>VZTY01020730.1:544027-897731 GCA_013400935.1 Turnix velox
GGGCCGTTGCGGGCTGAGACCGCCCGCAGGGACTTAAAGGAGCTGCTGCCGCCGCCGCCGTCTGGCTGAGCCCTGGGTGCTCTTGAGGGCTCGGCGGGAAGCTGGGGTCAGGCATGGGCCTGGTCTTCGCCAAGCTGTGGAGTCTCTTCGGTAACCAAGGTGGGCGCGGGAGCCCGAGCCAGCAATGGGGGAACGGAGCCGAGCGGAGCGCGCTTGGGTTGAGGGGGCCTTGGGCAGCCGCCGGAGGTTGAGGGCCTGTTGTGGTCGCCGGGTTTGCCCTGAGGGCGCGCCCTGGCAAAAGTTGTGTTTTTCTTTGTGTGGTGGCTTGAGCCTTGGTTCCGCCTCGTGCTGGGTGGGGGTCGCTTTGTTTCGGTGACTGAGGTGGCTCCTTCGAACACTTGGGTAGCCCCGGGCAGCCCCCCCTTCCAGACCCTCGCTCCTCCATCGCCTAGCTGGCGAATGCCGCCGCCTCTCAGGCGTGTTTTTTCACTATTGTAGCAGCTGAATCTTTGATGGACGATGTTCGTTCTTTCTTTTTACAGACCCTCCGTTTTTATCTCGGGGGCTGCTTTTACAGAGCTATTGCTTTTATCATTAGTCCCAAGAGAAACAGGAAAAAACAGCCCCAAAAAACAAAAAATCCACCAAGCTTGTGCTGGGGGCATTTGAGGTAAAGATATTTTGCGTTTTGGCAAAGATTCGGGATAAATACAGTTAGTGACCCAAGGAAATCACTTCTTGAGCCAAGAATGAAGAGGTCGCGAGGGGATAGCTTTCCGTTCTCTCCTGCCTGGTGTGCCCAGCCCCACAAGAGTGGCTGATGCTTTCATGCAGACCTCAGAACTTGTTCTGCCATTAACTTTAGCCCAGACATTTATCAGAAAAATATCAAACTATGTTTTATCAACGTATTTTAGTTTTTTGTCTAGCCTTCTTTGGTTAGAAAATAAAGTAGTCAAGGAATTTATAATTTCTTTTGTTTTTCTTTGAGGCCTTGAGTTTGGGATGCAAGTATTGCTATTGTTATTTTCACTTTAGGTTACCAAATGCACCTTCATTTCCAATTTAAAGTTGCTAAAAACGTACTTGAGCTTTTTTGAGCAGCACTATTGCCAATACAATTTTTGAAGTTTTGAAGGGCACATACAACTGGTGTCCTTGTAATAGTCTTGTTACTGCCAGTCTACATCACCCATTCCAATTATGTATATTACCCCAGCAACATCTCAGTGTGTGCATATGTTAACCATCTTTATCTGGGGTAAAGACCATCTTTATCTGGGATAGTAGTGGGAGGGAGTTCCAGATAATTTGTCTTTCCCGGCCATATGTTATCACACCATATCATTCCTGAAGTCTTCTGTCAGAGTCTTCTGAACTTGTTGGTTTGAGGGTTCTTATTTGTCTGAACTGGAAAATCCATTTTGAGATTCAAGGTTCACCCTATTCTCCATAAAACTGTTAAGTGCTGTCTTTGTTCTGCAATCTGTGATACCTTTCCTTTAATGAAAGACTCCAGGAGAGATATCTGTAAGCAGAGAACCAATCAGGATGTAACTTCTTGTGGTTTTTAGTGTTGGTCTGTATGATACTGTTGGTCTGATGTCAATATTTTATCTTGTTTCAGTGTTTTGATCTTTTTGTTTGTTTGTACTTGACAACACAAGTTTAGACTGATTCCATTTCATCAGTGGAGAACACCTCTTTGTAACTGTATTGATTCCTGTAAGGGAAGTTATTTGTTGTACATTTAAAATGTTAATGAAAATTAGTATCACAGTGAAGGTAAGTGAGGCAGTACCATGGAATACTTAGCATTTGATTTTTATCCCACTGAGAGGCTCTGGGAGGCTCTGATCTTGCTTTGTTGCTGATGTTGTCTTTGGTTTGATTTCTTGGGGGTGGTTTTTTTTTTTTTTTGTTTTTTTTTTTTTTTTTTTTTTTTTTTTTTTTTTGTCGGAAAATANTCCTCCTCTTGTGATTGCAGAGAAGGAAGTAAGTTTCTTTTCATGGCCAAAACTGAAATCCCACCCTGGAAAATTCTCTAATGGGAACTTATTCTCTAATTGTATTCGTGCTTTTCCTCTAGACAATACTACTATTAATAATGCAGGGTAGTAATTATTTAGTTGGGTTTGGCTACTCCTGCAGTTATATCAAATGTAGACAATTTCTTGAAGAATTCATAGGCTGTGCCATGAAACTGCTCATTGAACAGACTAGCATAGTAGCTTATGTAATGGTTTTACTATCTACAGGAGGTATTCCAAAGGTGCAAATAAGCTGCCATGTGTGTTGAACATACTATCAGTTCATCGTGGATAGTGTGGGTTGTGCTGATAGTCTGAAGCACTTGATACTGGCAAAATGAAAGTCTAAACAAAGCAGAGATTTAGAAAGTGCCATCTGTCTTCCATCAAGTAGAGCATGGGGGAGGAGGTGTGCCTAAATGCTAAAAGATATGGGACAGGAAATTGGTGGCATTTCACTTGAGAATTAATTACACACTGCAGTTTTGTTTTACCAAGATAGGAATATTATCTGAACTGAAAATGCCAGATCTAAAAGGTATTTGACCAGTAATGTTTGGACAGTGTTACAGAAATATCCACTTGTGAGCTAATACCATTAACTCAGAAAGAAGATACATTGATAGCTTTACAAGAAATGTGCATCTTAAGGTAAGCCCCATGCATTTTTGTAAATCGAGGTTTAGTGCAGTCAGTAAATGTGCAATGGACAGAAGATTGAATTCATTCAGTGACTTCTACAAGGCAGGAAAATCTTGTAGTGAAGGTGTCTTAGATCCCACTAAAGTACTGAATGTCATTTTGTTAACTTACACATCAAATTTACTACTTTGCATTTTGATTTTCTTACCATCCTTTCCAATGGTAAGGATGAGGTACTGGAAGGAAGGTCAAGAGACCTGACTTAGTCTGTTCTGAAGACATTAGGTGTTAACAGACGTGATCCATGACTACTTCCAGTAGCCTGTCTTACCATTTGTATTAAAGTGTTTTAGCCCTATGCCTTGGGTGGCATCTGTGTGTTCCTACCAGGAACTTAATCTGTTATGTTTCAACTTGCTGTCCATTCATCAGAAATTGTTCCAGTTGGTTCATCCCATTCTGATTATGATGAGCCCATTTTGGTGAACTCAAACAGTTGGTGGAACATGTAGCAACTAAAAGCACTAAGTGGCTTTGACCCTATTAGAAGGGGAAAGTCTTTATCTCTTTTTTCCTGCTCCCCTGTCAGAATACACTTGCTTTTCCATTGCAGAGCACTATCTACTCCCCAAATCTGCTGTGTGGGGTTAGGGAGCAAGTAAAGCTGCAGTGCAGGACAATTTGAGGAAACTGGATGATGCCTGTGTGCGTCTGTGAGTCAGTGACTAAGGAGAGGGGGGAAGGCTGGCAGACTCTGCCCTGAGCACAGCCCATCAGGGAATATTTATTTAATTCTGTTGGATATGTTTAGAAGGCTTCATTTCCAGTTTGAATTTTGTAGTAGTTTTTAAACACTGTTTCTGTTTGGGTAGTGGACAAAACTATTTGAGGGCCTTATTTAATCTTGTTTTCTGGTCTGCATGCCTTTTTGGTGCAGAGATTAAAGCTGAAAGGGTGAGAACAACAGGTATTTCTGTCTTTCAGCTTCCAATACATATTGTTTCTTAATAAAGTAGTAATTGAATGATGCAAACAGAAGTAGAAATGCTGTACTTAAGTGAGAAAAAATTGGCTTCAAATAGACTTTTGTCTTTTTTCTAGGTGGCTTACTGATGGCTTCCTGATTCTTATTTTTTAAATGTACAAAAAATGTTGCCTGAATATTGTTTTCACTTAAAATACACTGTGCAGCCATTTAAAGGCTAGTTATAAGGTGTCCTAAGTTGAGATTAAATTTACACTTATTTTCAAAATAACTTGTATAAGTATGTTAAAAAAAAAACGGATCTCAAGAATGACCTTCTTGAGCTGTGATTCAGTACTCAAACAGCAGTCTTCTGAGCAACACATAAGAATCTGAAAAAATTATCGAGCAACTGACAATGCTGCTTTTGTTAACACAAAGCTGAATAAAACTTATTTGACTTACCATTCCATCAAAATACTACCAAGATTGCCCATACAAAAACTATAAGGAAAAGTCAGAAGTAAATGTCAGCAACCTTGGTGATGGTGACAGATGGTTTTCAGTACCTTATTCCTTTGTGTATGTTTTGCAGATAGAGTTCTTTAAGATGTTCTCAAATCTGTTTTTTAAAATTTTTTTATTGATAGTAATTTAACATCTTCCATATGGTTTTGAATAATACAGGTGTTAAAGAAACTGCCATGGGAAAAGTAAACTGAAAGTCAAGGTGGTTGTGCTTTCATAACTCCCCAGTGTGCTTCACTTAGTCTTGCTGACAGTTCCCAGACTATACAGTCAGGTTAGCAGATGCCATTGTCTGGAAAACCAAATGGATTTTGGATCTGGTGACTACTGAATGCTGTTGACAGTTTCTCTATTTTCATGTAACCAAGTCTGGAAATAAAATAAGCAGTGCTTGCATGTTTTGAAGAATAAAGTAGCTCTTCATGGGCACTCTGAATCCTTGTGTTGAAATGACTTCGAACTTTAGTAAAATGCTATTCCTCCTGCCTCCACTTTAGCAAATCTATCTACATAGCACTCTATCTACGTTGTCTTCAGCACTGAACCTTTCAGGATTGTTGTTCTTGGAGATTAGATATGGATTTTGTTGTTTCACTGTTTCAGAAGTATTGATATCCAGTAATCATTTTTTCTTTCAGATACGTTGGAAGAGCCTTGCTCATCGTGTTTTTTATTTTTAGCTTTAATTTTGGCAACTTAGAGGAAAGGGTAAAGTTGTGAGAAGTGAGTCTTCAGTTTTTAAACTATAGTATTTTTAACTTTTATTTTTAATGGTTCTTGGTATTCATTTAAATAGTATTCTGATACTGTCTTTTCTCCCTTCTGCTTATACCTACTTTTTCTACTTATTTTTTCACCCAAGTTCACAATTTCTATAAGTTCACGGTTTATGTATCCAAGTAAAAAATCAGTAATTGAATCAAACCAGACAGAAATTCAACTTTTCAATATGTTTGGAAGCATTTTCTCTTCCCATAGATGACAGTTCTGAAAGCAACTGCCACTTTTAAAAAGTGGAAATTGCTGTTTGTATGTGAGCCTGGTGCTTTCATCTTGTTATTTTCTTCCCCAAATCAACATCACTTAACACTCCTCCCTTCTCTTGTTTAGGCTTATTCAGCTATAATATAAAATACCATTTGACTACAGAGTAACAATGTAATGCCAGACTGCAATTCTTTTCCTCCTGAAAATAACTTGAGCAGAATGTTGCAAAAGTTAACTTCTTTCAGCTGTAGTTGATGACATGTCTGTTTACAAAACAATGGAAGAGTGTTACTGTGTTTAAATTTTGAAAGCCCTTTAAATGTAACTGAGTTTGAAGGAGAGCTGCCAGCCTGTCTGTGTGGTGTGGTTTTACTGCAGTTGAATGTAGGGAGGATTTTGTACCATTTATGTATTAGGAAAGGGTAGTTACTGATGCTACTTCTTATGCAGATGAAAGTATTACTGTATTTAAGGTAAGGCCTTGAAAAGTTCTTTCCTTAGAAAGAACAAGGAAGAGCATTTCAACAGTTGTTAGGGCTATAATTCATAGCAAAGCTTCTGAAAGTCCCAAGTAAGACACTCTTCTATTAAAATCACTTTTAGTATGAGAAGACCTAGGTGATTATATGTCTAGGTAGACTTTTTTTCTAAAAAAACCCCCAAGAACCTGAATTCTTCCTTAGGTCGCCAATTTGCGGGCCATATTCCACTCAATTGATGTATGTGATGCATCTTCTAACCTTTCATTTATTTGTTATAAATGTTATATATCACATATATATGATATTTTAGAGAAAGCCTTCAAGTTGTGAACCATGTTTTGCTTTGGAGGAAGTGCCCTAGAATATTATGCTTTCAAATGTGAGCCTATTCACAGACTTCTAACGCAAGTTTTACTTCTGGTATTCATTTCTAAATTCTCTGCTCTCAGTTGATTTTCTCCTTTGTCAGTGTTTTTTGTTTTTTCAATCACAGGGGAAACAAAACCAATATTGTAGAATTTGAAAGATCTATAAGCTGGAGTGCTATCCATGTCCAGTTTCTCAATGCTGTGTCCAGGCTCTTCAGTAAAATGAGAAGTATGGATACAGTGGAAAGAGCCCAGCAGTGGGCTGCAAGGATGATTAAAGGACTGGAGCATCTCGCATATGCGGGAAGGCTGTGGAATCTGGGACTGTTTAGCATTGAGATATAAGGGCTTGGAGGAGGAATTGGTCTTGTTGAAGTGTCTAAATGTGTGAAAATAGGATGCAAAGAAGACAGAAACAAGTTCATATCATTTGTGTCCAGTGACAGGAGCAAAGGCAGTGGGAACAAACAGTACCACAAGAGGCTCCCTCTGAACATCAGGAGGCAGTTTTTCATTATGGGAGTGTCTGAACACTGGTACAGACTGCCCAGATAGGTTTTGGAATTTCTATCCTTCAGATACTCAACCAGGGCCACCAAGAGCCGATTGCCCAGGACCACGTCCAGAAGGCTTTTGAGTAAGGGAGTTGGACTAGATGACCTCTAGAAGTGTCTTCCAGTCTCATCTGTTATTCTGTGACTTTCCAATTCAGAAATTGTAATGCTGGAACTTGTGATCTAGTCAAAATACAGGTTCTTCTTGTTTTTTACTGGGCTAATGATGAGGGTCCCTTATCAGTGGTTATCACTGAGCCTCAAATGTTAGACTACTATTTTGTGCAGTCTTGGGATGCTTGATGATGTTATTAAGATAATGCACTTCTATGAATTACATTTTTCATTGTAAAATTATGTATTTTTTCAATGAAGTAGTCATATTAGTAACCATTCCTTTATGAAGACTTTTAGTACTGACTTTTTTTTAAAACTACAGTCTTGAGAGAATAGGCGGCTTTGTGGTTTTTTGTTTGTTTTTTCCTTCCTTGAAGTAAACAGTAGTCTGTTTAAGCTGTTGAAATAAAACAAATAAGCAGTTGCTTCCATCAGGAAAAGTGCTTACCTAGAATTAAAACTGTTGCTGTTGCCACTGATTTATTCTTGTCTTTTTTGTGTACATGCAGAGCACAAAGTAATTATAGTGGGACTTGATAATGCTGGGAAGACTACTATTCTTTACCAATTGTAAGTATATTAAGCACTTTGTTTTTTCTGTTTCTATTTTAGGTTTGTCATAGTTTAATCACTGAAAAGTCATCTTTGTGACCTAGTGGAATCTCTGGGATTCTAGATCACAGTTAGTACATTAATAGTTGTTGTAAATAGTAAATATTTAAAATATAAGTGTAGGAACCACAGTGTTTTAAAACGTGACCATAAATTGGATTTTAAAAATGCTCATAAAAGTGAAAGTGAGCTACAAATTTTTGCCATTAAAGCTTGTCCTTATTTTGAGCACAGAAATAATCCTGTCACTGAGAAATGCTGAGAAGAAAGTGATTGCTAACTTAATGTAAATCCTAGCCACTCTGCAAAAATCCATAAATGTTTCCAAATGTTTGTCAATTTCATTTGTGATGGAGGATTCTCCAAGATAGTATTCCATCTTGCCTATGTACTACTTTAAGCATTTTCAGTAGCATCATTGCATCCAAATCTTACCAGCATTACAAGAAGGTCTATGAAAATTTCAAGAATATGGACAGAAACATAATTGTAATCATGGGAAAGGCGGAGAGTGTAGCATATGCATATGACTGTGCATATAGTTGGATAGGAAGACAGCATTGGATGTTTTCCAAAGTGCTTAAAGGTAGGACTGAGGAATTTCCAACTATGTAAGCAAATGTTTCTTAGGAATTGGTTCTAAGTTGAATGCTCTGAACAAATTATATCCTGATTTACATTTTGCTCAATTTAACGTTCCCTTATTTGTAATCTTTGCAATAGCAACTTCTACTTTGAAACAATTGTGTTTTAGGTATCTATTAAAAAGTTAATCTGTTAGAAGTCTCTTAAAAAGCCAATACTTGTTCATTTGCTATAAGCCTTTTATATTCTTATTTTTTGTTGCCTTGTTTTTGTCTTTACCATGTTTACAGTCTGCTACAAAAGCAAGGGAACTGCATTTTTTAGACAAACTGAGATTGAACTTAGCAGTTTATTAAAGATCTGCTCTTACCTATTTCCTTTATTTCTATAAAAACTCAGAAGTTCTGCTCTTTATACATACCATTTCTTCCTGAACTTATTTCAATCTTTTATCAGTTATGCGTATTTACTTTTTCTACAGTAACTTTGTTGTAGTTGAGCTCTGACAAGCTTTGTGGATTTCAGTGACTGATCATTATGTAATATTGTTTCCTTCAGCTTAATGAATGAAGTGGTTCATACTTCTCCAACTATAGGAAGCAATGTAGAAGAAATAGTGGTGAAGAACACTCATTTCTTAATGTGGGATATTGGAGGGCAAGAATCATTACGGTCATCATGGAATACCTATTATACAAACACAGAGGTAGGAGAAGCAGCTTTGACATGTGCAAATTCAATAAGTTTGTTTGAAATTGTATTTATTTATGTATTAGTAATATCAGTGTATTTTTATGAAGTCTGCAGCTGTGTTGTTTTTGATAATTTTTGGGCAAGAACAAACCCAAAAAGTATAAGTTGTCTCTGGTTATGTAGCTAATTTTCTGGTAATATTTGAAGAGGGGAAAGTTTAGTTGTGCTTTACTCATTGCTCAAAGTTAGAGGGTTTTCTTTTTTATTTCAGCCTTTTTAATGCCAAGAAGTTGTCAATGCAACTTGCGTGTGATATCTCTGCAACTTCCATTGATCTCAAAGAGTTTAGACTTTATTTCTCACCTTTTCTACTAAGAGGAGAGATCTCTTGTAGATATTATTCATCAAATAAGTATTCCATTTTCCTGTGAATTAAATTCTCTGCCCTATGTGCTCCCTTTGAGAGAGAAGAGATTAGAAAGATCTGTCTGAAAGCCTAGTGATGACATCAACTTTCATCTCCAGTATACTGAAGTTATTTTTAATTTTATCTAGAAAAGTGGGGCTGCATCTGAAACACAACCAAGTGAAGAGATTTCTTCCAGCATTATCTGATACAATGTAATAAGATTTTTACATCTGTCCATTGAGAATCTGTTTCTGGAATTTGCAGAGATTCACATATTAGTTTTAATCCTTTTGCCATGTTTTTCAACATATTCTGGCTAGTAAATGTGTTTTCTAGTACTTGGAAAGAAGAACTTTACTTAGAAGCTTTGTTTGCTGGAAACAGTTGAGGAAGAAACATTCTATTTAGTATGCTAATCCTAGCCTCCCTGATGTGAATAATTCCTTTTCTGTTCCTCCTCATCTGCTAGACATCTAAAAGTCGCAGCAGCATTAAATTGACTTAGTTTTTCATGCTTTGTGGTCATTTTCAATGGGTGATGAATCCCATTAATTTTATAAGGGAGAGCAATTTGAAGCATATGTTAGGCAATTATAGTGGTGACTTTTAATCCTCCTTTTATGTTGATAGCTTTCATCTCTCTTTGCTTACCTGTAATTTACAGCTATTTTAAATTCTTTCAAGTAATGTAAAAATCCTACAAATCGGCTTTTTACTGCATACCTATCCTAAATATTTTGAACTAATATGGCTAATTGTGCAGTTGTGTAAAAGAGTTCACATTAATACAGAAAAGGGTATTCAGACAGACAAAGATCTGAGGGGAGCAGAAAGGGAAGGGAGCTCTCATGGTTAAGTTATCAGGTGTGGAGACAAATAAAAGGAGTTACAGTAAAAGATGACAAGGATGGGAAAATATTTCCAACTGAGCAGAGAAATCAGTGTCTCAGGTTAATGTAATTTCCTTGGTTTTCACTTCAGTGCAGCACATGTTCCTTGTTATGGTTGTGGGAGTTTTTTTCTAGTGTCTGTTTAATTTTTCATGAGAATGTGCTTCAAGTCCCTACTGGCTGTTCCCACCTATGATGCTGCTGGCAGTGCTTGGAGCACACTCTGGGCAGGTCAAGTGTTGGAACACTGATTAGTTGTCTTGCTTTGTGTACACATGCTATTACATAATGCTAACAAGCATTTACTTGAGTGTTATCTACTATGTAATGCCACATCTATTTCCTTTCTACTGTAAGGCTATAAAATAGAAGGTACAAGACAAGGGGCAGAAAGAGTGGGGTAAGAGGGTAATTTGCATTCCAGTGACTGTTGCTTCCCGTGGAGACCTATGTACCAGACCTAGCAGTGTCTCAGTTCTCACAAATGCATGACCATGAGACTAATGTGCCTGGCAGAAACAGCAAGGGTTAAGTCACTGCTGTAGCCCTCTCCAGGTGCCCAGGTGGAAGGGTGTGGAAGTTGAAAGTGAGAGGCCAACAGCACAGGTCTTTTGCATTACAAAGGTTAAGGTGCTGTGCAATATCATGATGCTGAGTTGTACACAGCTTTCTGAGGTCTGATAGACTGTTTGTACCAACATGTCTTAAGCCTTGTGAGTAAGATAATGCTGAATTGCTAAAAATAGTTCTTTCAAAATAGGGAATTTCAATTTCATTTTATATTTTTCTGAATATGCAAGTAGTAGTGAACAGTAATAGCTACTTTCATTGGTAAGTTCATCATCTTTTAAATGTTTTAAATGTAGCATCTTTAGGTTCCTGCATCACTTTTCCTTATGATGTAAGGCCTGAAAATCAAACAAGGAGACTTAACCGCAGTAAATGAGAATAGCAGTGCTGAAATCTACAAACATGATGATATGTTTTTTTAAAGAAAACTATAATTTTCATGTATGATTCCCAGGGCTCTAGGAAAAAACAGTAGTAATTGACTTCTTGTTCTATTTTCTGATGTGTTCTGAAAGTCTGTGTCTTGAAGGACTCTTTGCAGGGGTGTGTAGCAGTACAGGAAGGGTGAATTTTTTTAAACTGAAAGGTGAGATTTAGATATTAGAAAGAAATTCTTTACTGTGAGAGTAAGACACTGGAACAAGTTGCTCAGAGAGGCTGTGGATGCCCCATTTCTGGAGGTCTGGTGGGAGGTGTCCCTGCCCTGTGGTAAGGAGCTGGGATTAGATGATTTTTGAGGCTTCTTCCAAGTCAAACCACTTTATGATTTGATAACTCTTGTATAGGAAGACTCATGACAGTGCTCTCTTGAAACAATGCTTTCTGTAATTTATATTTTGTACTTAGATTGTGTACTATTGTTTTTTTCCCCTAGTTCATCATTCTTGTTGTTGACAGCATTGATAGAGAGCGACTTTCTATTACAAAAGAAGAACTTTATAGAATGCTGGCTCATGAGGTACGAGGGGAGCTGGGATAATAGTTGTTTTTTGTTGTGAACAGTCTGATAACATTACATGTTTCTTATGTTAAAAAATGCACTGTCACTGAAAAATTTCTGAGCCTAAACTACTTTTATTTTAGAAAGCAGGTAGTTCATGTTCTCATCCTTGGCTGGTTTAGTCCCGTTCCTTAAAATTGAAGAGTGAAAACATCACCAAAAAGATTAAATGATTACTTCATGTGGTTAAATTTTACCACATAGTAAAATTATTAGTTTCCAATGCTATAAACTTTTGAGACTTTGATCTACTGTCTGTTGAAAACAATTGTTAGGTCTAGACTGGACTTCTTGGAGTGAATTTTTGACTTGAGAGCATATGGGTTTTTTTGCATTTTTTCTGCTTGATGAAGAAATAGTCTTAAAATTTAATATATGTTGAATTGTATTGAACACTTTTAATTACAGTGTTGGCTTCCTGAGTATTATGTTTGTTTACTCTTCTGCACTCCTAAAACCATGCATTCTAGGTCTTGCGTAATCCTAATTCCCAGATGCAAAAAAACCTCAAGTTTTTGTTAGTTTCTGGTTTTACTGAAGTTCTTGCAGCGTTAGTAGAGCTCTCTTTTAGGAACAATAGGATACAACATAGAAGAGTTTATATGGCTACTTAAATTGTTATTGCCTTAATCACTGCAGAACTGGTTTAATAAAAATGCAAGTCATTTCTAGGGACCACTATCTAGCAGGCTTTTTCATTTGAATAGTATCTCGTGGATTTTGGAGTATTTATCCAATAGTAATTTAATGTCTGGATTATTTGGAATTTTATGCAATATATTTTTAACAAGACCTTCATTAGTTAACGTGACTACATGGTCAATACCACCAGTCATGTAATACATTATAATTTGATTCTCTGTGGTAGAGAATCCTTCATAATAAATTGGTTTCTCTAGTCTTTATGTATGTAATTAATTTTTAATGCAATAAGTCATTAAACTGCATGTTACTGCGTAATTGTAGATTAGCAGGAATTCAGTTCTTTTAAAAAATTCAGTTAATGCAGTAGCCTTTAGTTCTTTATAGTGACTACTATGAATACTCTTAATTACTTTTAGGATTTGCGGAAGGCTGCAGTTCTCATCTTTGCAAACAAGCAGGACATGAAGGGCTGCATGACAGCTGCTGAGATATCTACATACCTCACCCTCAGCTCCATAAAGGATCACCCATGGCACATTCAGTCCTGTTGTGCTTTGACAGGAGAAGGGTAATTGCTGAACTTTTTGATATAGTAGAATGTGGTAAATGAAAATTGGAAGCCTATTGACAACAATGTGAATTTATTGAAAGAACAAAGTTTCTGATATTTGCAGTCAGAGATGGTTTGAATTTGCATTTTCTTTATTGAAAATAAAATTATTTATCATTAAAATATTGTTCTAGCATGAAATACTTCTTAATGTAATGAAAGGTATCTTGTGAAGTGATTGGTAGCATTTCCTTCCTTAGAGTGGGATGAGTTAGTGAGAACAAACTCTTTTTTCAGTTGAGTCTTTGGTTTGTATTTTATCTATTGAGTTAACTCTGTTTTCCTCCTACCAGTTGCCAAAGTAATTTTTGAGGATTCAGTTTATGTACAGACTGAGCTGTTCAAACAATTTGGTATTGAAGGAAGGTAGAAATAAACAATGAAGAGCTTGAGTCCAGAAATGGGGATCATCTTGGGCAGCTTCTTTCTTTTTAAAAAAAAAAAAAATTCTCATAAATTCCTGGAGTTAGGAAGAATCAGCTTAGTGTTCTTTGGCATATCTGACAGAATTTTAGGGAGTTTCACCCCTTGAATAGATCAGTCATGATTAAAAAAGCTAAAGCTTAAAATAGCATAAACTAAGTTATTGGATCCCTAGAAAACCAAAAGAAAGCCTGTCTTCAAAATTGGAAGACATTTAAATAGATCATATTATTGTAGTTAAACCTCAAGTAAGAGTTAGTTTGCATAACACAATTTACTCCATTCTCAATCACAATTCCAGCTGTTTTTTTAATATTTATTGTAAGAAGACTATTTTTAACATAAAAACAAGAAGAAAATACTGTGAAGATGCTAGATTAGAATTAGTATCAATGTAACATCTCTTATTTTTCAGATTATGCCAAGGCTTGGAGTGGATGACCTCACGCATTGGAGTGAGATAGCTGATTTTTTGTTTTCTTGTATTTTTCCCCCCCAAGAGAAGAGACTTCTATTTATCTTGTGAACATGTACATTTTTCTGTACTTCTGGCTGCTGAGGCAGTGACCATGTTTAATTTATATCAGCCAACCCCTAAGCTGTACTTGAATCAAGCACAGTTGAATTGAAACACAAAGTATTTTCTTAACTTTTTTTAAAACACTAAGCTTCAACTGGATGAACGTATGTGAATCTGTTTTTAAGCATTGAAATTCCTCTGAATATGTATTCTAACTTTTTCAATGATAGCTTTTTAAAATCTGTTTTGTCATTGTCAGTATTTCATAGCCTCTCTTTCTAAATAGCTGAAACAACTTACTAACATGAATGAACACAGTTTATTTAATAATAAAATAGTTAGTAGCTTGACTTTACTCTGGCCTAGCCTTGGCCTCTAAGGATAACCATATCTCCAGCTGTGCTTCCTGGAACATCAGTTGAGTTCTAGCCAGCATGTGAGTTAATAGTTATGAATGCTGAATGAGTTAGTTATAGTTAATGTTGTGGTGGCTTTTAATCTAGTATATAATTGAACTTCTGCCTTAAAGCAAATCTGTTCCATTCTTGGTTTCTCTGGTAAGTAGTTATCGGACATGATTCTTTTACTTGAAAATACATCTCTGTACAGTGGATAAAAATTTTGTTAATAAGTGCTGATTTAGTCATTTAGAAACTTAATGCCTTTTAAAAATAAATCTCTTGATAATTAAACTTTGAACCATATCAACCAGTGTTATATGTAGATTTGCTGTAATCTTTTAAAATTTTAAATACTGTATATGTAAGCTTTCCTCACCTTCTAGTGAGAGTACTGTTTTCTATAAATGCAAAATTAAAAGGGAAATCAGTTTTATCACCAGAATAAAATCATGGTGCTTTATCTGTGGACTTCAGAGTGAAGCTAATAATGACATTTATTTACCTATGTGTTTTCAGATTCAGTTGCAAAGGAAATATTTTGCCTTAATTTTTTGTTTTAGTCTTTATTTGCAGGATCTGAGAACTTTTGATGCTGTTCAAGTTAGATTAATTAATCTGAAAATTAGGAACTAAAAATTGAGAAAGTAAATAGATTTGAAAAACAGGTTGTAAAATAGAGGTCCTAGTAACTTTTTAGTCAGTTTGAAAAATACAAAGTTAGATCAGTGAAGAGAATTGAATGCTACAAAAAGAACACTAGAAACAATAGCAGGCACCCGATTCCTAGTGAAACCCCATCAGCAGTCAGATTTCTAACCTACATAAATGCTTGGCAGGCTTTCCAAAACCACCATTCTGCACTTGTGCATGCCCAGAAACCACATGGAGTCTAGTTAATAGAGCCATTTTGCTAATTGCCTGTAAGCCTTTAATGACAAAATGTTTGTTTAATCTTGTTTTGATAATTCAAACACACTGAGTTTTCCTTAATAAAATTTTAAGTTTTGTGAATTTCAATTTGCTTCCATTTTTATTTTGTCAGCAAATGCACATGTGGAAAGATTGGTTGAATGAAGTTGTGTGTTAAAGCTGGTTAGCAGAAGTCACTCTTGGGAGAAATACCATGTTGAGCATGGAATCAGAAAGCTCATGAAGTAATTCAAATAGGTGAAAAGTAGTGTTTAAAATAAAAAACGAGTTGTATAAGGCAAGGTTAAGATCTGATACTAAGGCTTCTTGCTACAGTGTTCATCCTAACAACGAAATGTGTGAAAATAAGATCAATTTTGGCCTTAGGGGATAAAAAAATGTGGTTTCTTCTTTAGGGATTTAATAATTTCAGTTTGCCATTTACAAGTTTTCAGATGTATTTTGGTGTAGTTCAGAATGTAGTCCTGAATAAAATATCCTCTATCTGCATGGTTTTGTATTTAACACTTAACAGGTAGAGGAGAAGCCACACACCAGCCACTCAAGGAGAGCTGCACATAGATCACCCAAGTCTTGAACTGCTGACACTAGGCTCCCTTTGCAGTGGGCAACTCCAGTGAATTGACTGATGCCCTCTGTGACTGCCCACATGCACATACCTCACTCTTTCCTCCTTCAGGCTCTCCCCTACAATTCCCACAGCAGAATCAGATGTCAGATTTGATAAGAATATTTACAGTAATTGATAGGTACAACAGAAGAGCCTGGGCTGGGTTCCTCCAAAAAGGGTTAGACCTGGAACAAGGTAGTTTCTGGACAACTGTACCCTTGAGATCTCGGCACTTGCCCCTCATGCACTGTCCATAGGTCTTTGGTGATTTTTGGTTTGGGATGTTCTAACACATTTCTAGATTCTCTTTCTGTGTCAAGGGAGGCGGGTAGTTGACTGCTCTGTTGGTTTGCAGTCTCTGCTGTGGATCAGAGCCTCCTTGTGGTTTATGCTTCTTGTGCATCTGCACTTACTGACAGAACATGGGGAATTGAAAAATGCCAGACTTTGGGAAAACACTACCAAAAATTCAGTTTATTATCAACATTCTTCTTAGTCTGAAAGACTAAACATAGCACTATGCTAAGAAAATTTAGTGTATCAATGCCTAAAGGCTTCAGCAAAACTAGCTACTTAATGCTAAGTAGAGCTAAGTAAGTCCCTATCCAGGTGAAAGGCTTGCTAGAGTGAGGTTGATGGTTGGGCTTGATAATCTTCAAGGTCCCTTCCAACCTAGGTCATTATTATATTATAAATAGTGTAATTCATACCAAATTACAACCCTAAGTAATTTTGTCTTAACTAAAAATTACTGATTTTAGCAAAACAACTAGTACCTTTGACCACAAGGCAAAACCATAAATCCATTGCCTAAATGCAGTCTCACCTGAGGTTATGCATCTAGCTTTGAATAGGAGGAAATGGTCGCACTGTAGGCCTTAGAGTATTCAAAATAATGTTTTAATTCCTTAACAGTTGAGTATCTTTTAGAGGAGGAAATATCTTTGATAAGAACTATAATTTTGATCACCTTGATACTTAACTTCCTACAACAGCTTTCCATTTGTAGTATCAGTTTCTTCACTGCACTGGTGCTGTGGTTTGTTGTTTGTATACTTTTTTTTTTAAAAGCTTGTGAAGCTTTTGGATGCTTTTCGAGCCTGTTAAGTGATTTTTTTTTTTATTATTATTATTAAAATTCATTTTACAATGGGCTGCTTTAGAACACTGCATGTTTGTTTGCATTGCCAAATGCTGCATTATTTCTATTAATCTGTAAGTAGTGAATATATTGCAGATGGCTTTGCCCTTTGAAAATATTCTGCATTTAACATGCTTTTCACAAAGAACATATTATCAGCTTCTCAGAGGAAATCACAAATATAAGGAAACACTTGTGTGCATTCTCAAAATATGAAAAGCATTTTTACCCTAAATAATCCAATTTATCAAGTTATCTGCATTGTCTCATATCATCATCTAATGGTCACTGCAATCAAGGCTGTCCTCAACCTTCAGCACTTCAACCAGACCCTCATTGTTAGTGAGTATAAGATCCAGCAGCACTTCTCTCCTAGTTGGCTCATCCACCATTTGCATCAGGAAGTTGTCATCAATGCACTGAAGGAACTTCTTGGACTGTGGATTGGTGGCTGAGTGGATCTTCCAGCAAATACCAGGGTGGTCAAAATGCCCCACAACAACCAGGTCCTGTACTCCATGAGTTTTTTGGTGGAGCAATGGGCCTCTCCAACTGCAAGATGTCACCAGTGAGGAGTGCTCATCCCTCACATCCTCATTTGTTGGGCCTGCATCAGCCAGAACCTCCTACCTGTTGTTCAGAGGAACTGGAGGTGGGCAGGGAGGGAGCTCACCCACTGCCACAACCATCAACTTCACTCCACTTGTTCCTTTCTTTTAGGATTCTGCTTCTGCCTGACAAGGGCAGGATGATCCTGGGTCCTGAGAGGGGCCTGTTCTTGGTTCAAGGTGGGTAACGTCTTGCTCCAAAAGAATTTTTCTGCCTCAGCTTCTCTAAGGGAGCTGAGCCTTTCCACTTCTAAAGGGAGCTCTGCCACTGCCCTGAGCAGACGGTTCCCCTGCTCACAGCGCTGGCAGCCCCCTCACAGCTGTCCTTCATTAGCAGTGAAAGGCTCCGCCATTGCCTTGGACACTGCCCTTGTCTGTGCAGCTCTCTCTGGCTGAGGATGGGAGCGCAGCCTCCCACGCGTGGTGATCGTCGGTAACTCCTCACAGCCGGTGCCACCGCCCTTGTTAATTACAGGGAACGGCCACCCCCCAACTGCTTCCGCTATTCAAGGCCCCTTTTCTGTGTGTGAGGCCGGGGCCGTTGGTGAGTTCTCGCCCCGTTTGCAGCTGCCGCCGGGGGCAGCGGCTCCGCCCCGCGCTCCCTCCCTGGGCGCCGCCTCACCGAGCTGCCGGGGCGCGGCCCGGCCTCGCAGCTTCCTCCGGCTTCCAAAAGCCACAAAACCGAGTTTCTTTCCACCTGTATTTTTTGCCGAGATTCTCTTTCCCAGCATGCAGTATCCTCCCCTGGAGCTCGTGTCCTCAGAAGATGACCGTTGGTAAGTTTGCACTTCGTTTTTGAAGAGTTCCTTTGCTATTTGTCATATGAAATTCCCTTTGTAAAGCATTCAATTTGGGTTTTTTCCAGGCTTGAGAACAAAATTGCAGTCAAACTAATAGTAATTTCATCACGTAAACAGTGTGTTAGGCATCAGAATTTGATTTTGGGATGAGAGAAAAGTTCTGTGGAAAAATTACTTTAAAGTGTTTTACTTTTTTCAAGAATTTTTTTTAAGACACCGTACTTTTATTTATGTTTTTGTACCCAAAAAAAAGGTTTTTAAGAATATATGCCTTGTAGACAAATATTTAGTGTCTGATTAGTTGTGTTGAATTGTGAAAAAATTAGAGGGAGGAAAGTATAGTTGAATTCCTGTGTTTCTGTTTAATGGCAACACTGTTTCTTAAGAGTAGTCTTTAAACAGTAGATTTTTTTTTTTTTAGTGTTTTTGTGTAGTTTAATTTTGACCATCTTAACGTAACATTTACTTTTTATCCTGAAATTCTAAAAATCTTTCTAAAAATATAGAGTTTTGAAGATGTTTTCAAAGCAGAAGGACTTGAATAGTAAAATATGTGTGTACCTTTATCTGCATGCTGCTACCTAGTCATGACAAATCTCTCACATAGAAATACACCATCTCACTGTGTATGTAGTTCCCTTCCTAAAACTGTTTTTGTAATCACTTTTTGAAAAACAATCCTAGAAAACAAACACTTGTTGGCTTTAGTTTCTTAAGCCAGTGAAAAGGTAAACGTGTGACAAAAGAAGATAATACTTTGTAGATACAAAGTAATGAATTACAGAATTTTAGGTAGTTCATAACTTCTGCAGGACTACACAGACATCACTGTAGATTGTCAAATCTGACTTAAAGTTGGTGTGTTTTCATAATGCTAAAGCTGAACTTCTACAATTTCCATAGGCACAAAGTTCTCCTTTTGGCTGAATGTGACCAGTACAAGGGTACAAATCTCCTGAAGTTTAGCCAGAAAGGATGCACTAATGTTTCCACTAGTGGACACTAGGCATTTTCTAGTTTTAATCTTGACAGTCCTGTATGAAATTAAAGCTTGCTATTTCTCACTTGAATTTACACTCTGAAATGTGTACTGTTACCCTGATAATTTTTTTTTTCTAATGAGGAACAAATTCTGTGAGTCTAGAGAGAAACTTTGTATTTTTTTTCAGTATCAGTGCTGAACTAGTGTCAAACTTTGAATTTGTCCAGTTCCAGGAGATGTTTTATTGCAGAGTTAGATTATACTGCTGTCAGTGGGTTGGCATTTTTATTTACTTTTTGTAATTTCTTGTTCATTGATAAAGAGCTTTGGTATCCCTTGGCTAGTGATTCTTTCCAGCTATTTAAAGTCAGTAACGGGAAAAGGACTTGGACATGGCCACTCAAGGTTTTTTTAATCAAAAGAAAGTTATTAAAGAGTTGCTCTGCTGCATTTAGGTGTGTTTTGTTTGTACTTGCTCTTTGGTAAAGAGCAGTCAAAGTAGTGCAACATTGTCACCATAAGTATAGAAAATAAGGAAAGGTTGTCACTTTCAGTTCTTTCACTAGGGCAGGACTGAGGCGTAGCTAGTTCCTGAAACGTCTTGGTTGGACACCTGCTTCCGTTCATCCTGGGAGAAGCTCCAACTTTGATCCCAAAGAGACTTTCACATGGTTTCAGCCATGGGAAGCATGAGGTTGTGTTTGTTTTGGTGAAGGGTGCTTGTTTTAGAGTTCTCTTCCCTTTCAAAGTAAGAGCAAAACAAATCCAAACAGAAGAGCAGAGGAAAACTAATTTAGATTTGTGTGTGCCTTTGTCTATGCTCAGCGTTTAGCTGAGTTTGCTCTTTCCTTTTGTAGAGTCTGCCCTGTGTAAAAGCCCAGAAGGCAGCAATGAAGAGAGCAAGTAAGAAAAATGTGATTCCCGATGCCAACATTTGGTCTTTGGAATGACCTTTAACTTTTTCTGAAATTACCTTGATGATTTTTTGGTACTGTTCCTATATTTAATTTCTTAGGTAGAGGAAGGTGCATAATGTCTACACTCTGTATGTGCCCACCATCCAGGTGGGAGAATGAAACTCTGGGAAACTTAGTGTTTCATATAAATGATGTATTGAAAGTGAGTTTGGACAATCAAGCTTAATTTTTATAATATCAGGTATGATGCAACTGTTCTTTTTCTGACTTCTTCATTTTCTGGGACCACAGATACCTCAGTCCTTTTTACTGTCTGCATTGGTTGTTGACAGTTTATGGCAGTGTATAGTTTCTTGCTGTGTATAGTAGCATAGATCTTGTCCTCTTGGAGGACCCAAGAAAATCAAAATACTGTTCAGAAGACATGAGGGTACACCAAAAAACTGTGGCTTAAATTATCACCTTTATATTTTTACTGGCAGTTTAAATTAAATTTACTAGGGATAATTCAAGGATAGTGTCAGAATTAAACTTTCATGTGGATCAAACACTAATAAAATAGTTGTGCTATTCTTCACTTAGGTTTGTTCTTTGTTTTTTGTACTAGTCTTTAAGTTGATTTTTGTAATCCTCAGTGTACACGCCAGTATGTGTCCCCTAGGTGGCAGAAAAGGATCGCTTTAGCAGTACCAAACCGGCATAAGCTCCGTGCTGTAGCATCAATATGAGGGATTTTTAAAATACCTTAGTAAAACGAAGTGGTTTTGTGTCACTCACAACCTAAATCGTGGAGGCCATGCTTAGATACAATGGAGACACAGGAGAGAAATATTGAATAGCTTTATGTATTTAGTTTAGATCAAATAACTTGTAATAGGGGAAAAAAAGATGTGTTGTTTGACAGAAAAGGATGCCAGCTTCTACTGTGGACTGTCTTGATGATTTTGGTGAGCACAGTAGAATCTTGGGTTGTACCTGAGGCTTGTTTATCAGTGTAAATTCCTGGTAAATGTTCATGATCATCTCCTTACAGTAGTGAAACTGAGATCTTCAGCTACACTTGTAGAAAATGATGGAATTCTAGTTTTTGGTTGCTTTTTTGGTGTGTGTGCATTTTTTGTTTGTTTGGGTTTTGGGTTTTTTTGTTTCTTTTGGTTTTTTTTAAAGAAAAATAAGTAACCTTTTAGCCAAAAGGGCACTTTGGACACAGAAAGGACTAATAATTGAAAAACTTTTGATTCAGTTATACTTTTAGAAAGACATGCTTTACATTTGTTAATTCATTGTGTATGTGTAATGCCAGTATGCTCTCATGCTTGATGCCTTGAACTGTTGAAAGTATCAAAATGAAGGGTATGGAGTAAGGACCAAGTCAGAGGTGGAAAGGAGCGCAGGGAAACAACAGCAGTGATAGGGTACAGATGGTCAATGGTGAAATGAATCTGGAAGCAGGAAACCTAGCAGAAGGCAGTAGCAATGCAACTGAAGACCATCTAATTGAAGTGGTAGATTAGAATTAGTGCTATGATCACAGGTAGAAGTAATGTTAATTTTGGCAAGCCAGCAAAACGGCTCTCCTCCTATCCCTGATAAATCTTTCCCTTATGAGTTTGCAGTGCCCACTGTCATCATATTTAATCATGGAACAGTATTCAATCTTCAGCCAGGCAGCACATGGACAGAATTTGAAATGATTTTCTGTAAAATACTTTGAAATATGCACAAGAGGAAAAAACAATCTTATATAAATGCAAATGAGAAGCCATAATTTTCACTTTATATTTCATAGTCTCATATTTTGTGTATTTCCCTTTATACACCTTAAAAAAAAAAACCAACTATTTAAATTATGGCTATTGACAATAGTATTGCCTAATAATTAGCACTTCCTTTTTATGTCCATAGTAAAAGTTACTGCTGACCAATCTTCATTACAGGTGGGATTGGCTTGTATGTTCTCAAAGGGCTCATTCTCCATTCTGGAAATGCATAGAATTATAGAATGCACTGCATTGGAAGAGACCTTCAAATGTCATCTAGTCCAACCCCCAAAATAAAACCAAAATAGTAAAATTAAAATAAGTGGTGAACAATGTGATGCACCTAGGGAGGCCTGTAAGAACATAATTCCTTTCAGCTGTTCTCAAAGGATATTCTTTGAAGTGATGAACCACAACTTCTTGAAACTCGTTTGTTACCTGTTTCTGTAGTGCATTGTTCACAGATAGCTGCAGAAGTAACTTCTATGTCCAAGTTGTACCAAAAAGCTTACTGGACAAAACTTTAGGCATCTGCTGGGGTGACTGGGACAAGTCATGACTTAGTTCTGATTCTGTAGGGTGGGATCTGATTCTGCTCCCAGAACTGCTTAGATAGATGCATTAGCACAGGATTGTGTCAAAACTACACTCTTCAGGATTTTAACATGCTTTCTAAGAAAGCTGCCACATAGATCTCAATGCTCTGATTGCATAAGAATGCCCTTTTTGTGGATGGATTGTCTCCAAAGCCCTCAGTTGAGGCCTCTGAGCTGTACAGTGGCTCATAGCACCCTCTTTGCATCCACAAAGAATGAGTTGAATCTGTCTCCAGAGCTGACTGCACTATTCTCCCTAAATAGTCACAATTACCAGTGAAGACTCGGGAAGATGAAATATTAGTTACAAATATATAAAGTGGTGAAAGTATTGGTTAAAATTTTCAGATGTAACCACCAACCTTTTGGAATTCAGGTAACAAGGCAGCACTGTTAGATGTAAGGCTTGGAGTTTTGTTACTGTGAACTGAGAAGAGGTGGTTTTGGACAAGCTTTAACCCAATGCTCAAATTTCAGTGTTGGGAAAAACTTTGAAAATATTTTTTAAAGGAAGTATAACCTGATATTTGGTACAGCTGAGCATGCTACATTTAAGGAGAGACTGGAGAAGCCAATTGAAATTAAAATGTTCAAATTTGTAGTCAATATAAACCAGTGGCTTTTTAAAAAGATGTATGTCTAATCTGTGAAGGAAATTGATGCTGATACAAATCCTAGTATGTCCAGTGAATAGTGAGCAAAATAAGTATTGATCTCATGAAAACTCAAACACAGTTCTTAAACCTACTTTTCCCAACCACAGTGGCTGTTTGACTTAGCACTTTTTGAAGATGAATGAAAGCTTTAAAACTCTTTCCTTTGCTCTTTTGTTAGAAAGTTGCAGGGCAAGAGGTACTTAATGGAATCAGTTTTTGTTTTACTGGGAAATATAATATACTTCTGCTCTGAAGGAAAATTAGGAAGTAGAATTGAATCCTATTGCTTGTGTGAAAATAAACACAAAATAGGGAGTGTCTGGGGACTTGCAGTAATCTGTGTAATCCAACAGTGCTCTTTCTTCTTTATAGAACTATCTAATTAGCAGTTAATGAGCAAAATATTGGACTGCTTGCAGTTTTGTGCACTGATTCTCTGAAAGTATTGTAGAAAGTTTCTTTTACTTCCTATGAATCTTTTTATCATTTTGCTTTGCTTTTTTATTCCCACTGGAAATGGGATTTTACATTAAGAAGAACTGTGTATAGCTGGATAATAGGCTATTAAATTAAGTACCTTCCTAATTCAATCGCTGGTATGATTGTCTCTTCCGTGTAGTCAAGATAGTTTCTGCTAGTCTATGTATGGATTTATAAATATTTCCAAAAAAAAAAAAAAGAAGAGGAAAAAAGGTGAACTGTGTATGAGCTGGAATAAGAAGGGGGCAAAAGTGATCTGATCTGATCCTAGATCAGATCATCAGAATGTGTCTGCCTTCTGCTGTGTGACTTCTTTGGGAGAGAAAGGAATTTGAGGTTTTTAATTGTGCTGAACAGAGTATTAGACAAGGGCCCTGCATGTGAACCATGAGCTTTACATTCCAACCTTTTTCTTTTCAGTTGTTGTTCTATTGACTTATTGTCAGATGGGATTTCTCGGTGCTGAACACAAAATCTCTGCCCAGGAATCTTAGATAGTATATTAGTGCCAGAATAGCAAATCAAAGCATAGTGCTGTGGGCTGTTCTTACTCTGCCAGGATTTCTGGCTTAAGCCAAAAACCCAGAGATTCTCACCAAATTAGTATTTATAAGCACAGTTCTAGATTGAAAGTTTTATATTTGCACTTATAATACAGCAAGTAAAAATTAACAATTGACCCTACTTTAATATTCAAAGTAGTGAATTGAGGATTATGGAAAAATTATTTGCAAAATTTGTAATTATTTTATTACATTGAAACACAGATGTCAGTGGCTTTATTTTTAAAGCCTAATACTAGAATCAGAGAGAATATTAATGTTGCTAAAACTGTGCCAAAATGCCATTGGAACTTCAGACAAAACGCATCTAACTTAGGCTAGTAAATCTATTTTGTTTCAAAGGAACAGAGCAATAAAAACCTTGAAGCAGGCATTACCTGAAGGTAATTGACTGCATCTATGAGTTAAATGTTCCAAGGAAAAGAGAAGACTGCTTCTGTCTGACAAGGTCAATTATCCACTCTGTGTCCTTTCATGAGGTACTGGCATTCTGAACACTTTCAAAGTTGTTATGGAAATGTTTAGAGAGCAGAAAAATACTTGTTTGTAAATAAATTTCCTGCTATTTTTTTTTTTAATCCAGACATTAATGAAATTTCATTGTAGTAATGCACAGAGCCATGTGGGTAGATGCATTTCACTTCCAAGCAGAAAGTACCACTTGTGGGTGGGTGAAATCCTCTCATGGGATTATGCATTTTGTTTGTTCAAAAATCATTGACTGTAAAATAGTATTGTGTGATAGATCAAATAGGTTAATGGGTAGTGTACAAACTCTTCCCACAGGACTTTTATCTTGATTCCTGTGTAGTGGGCTCCACAATTCTGAAACACAGACCATGATACATCTTTTACTCCATTTGAGATTTTCCCCCACCTTTGGTGATTCTGAATTTAGGTTGTGTCTTTCCTTTGCCTTGTTCATTTATTTCATAGGCTTCTTCAGTTGGGAATAAAATCTTTATTATAACATTTGAGTTTCATCTGTCTCCTGCAGCTTTTTTCTCAAGAGCAACAATTACTCTTTTACTCCAGAGTGTTCATCTGCATCTAATTTGAAATTAATGTTTGCCTTCCTTTAAAATTGATAATCCATTCATTTTTCTCTGCAATGTTCCAAAATTTTAATAAGGCTGTTTGCAGTCCTGCTCAAGCTGTTTATACTCTGCTAATGTTTGTTATTTGGATATGAAATCATGACATCTTATTTACTGTTTTATTTTTAAAGAACAGGTTGTGAATCTGGCACACAATGTCATGTTCTGTGCAACTTTTTGTCTTCTTTTGGCTACACAGTTAACCTCTGCAGGTTCCTTCTGCTTCACTGCTTTTTCTTGTGTCCATGCATTTAGTGTTTTGGGGGTGTTTCACACATTTGAGGTATGGTAAGTTGCTCTATACATAGTAAGTTTCATCTATATTTGATTGGTATTTGAATAGAAATTTTTTTTTTCCTTAACGGGTAATTATGGGTCTAGTTCTTCTACATTTTGTCCTACCCTTCTTTTTTATATGATTCAGTCTTGTGTGATGTCTCTGATTTTGGTTCCATGCAAGAATGAGAATTTGGTGTGATTTCCTCAGAGCCCACTGAAGGCTGCACTTCAATTCAAATTCTAAGTCTGGAACTGGTTTGAAAAATATATATAAAATTAAAACCCTGGTGTTCAGTAAACAAAACAAAACAAAAAAACAACTCATAAATCCTTCCTGTCCCAGGTCTTGTTTGTCTTTTACATAGCCTAATATTAAGCTCAGTGACAGACAAAGTAGTCACTCTGGTTTATTCTTTGTTGTAGAAAAACCTTTAATTTAGCCTCCAGGAGATTTGAACTTGCAATGGAGAGCTGTCATATTCACTCTGATTCTACGTGTAAATCTGGACACCCTCACAGCCATTCAGTGCTTTATACTGTTTATAAATTACCTTACAATGACTTCTTTTTGCACTGCATCATGTTTTTGAAGCACATGGTGTGATAATGGAACAATCAAGCGTCATGGAGATTGAGTTTTAGCAATAGTACTTGAAATTCAACAACCAGAAATCTCACATTTCTGTTAGTCTGTTTTTCATCTCAGCGAGGTCAATGTAGTCAAACGAAATGGGGGGGTGGGAGTAGAGCTGGAGGAATGTGTGGCAAAAGGAGAAGCTTTAAGTACAGTGGAGTTATACAATGTGTTATTCTATAGGTAGTATAGAAAAAAAGAAATGAGGACTGAATTTTTTTGGTTTTTTTTTACCTGAACTCTGATTTTTTTTTTCTTCTTCCTTCTCTGAATGTTTTTTCTGTCTTTGTTTCAGTCCTTTCCTTCCCACACTTCTAAGTGAAGCATCAACTCAGAGGGTTTTGAGTTTTGTTTTCCGGATTGCTGTATTACAGAGGAGCTGAAGAGAAGCTTAATAATTTGGGCTGAATGAGTAGCATCAAGTATTATAACTATAAATACCATTCTCATATAAGTAACCGGTATTTTGCTTTCTTATTTTCACTTCAAAATTTCCCTTGGCATACAATAGAGCTAAGTAATCCGAGACATGCAAATATATTGAATTTGTATTTTAAATTCTTCCTGCCTGCACCTGTCATACCTTCTGTTCTTCACCCACCATATACTGTATGAAATCTAGAGAGATAGGCTTATAGTGTAAAAGGTCTTTTTCCAAGCATTTCATCTAGTTTGTTCAGTAGTTTTATTCATGATCTTGTTTGATTCCTCCAGAGAGCAAAAAAACATAGTTTCTTTTCAGTAATTTATTTCATCCAGTATATATACCGTACTGTGCAATACTGCCCAGCTTCATTGGGATCTTCAGATGTTTGGTAAATTTAACTATATTTTAATTCACCTTGTTTTTCCAACTCAACTTTCCTTCTATCTGTCATCAAAACATAGGAAGTGTTAATATCATCTTTAAACTGCTTTACACCTTTACATCTTTACACTGCTGTACTGTGATGGAACAATTGGCTTCTTATGTAGTTTAGTTCAAACCATATTCTTTATATAAATGTCTTTTTGCTAATTAATACAATACCTACTCTATATTTTTATTTCAGATTTGTGAAATATTATATTGATGAAAGTGAGATTTAATAGCCTTTCAGTCATGACTATAAGAATATCAATGCCATTGGAAATACAGCTTAAAGTGAAATTAATATTAGATGCCTATTTTAATCAACTGCTTTATGATGGCAAAATGGCCCATGCGTGCTTCTTTTGCCATGAATTCAGTTCACTCTCATTCATTATCAGATGAAATTTTGTTTTACAAAATGGAAGTATTACCTATGAAGAACTGTAGCTTTTTGCACCGAGTTGTTTAATGATTTAAAAATGTGTTGTTATTTTTTTCATTTTATCTTCATTAAGCATAATAGCTTAGAACATCACTCAAGAAGGAACAGCAAAATAGAAGGGTTTTAGCTATTCATTGTCTCCTATCTTACTTTTGTACATTGAATCCCCTTCGTAATGTCATGTTAAATTGGGAAGTAGCAATCAGATTCCTCCCGAGAGTAGGCTTTTATTTCAGATATAATCCAAAGCCAACTGGTTTCATAGATTTCTTTGCATGCCTGGTACAGATATTTGAAAGGCATCATTTAAAATGTCCTTTTAACTAGCTCCACAGCACTGGGCAGGCTCTGTTGAAATAGTATTTAGGTTGTTATCTTTCCCAACCAGAAGAATTTTAGAAGCAGAGGAGCATAACAGAAAATGATAGCAGGTGATGCTGTGTTACATAGAACTAGCTGCTGTGGCTGGAGTGTGTCCCATCTCCAATGTTCAGGATGAGGACTGATTCTTACGCTTTCTCCAAGTGTCAGCATCTGGTCACAGTGCAGTTGCCTCAGACCTGAAAATGCTTTTCTTCACAGAATCAAATAGAATGGATCCTAGATATTAGTCTTGAGAGATTCAGGAATGCTGACATCACATCAACACGTTCATAAAATCTACGTAATTGAATACCTTACTACCTACTCTTCAAAATTTTTTCTATACTGTCTTCAGACTCCCTCTCAGAGGTGCCTGTTTCTACCTTGCCTGTTATCTCCCTGCTTAGGAGGGTCAGAAAACAATCCATGCAGACAGGAGTGAAGATATGATGAGGACATTACCCAACACTTCTAGCAAAGTCCCTGTATAACAAATTTTCCTCATCCTGAATCCTACCACAGCCTATGTGTTTGTGAGTGTAACAGCCCTGTTTTCTACATTGCCCACCTTTTTTCACCACCTATAATTTCAAACAACCCTGGTTTTCTTTAGTGTCTCCATGGTGTTGCATTGCTCAAAATGTAGCATATCTTGTAGCCCACGCATTCTACTTTTAATGTGGATTGTGGTTTAGGTTTTGGTGTTATTTTCCCATCTATCTTGAGTGAATGAAAATAGGAAAATGGAGGCATGGGATGTGGAACACACCAGTTTCCAAAGGATTCAAACTTCAACACTTCTTAATTTGCCCTTGTTACTACTAGGGAATCATAGGGAAAAATTTCCAAAATTGCTCTTATTTCTTTCCTAAACACTGTTTGCCATAAGGCAATCCTTATATATTTTTTTTTTACTATTATTTGTTCCAAAGTGCATAGATGCTGTGAAATGGAGACATTAAACAGGCTCTAGCCTGATTAACTTTTCCCTCACAACCAGGTGACAGAAGTTTCCGGAAATAGGGTGTAAGTGATTAGAACAAGCAAATATAATTATATGGAGAACTGTGAGCATTAAAGATCAATAAATGAGTTATTTAGACATTTATTAAAAGAAGCAGAAAATTCTTCAAAGGTCAGGAAAAAAAAAAGGTCAGAGTTTAAATTGTAAGCATTTTATGATACAGCCTTTCTGATACTTGGTTACTTGAAGCATTTGTGCTAGAAGCTCCATTCTATAACTTCTTGTTGTGTCTGAGGTGGGAGTGGCACATTATTTTGTCAGTCTTGAGTTAAATGAAGTGTGATAATTTCTTAGGAGTGTTTAATTGCTACCACTATTTAATGTAACACCTGTTAAGCAGAACCAGAGGTTCTTGGTAGTGGGAGAGATCTGTAGTAAGCTGTTCAGAAATTTGCAGCTTATAATTTTTTTTCACTCTGCTTCTTACTCTACTTATTTATAAATAATTTCTCTATATCTAGTATGGATATAGAAGAGGTAAGTTAGTAATTTTTTTTCTTGTATTCAGGAGTAGCTTAATCTCTGGTTGTTTTTACTCTTGGAGGCTTCAGTTCACAACAGGTTTTAATAATCCTTTTGAAGCCTCTGAACTTGTGTTTTCTAAAATCTAGTCAATTTTTTTATTTCAAGTTATGGACATATATAACAATTTTGTGATGAGATAAAGGAAAAAACTATGGATCATCCTGTTACTTTTCTAGCATTCTTCTAAAAAAAAGAACCAAGAAAACCTAAACCAAAGATGGGGCACACATAAAAGTCTTGGTTATCATCTTATTCTGATGAAAAACATCTGGTGCTTCTCAGATATATTTCTTGATATATTAAATATTATTGAAAATTTTTGTACTTTAGAGAAAAAAAAAAAAGTGCTTGGTAGATATTTAGGTTGTATTCCTGTAAAAAAATCTTATATAGAAACATGTAGTGAAAAGGCACAAACCTTTGCATTTTCAGCTTTGGATGGCCCAGCTGTGTGTTTCAGTGTTGAAGCTATTGACTAACAAGCTTTTTGATGATCAGATAATGAGGCAATAAATTATTTGTTTACACTTAATCCACAGGGTAATTGTATCATTCTTCCTCTAGTCCTATTTAGGCCTTGTCCTGTGCGTCTGCCATTTGGAACAAGGGCTTTCCATTATCACTAAACAGCATCAGTATGTTTAGCAGTAAAGCTGAAGGTAGGAAGTTTTACAGGATTTCAGTGGCATTTTATGGAAAGCCAGGTTTCTATTCCACTGTTTAATAATTATCTTATATTGTTTTGCTAGAAAAAAGTTCAGTGTTGGAGGAGTTGCTCATACTGAAATGATTGATAGCTGTCTGTTGTCTGACCTGACTTGCAGTCACTAGGGCTTTGGTGAAACATTTGAGTGCAGAATGTCAGTTAGGTGGTTTTCTCCTGCTATTAAACATCTTTTCTCTGGCTATTAAACATCTTATACTAAAATAAAACACTTCCTACCATTTTTTATGTCTCCAATTCCTTCAATTATTGTGAATAGGGTTCTTTCTATATTACTCTCACTTGCCTATAGTTGCTTATGTAATTTCTGACACAGGCCTTTAATATACTTTGATTTTGATGATGCAAGTTCATCTGATCTTTCAAAGGAAGAAGAGGAAAGTAAGCTTTATTCAAAAAGGATATTTCTTTTGGTGTGCAGGCATATATCCTGATGTGCTGAATGGAGTTTCTGTTAATAATTGATGACAGTTCCTTTGATTTAGAAATGTACCATCCATATGAAAGGTAGGTAGGAATTTATTTTCTGTCTTTGAAGCCACTTAGTACAGGTAAGTCTGAATTCAGTATTGATGTTACTTGAAGCAGTAAGTTGCATTAGATGCCTGTCATCAGAAGAAGCCAGTAGGTGTGGGGTTTTTGTATTTTAGCAAAGACTTTGATACTGTCTCTCACTCTTTTTCTGGAAAAAATGTCACCCAACTAGAAAAATACAAGCAATTGGCTGACAGGTGAAGCTCTAAGAGTTTTAGAAAATGAGGTTGTATAAGACTGATGTCCAGTCACCAGTGGAGTTCTCCATGACTCAGTTTTAAGGCAAATGGTCTTTAATATGTAAGTAATATTTTATTAAGTTTCCTAGTAATACTAAATAAGAAGGAGCTATGGACTCCTTCAAGGGGAGAGAGGCTCTAAGAGAGGTCTGAATAGGCTGGAGAGCTGGGCAATTTCCCATCAAATTAAATTAAACAGGAGAAATTGCACAGGAGATTCATGACCTGGGATAGAGTAATCCTGGTTATACATACAAAGTTGTGAATGGAGACTGGAGAGCAGACTGGAAAGAGATCTGAGGATTTGGTTTGATTGCAAGTTTGGTGGGAGTCAGCAGTGTGCCCTGGTAACCAAAATGGCCAACTATATCCTGAGATGCATTAAGCACAGCACAGGTAGTCAGTTGAGGGAGGAGGTTGTCCCACTCTGTACTAAATTGGTGTAGCCCCACCTCTAGTACTGTGCCTTAACTATTAGTGTGCGCACAATTTTATGATTTGGAATCTTTAAAAACAGCTTCTAACCTTGTTTGTCTTAGTGGCAGATGTCATGAAAATTCTATCATGATGCCAGATATCCAAATCTGTCTGTCAAGGCATCTTACTGATTTGACTCATTGCTATAAGACTCAGCATCTGTAATGTGTATGTACTGCAGGTTATTTTTTTGTGCAGAAAATGTTCACAGAACTAGGACTCTTTCAGAACTCATTAATGTATAAAGTGATTAAATTAGATTTTACAATTTTTTTTTTAGTGTTTCTTACTGGCTTTGAAAGATGTGACATTGGTTCAAGTTTATTTTATTTCTGCATTGGTTCAAGTTTATTTACTGTGTTCTGTGCTGTGAGAACTGGAGAAATAACAGGTTGACACCATGGCTGAAGAGTCCAGTTGGTTCAGAAAATGTGCTGATGGCTCCAGACTCTAAGGGCTGAGAAAAGTAAGGGAGGAGGCTGAAGCATTTTATTGTGTAGAATCCAAGTTCTTGGATTAACTAGGGAGAAAAAAAATTGGTAGGCAGTACCAGTGAATAGTGAGAATTATGCAAGGACATTGCATGTTGTCTTTGCCATATATTGGCAGAAAAATTCTTAGTTCCCTTTGTAGACAGAGTAGTAAAATGAAAAATACTATATACAATCAGAATGTTAATATTTTTCATTGCAATGGTCTGGGCAACTAGGCTGTAAAATATATGTAGTCAAACACTGTATTGGAACTAATATTTTGGGTAAGGGATATCTGTTAGTGAAGGGACTACAGTGGAAAATTTTGCAGTTTTCTAAAAAATTCTAGTATATTTTAAGCTGAATTGTCAGCCATATAATTTTCTGTCTAGTCAAAACAGAGATAGTAACTCATTTACAAATATCTAAATGCTTGTGCAGATAAACAAGCAGTTCTCATTTACACCTTGATCAGTCAAATGTGCTGAGCAACACACTTTCACATCTCACAGTAGCTGATTTTTCTGCTGAAATGTCATAAAAACACTCAGACTATTTATTATCTCATGGAATTTACTTTATTCTAGAATGTAAGAAAGATTATTTTTCATTGTGTCAGAGGGAACATTTTTTCTAATTCTGCTTTGTTTTATATATGATTACATCATGCATCAGTAGGAAGTCTCCAGGTGATGCCATAGAAGGGTCAAATGTTGAGCAGTGCAGTGTCCCTGGGATGCAGATGTTGGTGCAGTGGCCTAAGCATATGCAGAGGAAGAGAAACTTAGGATGTTCAGAAATATTAGATTGTCATTATCACCTAGTTTGGAAGGGACCTTTCAGATCGAGTCCAACCATGAACCCAACTCTGACAAGCCTTATACCTGAGCACTTGACCCTCACATTAGGAGTCTGATGCTCTCCCAAGTGAGAGAGTTTTACACACCCAAATGAAAAATTTAGATCCCTAGTAATTTCATGCTTGTAGCACCTTTTTTAATCCCAACTATGTTGCAAAATATGTAGATGGAAATGAACTCATCTGCACTGATACATGATGTGCTCTAGGGCTGTAAACATCAGGTGTTTAGTAAAGGAGTGTGAAGTGAGTAACATTGTCTAATTGACATAGGAAAAGGTATTCAGTTAGTTGAAATGTAATTTAAAGCTATTTTAATTTTGTTTCAGTTAATGTTCCGTCTGCAGAAGCAAGGTCATAGGAGATAAAACAGTGGTGACAGATTGCTTACATTACTGAAAATGTTTGTATGGTTATCTTTAATCAGATTTTATCAGAATAAGACCTACTGAATTCCTGCAGTTACTCTGCTTGCTAGTTTTCCTTTTTGCCTGATGGTTTTAAAACCTAGTAAGGTAAACTTTCTTGTCTGAGACTTATAAATTCTCTTTTTCTAATTCTTAATCATCTCCTTGCCAGCCCTGCTCCAGAAACTTGCATATAAACATAGCACTGATTTTCATGCAGACCGCTGAATTTAAGATTCTTCTGATCATCTATTTTGAGTTTTCTTGTATTGATTTTCATAATCTTCATTAACTATCTATGGTCTTCTTTCAATTGAGATTAACAGTCTTAGTAATGTGCAATAAAGCCTTTGAGACAATAATTGAAACTTTGATTCTTTTTTCTTTATGTCTTAGAATAATATTTAATGGCAAAAAAGGGGATTGTTGGATTGTTTCTCTAAAGTCTCTAATGTTGCTTACTACAAGGGCAAGACTGTGTTAAGCCAATCATTCTGACTGTAAAGTCTTGACCGAATACTGATTGCTGTGTTACTTTATAGTTTTATCTAAATATTGGGTATCCGAGAGGCTTTAATCACAAGTGGAACATGTGACATTCTCCTTGGCTCTGTTATTAATGTCCTTGTCATGATTTTTCATAAGGGATTCCTGGGATAAATACAGTGTTAAAAATTTAATCTGGCTCTTGATTGCTATTCTAGCAATTTTTAATCAATGTTTCAGTGTCCATTCTGGAGGATGAAGCAAGTGGATTGAAAACCAGTGAAGGTTGTGCATATCAGAAAGGTGATTTTGAATCACACTGTTCTTTGGAGAGCCACTGTGGAGAGAGAAGTGATAGTCTGGTGCATTCAAGGTGACCTCTGACAATCAGTAAACTGCAAAAGTATTTATAACCAGCTGCTGCTCTTTCTGAGCATTCTTAGCTCCGAGCTATAGTCACAGTGACTATAGCTGAAGATCACAAATGTCTGAAACACTGTTGCATGCATCTGAAATGGTGGGGACAGTTTTCTACCCACAGGCAGATGATGATAGCTGTAATGGTAGTAGGAAGATGAGAATGAATCCCAGGCTGAAATTCTACTTCTTGAGATATATTTGTCTTCTTTACTTCCAATATCAAATGACATTTTGCATTCCGTTCATCCATTTTTGTATTTTATGTTCAAGAAGATGTTAAAAAGTCAAGCTTAGGATAGGGATGGGCTGGGATAGACTGTTCCTTAAGTCTTCAAATTTTAATATAAACAGGCATTGGTATGATTTTTCACGGGCATGTTTAGTGTACTCTCCCTAAAAAAAATCTTGAAAATGAATGACAAGGGCCAAGCTTTCAATTCAGTTTGCGATGATTATTCACTATCACTTTTTACCTCTAGAACAAGTTTAACCATTTGGCTGCTGCTGTCAGCAATGGTGAGTTCTGACTATGTTCCACCATGGGCAATAAAGAGATGATCTGTGTGTGCAGCCCCGTGCCCTGCACAGATCAGATCTGAGACTGACAGAGTTTGCTTCAGGAAAAAGGATGTCCAGACAGTATAGAAGACTTTCTATAAGTTTTTACATTTCATATTCTGAAAATAAATCTAGATTGTGAGAAGTTAGCTAGTAACAGCAGCAATGTGATGGCTTCTGTAAACTTGTCAGTGCATGTGTGTTTAACTATGGATTTCTCCCTTTGAATCATGCATGCCCTTGGTTCTAGCTGTGGTTAGAAGCAGAACACTTGCCAGCATTCAGGCTATCTGTGAACTCACTGTTCTGAGTATGCTGAGACTCTCATCTAGTCTATAAATCTGTAGTTCCTTTCCATGGAAATAAGTGTATGGGTGAATGACTAATGTTTGTTAATCTTGCCCTGATAAGAAGTTGGGAGCCTGAAAACATGCTTAAGTCTGATAACTCAGGCAGATGAGCACATTGGATCAGTTGAGGCTCCAATAATAGAGAGGTTGCCTGATGTGTTCCCACAAATCCATAGTGTGAACAATACAGTAATTTTTTTTTTGCTTTTTGGGTTTACTACCTGTGAGATCCCCTAAGGCACTTTGTGGTGATGAAACATAAGTTGTTGAAGCAAACACATGATTTCTTAGAGAACTAAGAATTAAAATAATCTCACTCTAAAAAGAACAGTATCTCTTTGATTAAGGGTAGCAGGCTATGTATGCGAAATAGTTTCAGGGCAGTATTTTTCTACTATTGATTTTTTTTTTTTTTTTCTCCTCAGGACTGTCAGTGTCTGTTCACAGGGTTGGCAGGAAAAGGATACTTTTGTGCCATGTTCCATATAGTCCAATAACTGCTGTTAGGTTTTATGAGTTCTTTGCCTGACTTTGTTTATTTGAGGTGATTCAGCATTACAATTTGATATTGATATAATCCAAGCAATTTCAAGGACTTCAAGCTCTTCTTTAGAATGGGGGAAAAGGATAGATTTACAAATGAACCAGAGAATTATTCAATCATTGATTTTATTTCTGTGATTTGGGGATAGCTAGCTGAGAATATCTCTGTAGAATTAAGGTGGCACCACACATTCTTTCCTTGGAACATAGATTTAAGTTTATAAAGCAATATTTTGTGTGTGAATCAGAGTATTTGATCAATACTTAAAGACTTTTAGTATGCAAAATCTGATTAAGTAATTCAGTGATTTTGTTTTGCTGTGTTCAGAATTCAATGGGCCAGGCTGTTTCTATACTCCAGGAATTTGATTTTATTATTTTGATTTTTGGTTTTGGTTTGTTGTGGATTTTGCTTCTTTTTTTGCCAGGGATAAATGTTAGTGCCAGTTAGAGATTTCAAACTGTAATTACTTTCTCCCACTGCATACATGCATGCAGACATTTCTAATATATTTTTGAGCAAATGTATCTATTTAAAAATTTTCTTTCTTAATGGAATCATACAGTAGTCTTAGCAGACTTACACAATCTTGATTTTGTAAGTATGCTTGTGTTGAGAGGGAACATTATGTTCTGCCAAGAGATGGAGTATTCAGTCTGGATTTCACTTTTCCTCCTACCCCCTTCAGTAAATGGAGACATGGCTTTGTCTTGAAATGCTACAATGAAAGCAACAAAACAATTTAAATTACTTCTTTTCTGCTCAAATAGTCAGTCAACATAGAGCACTAGGAAATTAATTTTACAGGGTTGTGATATTACTGTATATTGGAATTATTTTTTTATCTGCCTGTAGAGTCACATTGACAGCCCTTTTATAGAGAGCATCTCTGACAGTGCTAAAAATTTGTGCAGCCCTCAAGTACTAGTACTGAAGTTAGAAAAACTGTAGTTTCGTGTGTCTATAAGGTATTTGCCTTGGTACACCACTGGTAAGTACTTAATGCCATTTGATATAAATCCTTTGAAAACATGGTTTGTAAAAAAAAAAAAACCACCAAAAAACCCAACAACGAAAACGGAACAAAAACCAACACACAAAAAAACTCCAGAGAAGTGTTTCTGCAAAACAAGTTGATCAAAACTTTCATTGTTTCTTGTGGCATTTATATTTTTAATTATTATAATTTCTTATTTGAACAGCCTTTGATCTTTCATTTTTAGCAATTTTTGTGTTTGATCTGTGGATCCTGAAGTACCTTATCTTTAGTTTCATTACTAGGTGAATGGATAAATTTTCTTGGATTCTCCTCCCCTTTATTCGGCAGATGCAAAATATACAAATTACTTATCCATGGCAATTTTTGCTTGACACAAAAAATCTTGCTGTATCAGACTCATATTACAGCAGATGTGTATTCAGTGTGAGAATGTTGGTTTTTAAGAGTCATTTAAAAGCCCTTTGCTTCCAATATCAATTTAATTGTGCTTGAACCTCTGTTACTCCAAGAGAAATTAACTTCATCTGGTTATTTATATGAAGACATAAATAAGTTGAGTTCTGCTCTGAGCTGGGCTCAAAATAACTTAATGAAATAATTCCTATCTGAATAAAATCCACCTGGTATCTGTAGAATGGAAAAACTGAAAGAGCTTTGTTTAGAGGTTTCTAATATCTGATATCTCTATTGCAAAATGACAATTTCATTGAACAAGATAATCTAGCAAAGAACTTCAAAATTGTCGAGGGGTGCATTTTGATACAATAGAAGGATAATTGGACTTGTGATTCTTTGATAAAGTACTATCAATAGTCTTCACTCATCATAATTGTGTGCTGTAACATTTGGTCTGCTCATACATGCAACCCACAAGTGAAAGAATGATCATAAAATGTTTGTGTAGGTCTGCACTGCACACTGATACATGCTGCATATGATGTGCCAGGCATCTTCTATAGCTCCTGTTGAAAAATATTTATAGTATCTTCCAGGACGTAAAACAAAGGAATTGGATGATCATGTAAGCTGTAAGAAGCATGTAGCTAGAAAAGTGAACAGTTGCTTCTGCCTGTAAATACAGCTACAAAATTGAGGGCAAAGCATTCACCTACAGAAATTGGTTTATTTCAATTGAAATTTTTGTGGACAGATGTAGCTGGAGCCCACTAAATCTAGATGCTGTAGTAATTTCTTCATTGGAAAGGAACTTCCAATGAAAGAATTAAAAACAATGCACTAAGTCAAGTGGAAATTTTTGTTATAACTCTGCATGCTTCTGAATGCTGATATCTTCTTACTCAAAGGATTGCTATTCCAAAATCTTTTTGTGCCAGGATGATAGACGGTAGGTTGCTTAGTGGCTAATCTTGGGAACCATAAATAAAAGCATGTTAAAAAGTGGGCAGTTCTGTCTTAGAGTCTATGAAAAAGAACCTAGGAAAATATTCTTATTCCAGTGTCTGTTTTGTACATTGCTTTTTTTCATTTATTAAGCTATTCTTTCTTTAGATAAACACCTATCATAGATAATCAAGTACATTTTTCCTTCTTATTGAAATACTTCTTCCATGCTTATGTGGAAAAAATCTATACTTCTCTGCTGATAGAATTCTATAAGTCCTGAGCCCAGTCCTGGAATGCAAATCACCTAGAACATGGCATTCATAGCTATTAATGCTCTTATTATGCAGCTTGAAGTTTTTCAAATAGTCTTACAGTATGTATAATTTTTAATGGGCTGCAGTGATAGATGACCCCTCCAACTCTCTGATTCTATGATATAAGCTGTTTTGCTTTTGGATTAGTGCAGAAACTTGACAGTGGAGTTACTTAAGACAATTTAGAAATGATTGCTGAGATTCAAAGAGGGAAACAAAGATGACACCGTTTAGGAGAAAATTAAGTTAATGTAGCTGCAGATTTTAATCCAGTGATCATTTTTTTATTGCATTGGTTTTAAAGAATTATATTGGCCTTCCTTGTTGCTACAATAGTCCCTCTTTTTTTGTGTGCATGACTGTTTTCACTTTTTTCAGAGTAACCTTGTTTGATATTAATTAAATGTACCAGAAAGCACCTTATCTCTGGAAGTAATTCTTTTTCACTAAGAAAAATAATTATTTCTTAGAACTGGAAAGAGAAAGGAAATTAGATGACAGAAAATGTCAAGAAAATAAAGATGACTGTGAAAGTGATGAATAGAAATTGTTTGGCTCTTTATTTGCTATGAATTAGTATTTTTTTTGCTCAGAGTTCACAGAGATATGCCAATTATGAAACCAGAAACTTAGCAGATCAGCAAGCTGAAATTAAATAGCTATTTAATGAAAACATAAATTATTTTGTAGTATCTTATTCCAATGAGAGATTTTATTATGTTTATTTGAAACTGTTGTATTGTGAAGAAAAAAGTGTTTTTCTGCATGTTAGGCCACATTTTCTGTTTCTTTTAATTGAGTTTGAGTTATGTTCCACTCTAGAAAAATGCCAGTTAGCTCACTGATGTGAAAACACAAAAAGGATGTGTTTGTCTTAACTAATGTAATGATTCAAAAATCAATTTAATTAAAGCAAACCAAAAGGATTATTTCATTAATTAAAGGAACAGACATACAGACTAGCCTGACAAGTGTCAACTTGACCATGATAATTGCTCATCCATGCACTCCTCAGACATGAAAAGTTGTAAGTTTAAGTTTATTTAAGCCACAGTAAATAAGATTAAAACTACAGTAAGAGGAAGCAGTATAATTTAATTTACAGTCCAGGGATTGCCACAGCCTTATTTTTACTACTGAAATGTAGATGAAGTGTCTGAGTCTTTGGTAGTTTAAGACAGTTTTGCTTAAACTTAAATACTCTTTTGTACTTGTGAAACTAAAATAGATTCTTTATTTACGTTTCTACTGGAAGGTTAAATCAAATCAAAATTAAAGCTTTGTGAAAAGTCCTATTTTGGCCATGCAGAACAATGATAAGCTCAGTCCACTGTTTTGTGGAATGCTTTCTGTTCCTGTTACCCATAATATGAGGGGAAAACACTGCATGCTTCAGGCCTCAGAACAGAGGACTAGACCCCCATGGGGGTTCATGGACCAAAATCAATCTGCCTAACCAGTTCATTAATTGGAGCCTTTAATTGCAATTAAAAGAGACTGTTTGATTATCAAAATGGGAATAGGAAATCAGCAAGGAAGATACTAGGTCTCCCTGTAACAATTATTTCCTTTGTTTGCATTCAAATATATTTGATTTGCTCTGAGTGCCTCTGACTGTGCTTTAATGTAGATTTTGGATCATTTTCAATATATTGTGATGTACTGGAAAAAAACCCAACAATGTGTAGCTTTTCCTTTTTCAGCAGTTACCTATTAGTATTGCAGGAAATGAGTCACCTGATTCTCTAAAATTAAGATGAGTTTTTCTTTCAGAAGACCTGAAGCATTAAATATTTTTTGCTGGTTGTAATAATAATAATAAACTTTGTTTCATTAAAGTTGGGCTACATCATACAGGAAATTAAGCATCACCTGCTTAATCAGAGTCAGGCATTTTCCAGGTAAAGCACAATCTAATACAAATTTTAAACAGCTTCTCTCTTTTTATAAGTGAGTGGTTGTAGCTGATCATGACTTTGGGATGCTGCATGGGTTAATATGACAAACTTTTGGTAGCAAGGAGGCTGGAAGGGTGGCTTTCCCCATGTAAGACAGCCAGTTCCAGTTGGTTCTAAGGTGAATCGGCTACTGGCTGAAGAAGAGCTAATGGGTGATGCTTATAACACCCCTGTGATAACACATTTAGGAAAGCATAAAAAGCACTGTGCAACAGGAGCTGGGGAAGAGGAGTGCAAGCTGATGTTTACCAAGGTCAATGAAGCAGGAGAGGGTCAGAGGGGAGGCACTCCATGTGCTGCAGTCTATACTGAAGACCACGGGGGTGCAGCTGATCCCCCTCCAGCCCATGTAGGCTCATACTGGAAGAAGTGGGTATGCCCTGAAGGATGCTGTGACCCCATGGAAAGTCCATTCTAGAGCAGGCTTCTGTCAGGAACTGTGGCACTAGAGACAAGAACCTATGCAGGAGCAGGCTTTCTGGCAGAACCTGTGACCCTGTGGGACTACACTGGTGCAGTTCACTTCTGAAGAACTGAACCTTATGGAAAGTATTCAAGCTGGAGCAGTTCTGGAACTGCAACTTGTGTTGTTGAAATTAATATATTCCATGGGAGGGACCCCATGCAGAACTTAGGGAAAACTGTGGGAAGGAAGAGTGGCAGAGAGCAGAAGTCCTGTTTCCCCTACCCTTGCATTGTTCAGGAGGTAGGATGGGAAGAAGAAAAGTGTTGAGAGTGATGCCTAGGATGGAAATAGGGATAGGAGGAAGATATTTTTAGATTTGTTCTTATTTCTTGTTGTTCTACTCTGATTAATTTAAATTAATTTAAGTTTCCCAAAGCTGAGTCTGTTCTACTTGTGACAATAATGATTAAGTCACCTCCTTGTCCTTATATTGACCCATGAGTTTTTCATTATACTTTTCTCCTTTTCTGTTGCTGAGTAGTGATAGAGCAGTTTGGTGGGCACTTGGTGGCTAGCTGATGTCAAACCACAAACATAATTATAAGTTTCCTATCCACAGAAGAATTAAAATCCAGTTGTAACAGAATAAATGTTCTCAATGATCTTTATTAAAAAGGGTCTCCGGTGAGCTTTAAGTGAATTTGTAGTGTCACCTCAAAATTTACAAAGTTATCAACATGGGACTAATTCTGTGCTGCCAGAATTGTAACTATGAAGAGTTCAGACATGCAGTAAGAGATATTCGGAATGGCTATGCCCAGGATAGTGGTTCAGAAGTACCTGCTTGCCTCACTGCATATTAAAAAAATACAGACATACCTAAGGATGTCTGTCTAAAACCAGTTAATCTACTGTTCTCATTTTCATTTCCTGGTTCGATTTTTCATTATGTCTAATCAAGTTAAGAACTAGATAATTTATTTTGTAATTAATTTAGCCTTCTTTTTAATATTGATGAGATTTCTATTTGGTCAATTCAATCACTGATGCCTAAATGAAACCTGTGATGACTGCATCAAAGAATAGCTTTTCCCTCATAGATGTGCTTTTGCATAATCAACTTTTAACTGTATTTATAGTTTGCTCTGGCAGGATGTATCTGCAGCAGTGGTCTAATTGATGTGATCAGTTGATCCGTTTCCTCTTGTGGATACTTTTTTTTCAAAGATCTTGCTATGTCAACAAAGGCCTTTAATTGTACCAGCACAACTTGGGGAAGGGGCAGACACTGCAAACATCTGTGCTGGGAGAAGGCATTGGTGCCCTCTTTATTCCCTGCACTTCAATAGGAATTACCACTCCAAAACTCACCTAATAGAAGGCACTATAGGGGCAGTTCCCCATTCATGCACATACACACTCCTTCCCCTAGAAGGAGCAAAAGCAAGTTTAAGTATACCAGAGTTACTGCAGTGGAGGCTGCACCTGCTTAGGTGAAATTCGGCTCTCGGTGACAAGCAGCTGCAAATAATTACAGTGTCGTCATGACACATATAGATTGGGACAGGATACCTGTACTAGCCTTAGGCAACAAATAAATGACTATAAAAAGCCCTGCAACCCTGTACTTTCCCAAAGCATATGGCTGTGTTAGAAACTTGCAGCAGCTTGAACTAATGGATAGTCAATAAGTTACCAGATTTAACTGACACAATTGAATCATCTAACATTGTCCATTAATACTTGTTTCTGGGCATGTTTTGTGAGCACCTAGACACCATCTAACACTAGGTACATGTAAAGCAATTTAAGTGTCATTTAAGAAGCTTAGAAGCTAAGTTGTCGTACCCTATAATTAGGACTCCACTTTGCACAACTGCATGGGAATTGCACTTCATTGCTGATGAACATTGACTTTTATAAAGACAAAAAGTTATGTTTAAAACCAGCATCTAGAAATCCCAGGGATTTCTTATTGTCATTTTTAAATCCTTACCTACAACAGGGTAAGTTGCAGTCTTGAATGAGAGCTAGCATCTTCTTGAAGTTTCAAAATGTAGCAAAAGGTAAAAAAAAAAATGTATCTTCACCTGCATGGAGTCATTATTTCTTTTAACTGTCACTTTCTAATATGGTGAAAAAAACCCTAACAAAAATAAAGGTTGGTTTATTTTAGTGTGGGATTTATATATTGAAAGAGGAAATATGCTGATGTTGCTTATACAGGGATTGCAAACAGCTTGCAGTTTTAAAAACATAATGCTATATGTGTAACAGGGAGCTGTATTATTTATCCATGGAAAGTATGGATGCTAGTTTGGAAAGATAAGCTCTTACATGGGTGTTCAGCTGTCTCGCTGAAGCGTTTTATCTGACACTAGTGACACTGCTTCCAAGTGTAAGATAAACAGGATTTGGTGCTGTGAAGCTGTGCTCTGACTATTATATTGGATATGACTGTATTATGTGTTTGCTGCTTAAAGAGAATTATATAGCAGGGTAAAAGTGGGCAACAGTGCTGTCAGTCCAGAGTCTGAGAATTCAGTGGCACTACTTGTGTCCTCTGAGTTAAACAGATGCTTTTCTAGATCCAAAGTGGAAATTGTGAATCTTGAGAAAACATCATCCTGACTGAAAATCTTTATTTCTGTCTTCAAAAAAAAAAATCCCAAGAAATTAACAATAATGCAAGATTAACAAGAGATGTTAATTTTGAAGCAAAGGGTATCTGAGCTTTATAAAACCAGAAGATTTTTTATAGTGTGTGTGATTTAGTACCCCTGAGACTGAAACAAGTTGTCAGGCAGGAGATGAAGCAAGCAGGAGTTACTGAGCTCTGTTCTTCAGAAGTTCTGTCATAACTGATGGTAGTGTCACAACTGTCAGCTGTAACATGTGTGTAAATAAGGAGATGACCCAAGCACAATTATCCATTTCTGCTCCAGTAAATATACAGTGAAGTAGCTGTGTGATAGTTGAGCGAAGAAAATAGGGTTTTTCATTGCTACTTTTTCTGCTTTCTGTGTGTACGGCATTGCTAAACTCTGAAAGCAACTTCCTCCAATTTGAAGGAAGCGAAATGAGAGAGGGACCAGAAAAGCTTGTTCTATCTATATTTAGATTTTGCTAAGTAGAGAAGATTTCAGTAGTAAGAATTATACTTGTGTGTACCTTGGTTTATAGTTTTTCTTCCATTTGGTTTTATCATCTACTGATGGCATTCTGTGCCTTCAATTGAACTACTCCTTCTGTGTCCACTCTGAATATGAGTTATTTGAAAATTTTAATGTCTCATAATCACACAATCTATATCATGCTTGTGCCTGGAGCAGACTCAGCCAAAAGTAGCTGTCTTGGAGACATTCAAATTTTCGCTAGGCATTGATGTAAGGCAGTTGCTTTGAGGAGAGGGTGAGGCTATTTTTCTAAAGCCTCTTCTACTGACACGTCTATCAGATGGATTCTTCAGGCTATGCCAAGTGAAGAAAGTGTCAGTCATGAGAACTTTAACATCTCTACAGTGAATGAAGGTATAAATGATTTGAAGAGTTTTCATCATTGAAAACTTCTTTTTATACTTCTTTTTCTCACTCCACAGACTGTTCATGTCCAATATGTCATTAACTCATATGTATTCAATTAGGTATGTTGCAGTCCGTAGACTACTTTGTATTTAAAAGTAGGGAAAAAATACTCTATCCAAAACTATGTCTTAGGGTTATGAAGAAGTTGTACATTTTTTTCCATCTCTCTCTAGAGTGTTTAGAAGTTAGATATAATTACTTTGACCCCTTCAGGACCTTTTCAGGTAACAGATAACTAGAATGGTACATATGTCTGAAGAAGAATGTGTGGGGTCACGAAGTTCAATTTCTGAAAGGTCTTAATGGGATAAAGTTAAAGATTTTTAAGGACATTGCTAGACAGCAGTGCAGTGATATTGAATTATAATGAGTACAGCAGCATCTGTTAGTCCCTGTCCTAGCTTATGCTATGAATTATGGTCTACATAATGTTTGTGTTATCTTCTTTAGGTCACTATTATTTTTAGCAGTGGGTCACTGTCACTTTTCCAGAGTTCCCGTTCTTTGAAAAATTCTGTTTCTTTTTATATACATGCATGTTTTTTGTGGACCTGTTTGCATTACTGCATGCATTTAAATTTATGTACTTACAGACATTACTTGTTGATTATGACGTGCATATGTCACTACTGAGCTCCCTCATTAAGAAACTGGATTTTGTGGGTTTTTTTACAACCTGTTTTCCCTTCAATACAATGACCAAGAAGGAGTAAGAAACATGACATAAGGAAATGCAACACATTTTCAGTAGTAGATGACACTATAAAAAGCAGTTGTAACCTGGCTGGAGAACTTTTTAGCATTTCTAAATTACTTTCTGAGAATACTAAATACAGTCTACTAAAGCTTGTTATACAAAACAGAAATGTTAACAGCAGTAGTTCTTTGAGAATTGTTTGCCTGAGGTTGATTTGATCATAGACATTGGTGCATTTTTTGTCAGTTGAAAGATGAAGTTATTAATTCATGTGTAATATTATCTGATCTGAAGTAGCACATTGTGTTTAATTGTGTGGAATATGGATAGTGTACTATGTGATCTCAGATTTATTGCTTGTCTTCCTGCCCATAAGATAAATCTGCTACTGCAAAAGGGCTTTGACCTCCAAAACAGAGAAGATCTTGTTCTCCATCTAGCTCTATATGCTTGCCAAAAGCAGGGGCCGTGGAAAAAAACCTGTTTGGATAATGATGTGGAGTTATAGAAGTTGCTGAACAACATCAAACCTGCTTTTGAACTTTCTATCTTTCTATCATGTGAGAAACAAAGATTTATCTGTGTTAATAATAAACAATCACAGATAAATGCATAAATATGACAACTACTGCCAAACTTTGTCACAGAAGAATTTATGCATCAATTCCCAGATTTTATTTAATCTGCAACATGATTACTTTTTTTACTTTGCCCTCTTCAGTTAAGGTTAGGTTTGTCTCTACATAGAAGCTGTTGCTTAAATTTATCATGCATGCTTAAAAAATCCCATCCAGATTTGGCTGTTGGTTAGTCCTTTTAATAAAAAACTGTCCTCTAATTAGGTCAGCTTTGATCCCAGTGGTTTGTTAGAAGCAACAGACCATATTCTGGTATACCAAAATTTCAATATATTTCTTTTCCTAAAACTGCCCAGAAAAAAATTACATTGTAATATAGTGTTTCAGGGAAATAATGTATCCAAACAATTTGTTTTTCCTAATGTATTAGTGAGGTGGTTATGTGCCCTCCTGTAACTTTGTTTTTATTACATCTGAAAAGACACTGTATCAAACTTTTGCAACAGGAAGAATCTGTAGTTGAGAACTTAATCAGTAATGTTGGTTAGTTATTAAACCCTGTTGGTTACTTTTGGGTTACCTATGTTGCCCCCTCCCCCATACAGGTGGGACCACGCTCTGCTTTTTCGTTTCCAACCATCTAGGGGGTCAAATAACAAAGTTACCTGACCTTGGTTGTTATAGCAATAAGTATAAGCAAGAGCCCCTCTGAACACCATTCCATGGCATAAGTTAAAAATAATTAGGGATTATCACTCTTTTAAAGGATTCAAGTCTTGAAAATACTGTTAATTTCAGAAAGTTCAGTGAGTTAGAAGAAGCATAACTAAAAAGTGAAATTACTGAACAGATCAATTCAACAGGACAGCACATCATTTGCCCTCCTTAGAACTGGCACTCAGGTACTATAATCATGTTTGTTATGAGGGAAAAAAATGCCTTAAAGGAATAAGATGTATTTCAGTATCCAAACTACCATGATGCAGGGAGACTGAAATTTCTGTGTCCTACACTCTGAATTCGTTGAGTGTATTTATAACACCTGACTCCTGCCTTCCTGCTTCAAAGGAGTCTCCAAAGTGATCATCAATGTTCCCTTGGTGTAACCTTAGCATTCTAATGAAATTCTATCTCAGGTAATTGTGTTCTGCCTTCCCAAATTCCCTTTGCCATTTCACCTGGATATGAGATTTCTTTCTCACTATCTGATCTAAGCTGTAGAGAGTGATTGTTGTCCAGAGGCAATGCTGTGGTAGGTGAGCGATCTACTTCCATAGTCCTTTATTATTTCCCTAGGGAATGTTGATTCTTAGTTCTTTTAAAACACTGTAGGAGCAATTGAAGTAAGCACTGAACAAAGCACTGTTTTCTTTGCTATTCTGATGTATCTGAGACTTTCATAAGTGGTTTATAAATTATGTAACTTTCTTAAGCATAAAAAGTCTACTAAATCTGATAATTTGATGAGAACTGTAACTCAGATGTAAATTAGTCCTATTTTGTCTATTTCCTGGCAGGAAAATGTTGCCTTGTTCCATGGAGCAGAAATAGGAGATAAATGTGCATGACAGAGGGAAGAAAGAGGAAATGAGTGTTGTACATAATGCAAAATAACTAAACAAAGTGCAATTTCCTTTTCTTTTTTAAGATGTGGCTTAAAGCAGTTGCATGACAGACTGATGTTTTGATGTTACTTTGCCCTCTGATCAAATTGATTAACTTGTTTAGCCAAAATAAAGATATTTTGGATACAATATAGATTTGTCCTCCAGCAAAGGATAGTACAGATCTTGGTACATGTCTCACATGGACCAACATAACTTCCTTATATCAGGGCAAGTCCATTAATATTTTTTTTTAGATATAGTGGAGGGAATTTGTCTCCTTGTATTGAACTAGTACACTTAATTCTATGCTACATTACCATATGGAGAATATCTTTGCTATTAACTATAGTCTTTGAGAGATGAGGGAGAAATATTTTTAATTTAAATGTCAGTTTGTAACCTCATCTATTCCTACTGTGTTGGTTTCTGCAGCTTTTGAAATAACCTAGCAATTACTGGGCATTGGGCATCTTAATTAATACTTTGCATACTGTCACATACAACTGGAAAGTACTGTCAGTGTCAGGAAGGACACTCTTTACCAGACACCTCAGCTGTAGAGTGTTATGCAGAACCACCCTGGAGGCACAGTTAAAATTGTCTGCAGAAATGATGAGTGTGGGAGAAAGGCTACAGAGTCCCTAAACATTGGAGTACAGAATAGACTACTAGATCATAGCAGGTATTCCAGTCAGACCTCATTTACACCACTTGGTGTTGCATTTCATGCTTTGACACTTCTATCGAGCCAATGTCTACCCAGCTTTGATATTTTTGGTCTGTAGTGCCAGACTCTGCCTCTAATGTGATAAAACTGTCATGTGACTGTGTTAAATATGCATTTTACCAGCTATCATCTTGTTTTTTTCTGTATGGTCAGATACATTTTATTTGGATTTCCAGATTTTTTTGAAGGAATGTACACAGACAAGCAATTGTCTATTGGTTTGAGAGCAATCAGCACTAAGTGTTGACTAACAGCCTCTTTAGCTATTGCTAGTTGTGAAATGTTCTCATTCAAGAACTTGTACATTACCCTGCTTCTTCCCAAATGTAAACCAGAAATATTTATTGAGCCCTTCAGTTTGTTTGCTGTTTATTGCTCTGGTTGTTATTATTACCATCTCCATTTGATAAAGGATATAAAATGTTGCTAGATTTATTTCTTTCTAATATGTGTAAAACATTTTTTGGTCCTTTGCTCTGCAAACATTTGGTTCTCCCTGATGTATTCATTATCCTTTGACACTTCTGTATGCCTCATAACTTCTAATTTACTTTCATTTCCATTTTCTCTTTTCTTCAGTCTTTTATTACTAATTGCTTTCTTACGTATTTTCCACTGAAAGCAGAATGGACCTTTAGATAAAAATGCATATTTAAATGTGCAGTGTAAAAAATAAGGCTTCTTACAGCCTCAAAGAAAAACTGGAATGACTCAGTGAAATTCATAAGTGTCATCTGCACAAAGACACTTTGAATAGTTTGAAGCAGAGTCAGGGAAAGTTTGCTAAGTTTGGAAAAACTGGAAGGCCAGAAGGGACTTATATCATACCCTTATGACACTTTTTAGGAAAAATGAGAAATGTTTTAGATTATTTGGATTTGAGGAGAGATATTAGGATAATACCCCAAGTAGGTAGTGGTTATAAAAAGGAAGTTTGCCAGAGTTACACAGGCAGAAAAGGTGATTCCTGAGGAAGACAAGAAGCTCTGCTTAGTCATGTTTGACTTAAACAGCTGGAGACATAAAAAGTGTCAGAAGAACTGGCAGAGATTTCAGACTGATTAAAAGGAGATAAATGTGATGGCAGAAATGGTTCTGCACTTCCTAGCAGGTGTGGTAGCTGAAGCTGTACTTGCAATGCATAGAAGTGAAAAAGAAGGTGGAGTGAAGATGTTACAAGGATATGGATTTGTGGATTCAAATATACAGCTACCATTGACTTACTTTCATTGCTTTACTGAGAAGTTGGCAAGTTCCATTTCCCACCTGGTTTTAGAAACTGGACCAAGGATGGATACTGTTATTTGATATCTTGTTACTTTGAAGAACTTGTCTAGGATAAGTTTCTGAGACTTTCACTATTTTGTGAAGAAGTAGAATCAGAAACAGCTGATGAACAGTTGCAAGGAGGGAATTTGGGAAATATCACAATAAGAATTTTACTTTATTCCCTGAAAATTTCTATGAATAGATTTCTGTCTTGAGCACTGTTCATGATGAATTTTCTCAAACTATAATCTCATAAGTGTAATCTGTGTGTACTTGGGGGGATGCAGTCAGATTCTCTTCTGCAATGTCACCTCTCTTGTTCTGTTCGTCTAGCAGGTGGGACCCCTCTATGTTTTTCTTCAGAAATAGGATACATTATATCAAACGAATTGCAAACAAATTTCAGTTTAGTGTTTAGGCGTTGTTACAGATTCTCAAATCTCTTCAGATACAGGTTTTCTGAAAATCCTGAAACACCCAAGCATTTTCTGAGTGTTTTACGTCAGAACATGTCAGCGGAATGTACAGCTCAGTAATTTAGTTTATTTCATACTTTTTACTAACACCTTGGAGAATCAATTTTTAGTTCCAGAGGGCAGCATATTTCAAACTAGATCCTTCCTGAAATGTGTTGAAAATTGTTACTTGGAATCATAACAACAAAAACAATACTATCACATTACTGCACCTTGCTCTGAAAAATATAAGACAAGGAATGTTAATTCAGCCAGTATATTCAATCTTCTGAAAATGAAAATCTGTAACCAGAAATGGTGCAATTAATCTAAGCAATACTTTCCTGAAGATGATTCTATCCATAGTGTACTGCTAAAGAAAAAGAATCTTTCTAAAGTGGTACAAATTGCAGTTTGAGTCCTTTTGGAAATTATATAAGAGATTGTGCGGGTAAAATGCCTGTCTTCATCTGTCATGATAATGAAACTGTAGAACATTCCTTTCAATTTGCCTTATTTTAGCTATGTGTTGTATAATGATAATATAACCACTATTTTTCATGCAATCACATTCCTATTACAGTGACTATTTGATTTGAAAAGATAAAAATAAGTCATCATAATTACATGATGAAAGCAAATGGTGAAACAATGTTGTTTGTTAATGGGAAAATTCTACAGAAAATGCATGTGCCCTGATAAGTATGGGCTTGCAAGCAAGCTGAGGATATTTGTTTTAGAATCATTCCATCTACTGAAAATAAATATGCACTATTGTACAGATGTTTCACTGTAACTAGGGAAGGGAAAAATCCTTCTACTTGATCCTGCAGATGATTGTGGGTGCGGTTCTTGATAGACAAAAGTTTTTACTATTTTTACATACAAATACATCTTAGTTTTTAATTTATAAATTATGTGAATCTGTTAAATAGAGACTGAATTTTTTTTAGCTTTGTTGAAAATTTACATTTTCCATTACAATCATTTCGCAGACATCAAATTGGGTTTTTTTCTTAATATCCAAATTTAAAAATTTGAGGTTATTAGTGGATAGTCAGTGTCCTGTTATATGCTGCATCACGTATTACATGCATAATATGCAAACATTATATTCTGCATATTCATGAAGAACAGTAGGATCTATATGTCTATACATGTATAAATGTATGTATACATACATGTACCCATATTTATGGTGAGAGCAGTGAGCACTGGAAGAGATTGCCCAGAGAGGCTGTGGATGCCCCCTCTCTGGAGTTGTTTAAGGCCAGGCTGGACAAGGTACTGAGCAGCCTGATCTACTGGGAGGTGTCACTGCCTATGGCAGGGGGGGTTGGAACCCGATGATCTTTGTGGTCCCTTCCAACCAAAACTATTCTATGATTCTATAATGTGCTGCCCTTTGGTAAATAAAGTGAACTTCCATGAAGGCACAGTAGCATTGACAAGCTGAAAGAGTTTAGGCTTGGAGAAGGCTCCAGAGGGACCTCACAGTGGCCTGGCAATACCTGGAGGGAGCCTCCAGAAAAGCTGGGGAGGGACTGTTTGGGGTAGTGGTTTTAAACTAGAGCAGGGCAGTTTTAGATAAGACATTAGGAAGAAGCTCTTCACTGTGAGGGGTGGTGAGGCACTGAAATAGGTTGCCCAGAGAAGTGGTGGAGGCCCCATCCTTGGATATACAAGGCCAGGTTTGCTGAGGCTCTGAGCAGGATGTCTCTGCTCACTGCAGGGATGATGGACTAGATGACCTTTGAAGATCCCTTCCAACTCAATGCATCCCATGATTCTATATTTGAAGACCTTTAGTATGTACCTACCTACAGACACAGCTAATCACTGAGTTTCAGTATAAGCTTAAGTGTCTTGCCATTTGTACTATATAGGGCACAGCAAATCTTAGTGAAAGAAAAGCAGGCAGCATAATGGTTTTCTGTTATAATTAATTCTTTAGCCATTGCTCACTCTGTATTCAATTATGCTTTTTTAAATGTTCTTTAGTGTGATTATCCCTATATAAATAAGTTGTTGTACCATGGAATCTGTTAGGAGGCTGCATAAACAAGTACATACTTTCTTAAACCAAAAGGAAGTAACTCTTTCTCATTTAAAGCTAGGTACTTGGCATACCATACACAATTCAGAACACACCTTTGAAGGAACAGATTGCTACTGGGAAAGGGTGACATTAAAGAATTAAAATATTTATTAATAACACATCTCTGTTTCATGGTAATAGGAAGTGTAAGGGATCAGATTGAAGTGTTTAAATTTTGAAAAAGTGACAGCAATGTTGAAACTTGGTGGCTCCTGTTTTTTCACTGATACTGTAATAAATCACCTTACTTCCCCATTAAAAAGAAACCTTTAGAACTGCCACACCAGTGACCTTGTTGTAGGTACTAAAATCAAATCATTTGTCTTGCTTCATAGATAACAAATGCAATTAGAACCCATCAGACTGTGATACATAATTTTTAATGCTCCAATTTTACCTTGAGTGATCACAAACAAATACTTAAGATACCAGATTGAAAAAGGAGAGATTAAAAGGCAAGCACTGGAAGTACATCTACACTGAAATTCCAAGGTGTATTTTAATTTTGTTAACTTCCTTCTTCTCATTATCCTCTTGATCTGTTCTCACTTAACATGATTCCTGTTTTTGTTCCTATTTTCTTGGGCAGATATATAAATCTGTTGTAAGGTACACACTGAGAAATTTCAGAGTAGTCTGTGTGTCCTATGAGATACCACCTTTTTCCTAGAAAGGAGCATCTTCAAAAGGATCATATGGCTTCTTTTGTCTTGATATTTAAAGAATGCTAACTTGAAATTAGCCTTTAAAATAACTTGCCATTTTTTATTAATCAGGTAATTGGACCAAATTCAACTTTGAGTTGGTTGCAAGGATGAGGACAAAAGTGGTTGTCCTGGTTAGTAGATAGAGCTGTTTGACAACAGTCTGGAGAAGATCTCCAGTGGTCATTGGTATGAAACAGAGCATAACAGGTGGGAGATTCATCATCTATTGCCTTTTCCATTTTTCCTTTCGTTTGTGTTCCAGAACTAGATTGCTCTGTAGGTTAGATATCTTCATTAGTCAAAGATAGTTTGTCTGTTATTTTTCTCCCCACACTCTTATTTCAAGTATGTCCTTTTGATGAGATGTGTTTACCCTTCTGCCTGCTGATGTGCTCACTGAAGGTAAATATATCACCACTTGCCTTGGTTTGCTGCTTCAGCTTATCCTTGTCACTGTAAAGTTACCACTTTGTGTCTCTTCTCAGTCTAGGTAATTAGTGCTTGTTGCTGCAATTCAGCTTTTTTAGTGAATGAAGGACTAATGTGCTTCAAGTTACTTGCGGTGCACTCTCACCAGCACTTGGGTTAATGGAGTTATACTTTCTTAGCTCTCTATACTTCTTTTGTGGCTGCATGACATTGTTCACTGATAGTTAATGTGTGTTTCTTCTCTTTCATCTCCACTAAACTCAAAAATCAGTGAACTCATATGACTGTTACTTTCATGCTTTTTTATTTTACCCTGTTTTAAGGTCTGGTCTAGCTAATCATATTGCTTTGCACAGTCATCTTTAAGATACTTCTGAGAGAGTACAAATTCTTTGGACAAATAAGAATCATTAATATTGAATGAAGCATTTGGGGCTTTAGAAGTCTCCATAAATAGGTAATGAATGACTTGGATTTACAGGATTTCAGGTTTGAAACTAGATACTAATATTCTGCTTAATTTTCACTGTAGATATTTTCCATAGAGTCTATTTGGGAATTGAGCCTTAAATTCTATGACCCTGAAGATTCTCCTTTACACAGAAGAGTTGCTACAGAAAGAAGTTAGTTCCTGGCTATGCACTATTTGGAAATGATAGATGATGTGCAAAATACTTCATAACCAGAAACAAGCAGCAAACATTTTCCTGCTGCTGTTTCTGAATGCTCAGTGTGTTGGGCATTTGCCCAGCTGTGGAACTTGGTCTTACTTTTCCATTTATGTAGTCCTCCTCAGGGAAAGTAGGGATAATTTTTATTTGCTTTTAATGACTCATTGCTTCCTAATCAATAGTCTCATCTGACATTTGATTTCTTAGCAGGCGTTCATGCTTAACACAGTTATAATGAAGTCAGAGAAGAAAGAAAGGCTTTTTTAAGCTCTGTTCCCTGTGCAAGGATGAGGTAAATGCTATCAATAGCCCTAGGAACGCTCCCTGACATTGATTCTCAACAATTGTTGAGATTGCTTTCTTGTGACAAAGTAAGAATTTGCCTTGTAGAGCAAGATGGATGCTGCCACTTGGTACTCAGTCTCAAACTTCATCACAAACAACCTCTCTCCAATAAAAATATATGCAAACATAAAACAAAGCCAGTATTTTAGTGCTGTATTGATACACAGCACTGCCAGAATCTGCTCAAGACTGATTTATTGCAGTAAACAATCCTTTACAAACTTCTGATCCAACAGCAACCATATTGTTATTGTTTGATATATCTCTAGGGATATCAGTTAATCTGGATATCATTTAGCATGTGGTATTAGCTTTATTAAATATGCAGATTTATTAATATTTCACTGCATCATTTAGTTGGATGTTTAAAAAAAGATTTTATGAATCTTTTATTTAAATAAGATAAAGGATTATATGGTTCTTTATGCAGAAAATACATCTCATCTTTCTTACCTTATTATCTCATTTGGTTTTAGATGAAGGATGTCGGATTGCATAATGAGGGAGTGAGATCTCATTTACACCAAGGCTGCTCAAACTTAATGCATGAGCTTCAAGCTTCACTGTTCTAAGTAAAAAGGCTGTATGTGGTATACTTTTTTTGCTTGGAAAATGTGGAGTAGCATGGTGCTCAACTGCCTGTCACATTATTAATTGAAAAGACTATAGTATATTTTGGCTTTATGTTTTACAGTTTATTCTCCCTTTTAATATGCATGATTTTGTTCCTTTGGGTCTTTAGGAAGAAAGAAAAAAAGGGTGTGGTCAAAATACTTAATGTCATCACTACTATCTTATGTACAAGATTTATATTTTAAATACCTTCTAAAAATCTATCAAGTTAGAATGAATTTCAGTGATAAAACAGTGCCAGCAACCAAAATATTTTTAAAATATCACTTGGTTTAAATTAACTGTACCCCACCTGTCTCCGGTGATCATTTTCCTTTATTCGTTGCCATCTTTAGGTTCTTCATAATTCTTCTTAGAGCACTTAACTATTTTTTTTAGTAAGCATGTGTGGCTTGCTTTGAAATACCCAGACTGTGACTGATGGCACATTAATGAATGGTGGCTAGATTAATTTGAGGGTCTAAGCCAGATGAAATATTATGAAATTATCCAAGTTTAATGAAATGTAAGCCATCAGTTGAAAACAAAATACAGGCGATTAAGAGGCTTTTATTTTCTTGCTTTACTTGATGCATCTGGGCTGACAAGGTCAAACCTCACATGCACAGCAAAGTGAAAATGAAAATAACACTGTTTACAAAAACTTCAGGTGACAAGTTTAATAATTCTAACTTGCTCTAGAAATTTGAAGCTATGTAAAGACTATTCAGCCACAATTCATAGAATTTTAACTGGTGTGTAAGCAGGTAATTTGTAGTGGGTTATAGACCTAGAAAAATTATTTCCCAAATGGAAACTCAGTGGAACAGCTGAAGATTAATATCTTTTGGGAAAGTCAGGCTTTCTGATTTATTCCTTCACCCAACCTGAGGGCGAGTGGGGAGAGAATGGAGTTGAAGAGAACTTTGGTGATGAAGGGCTGATGTGAAATCAGACTTGCTGTGAGGCTGAGTTCGCATGAGTAATAGATAAAGAAGGTGTAATTTTAATTTTTTGCTTAATAGAGAAATTGGTAGACATGGAAAGATAATGGAAATTTTCTCCTTCTCTCAAAGAATTTCCACTATGAATTTGGGACATCTGTTAAACCTTTGCTGGGTATGGCCCTAGAAGTAAGCATGAGTGAGTCCTTAATTTTTTGTTGTATGATGATGTGAGTGTTGAGGTTACAAGTGCAAGTTAGCACAAAATACCTGGCTAATTGATTCCAGAGGGAATGTTTTGTTTCATATTTGTGATGTGGTGTGAGAATTATTCCCACGCTTACTCTTTCAGCACTGCATTTTGGCTTTTGCACTGTCATTTTCATGCATTTTAAGGTGAAAATATCAAACAACAGCTTATTGTCCTCACTAGGTCTCATTTTGTAAACAAACCTGAATTGCTAGTCTCCTGTTCAGCTAAGAAACCAATGCAAGTTCTAGAATCAGATTTCCGGTGATAGTTATATTCTAAAACAGCCATATGTCAGCAATAGTGCAAGGCTTTTATCTTGAGTTTTCTAAAATTAGTAAAGAAGTTGCAAGTTCAGATTGCAATCAAACAGAGGATAAATAATTTAAACTCATTTCATCATAGCAAATCACATTTATTAGGCTACTCTGTCTACAATATCTCTTTGGGTGATTCTATAGTTATATTTAATACCTAACTTGAATGTCAGGCAGAAACTTCAAAATGAACTAATAAAATCACTCAAGGCAAAATCTGGCTTGGTGATGCACACAGCACGTATCATTCCAGCATTGATTTTATTTGCCTTTATTGCTGCTGTTGTATTACTTTTAAATATTTAATTTTAATGGCATTTAAAGAAACTTCAGTGAGCATTACTCAAACAATAATTGAAGACAGATTATTTTATGAACAGGTTTGGGGTTTTTTTCTGAGGGAGGAATTATTTTCTTAGTGAAACTGGTATTGCAGTATATGTGATGACACTAATGTGATGCATACTGAAAAATAAGCTGATTGAACTTTTCTGCAGGTCTCTGTAGGGGAGGGAAGTTAATGCCTTTGGACGTGCTCCTGTGATAGGACTAAACTAGGTGTAGAAGCATTAGTCCAAGATTTTGATATATATGTGTAAAAATAAAATTATCCTTATAAAACAGTAATGCTGAGATGAGTAAATAAAGTGTAGGAGTCTTATTTACAGATAACGGCTTGTCATTGTTACTGTTAATAACATTCCATGATTTCTTATCAGCACTTCAGTTAAGTCTTTGAACCTGCAGGTCTGTGATGTCCTATACAGTCTGTTATTTCCTTACAAAAGAATTACCAACAATGACATCTAATTTATTTTCTTTTAATTATTTAAAATTAGGCTAGATGATCTTTTGAGTTCCCTTCCAATCCCTGATATTCTATGAAAATACTGTATTAAGTGTTCACCTGTTTATCTTCAGTATGATTAAACATACCTTTTTTGTTTTTAAATGTTTTCACCATCTTTTTTAAAGTCAGTTGGTATAACCCTTAGAAAAGTACTGCTATGTTTGGAGAGTTAAATGTTTTTTTTTATGCTGCAGCAATTTTAAAATGTTGTTTATATTCAATAGGGAAATATGTCTATTTGAATAATCACTTCATATAAATTACTGCAGGTAGGAAAATGAGTGTTTGCAACAGAAGTATTGCAGAGAGAGGACAGGAAAGATGCTGGACTTGTTGCCAAATATACAAATGTCCCCATATCAGGGTTGGAAATCACAGGCACAGTTTATTGCTCTTGAGAAATGAAAAACAAATTAATCTTTATGCAAAAGACCCTGAGATAGATATCTTTTGTGTATAGAACACTCTTCACGTGGGGAAGAGTCTGGACATTCTTAGTGTTTCATTCTGGTTATCTGTATATAACTCAGGTAAACAGGATTTTTTCAGGGGATTGAGTTAAAAGTTGATTAGTGTTTTAATTTTGCTGTGGATCTAAACAGCCTGCTCTCTATGTAATCAAACAAACGTGTGGACACGATCATATTACAATTGTGTTTAGGTTTCCAAGATACAAACCAGTATGATATAAAACCCTACATCATGATGCTTTCTATGTGTTTTTTCTCCTTAATCTTGCCTAGAGTAAGCTTTGGCATTCTTTGGAAGAGTACATACAGAAAGTATGATGGCTTTGAAAATGACACAAGTACTGTTTTGTAATTTACTTTCATATACTAAAGAGAACAGCAGGCATTTAGAGTGTCTTAAAATTCAAACTAGGCATCTTGTGGATGTACACTAAGAGCCTTCTTATTTCAAAAGTTGTGGCTATATCAAAAACATTAAAAATAAAGCATAGTGTTGTTGTTTCTCTGAAGTGTTCCCTTTGTCTTAATAAAAATAAATAGTATTTTTTTAATTGGGAAGATTTTTGTTCAGAGTTGATTATATGAGTATGTTTCTAGGGTTGAAAAATACTGAGCAACAGAGGACTGGAGTTGTCTCCTCTATGAAGACAGACTGAGCGAGTTGGGGTTATTCAGCCTGGAGAAGAGGAAGCTCTAAGGAGATCTAACAATACCCTAAGGGGGCCTACAGAAAAGCTGGAGTAGGGCTTATTATGAAGGCATATAGTAAAAGGACAAGAGCTAGTGGCAAACTGATGTCAGAATCCTAAATATTTCCAATTCTGGCTAATTGTAATGACCACGAAGATGATCACCATTCATAAAATTTAGTTTGCTTTGACCTACATGTCCATCCCTTGGTTTAGGTTTGTCCAGATTTAAATTTCTGCCTTAAACCTCTCTGAGATACTAAGATACAAGTATTGTACATAATTTTAATTCATGTAAAAAGGTTCTTGGATACAGTAGAGGTGTTTGAAAATTTGTTGTCAAGAAAAGACATACTAAGGAAGGCTGCAAAAAAAAAGGTGAATTCTTTGCATGTTACTTCTGAATCCATTAGTAGCCTTCCCCTTGGTTTCCAATCAGACAGCATCATCCCTTCTTTGTTTTCAGCATTCATGTGCTCACATTGTATTATTTCTGTATGAACATCTTACCTTCTTTTTCCACATCATGTTGCTTAAGCTGTTCCTCCACCTACTTAACCCCTCATCAAATAGTTTCTTCAATGAAGGCAAAAATTTCCTTTCTCTCGTGTCTTTTCAACCTTTTTAGCAGATGAAAAATTTAATACCCTCATATTTGTATTCATGCACATGCTTATCATTTAGCGATGACAGTAAATCAAAGAGGAAAACACATCTGTTTACAGAGAAATTACCATATTTCATATACTGTATGCAAATTCTATGCAACTTTTGTTATTTCCTTGAAGGCAGAATGCTTATTCTTCTGACACAGCTAATTACCTCTGTATCCGAGTTTTACTTGCTGATGAGATATATTTGTAGTTCTCAATAATACATTTGGAGTCATCTTCCCATCCATGAACTTGAAATTCTGAATCCAAACTGCTGGATATAGTGTTGTCTTTAAAGACACTATCCTTTTAACCATGGTAAGTTAGCACAAGGGAGAAAGTGCAGTATTCTAAACAGAATTAATAAATCATAAATTTAAGCAGAAATATCCTCTCTATTTTTTGTCTTGCTTAAATTATTGCAAGTCCTTTGTGCTTTTTAATGAATTAGTTGCATTCTCATGCAAGAACAAAGTGTACCTTCATCACGTATTTAATTACACACCTACTTTGTAGAGCTTAACAATAAAACACAATGCCAGTAATTTTTTCTTTGCTACTAAAAAAAGATATATTTTTCATAGCTTTGTTGAATAACCTTCTGCTGAAAAAGAAGTATGCACCACCTTCTGACCTAAGGAATATGCTGTTCTACCTGAGCATGTCCATGACAGCAAGTTTTCTTTCACACATTCTGTTCACTTTCTGATGACCTATAACAAAATCATAACTAAGCCCCAGCTAAGATACAGTAACTGACTCATGTAATCTTCCTACTTTATTGTGTATCTACTCAAAGTGAATAGTAGTAAAAACAATCCATCCCCCAGAAGAACTTTAGGGGTTTTAATGTCAGAATGTTTGTGCATGTGGTGCCCAACTGATGGGAAATGCTCTCATAGTTGATTGTTAGAGACAAAGGCAGAAAACACAGATTCTGCTGGCAAAGAGAGACAGTTCAACAAAGAATTTCTAGAAAACTCATAATTTATAGCTGCTTAAGACCAGCAAGACCTTCTGCAGTGTTGCTTTGATGATTGTACCAATATTTCAAGTTCAACCAGTGCACAACCTGATGTTAGATGTTCATTCCTTCAATGCTGCAATTACTGGATATGTACTTAGTGCCAGATTTCCACAGATTGGAAGAGAGTTTTGGATTCTATTATGGTCAGTGGCAATTTTGTAAAATTATTCAACAAAACAGTAACTCTAATTTAGTAATTAATGAATTTTCAAAAAGTAATGAGCAGTAGAAGATTGATTATCATTCCTTTCAAATGTTGATTGTATCAGATATGTTTTGCTGTACTGCCTGCCTTTGCTTAATTTTATTGCAAATCAGGCCAGAATTTGATCTCTTCTGTGCATGTTGTAGTTCTTAAAGGATGATTCATAGCTGGGGTACAAGCAACTACTTGGGAAGATCTTTACAAGTTTGATAACACAGTGCTGTTTGGAGCCTATCTACATTCTGCAGTGTGTGTTCATTTTGGGTTTATTGCTATGCTTGAAAATGCTTTAATTTTATTGAAAGCTAAAAGTTTAATATGTTCTTAAAATTATATCTAACCAGGATTTGATTTCTTTTTCATCTTTTTACTTTAAGTTGAGCTCTCAGTAAAATAAAGATGTAATATTTAAAGCAAATGTATCTTCTGTACCTGGAGATTAATTAGCCTGGGAAAAAATTATGAGTACTATGATTTTGACATGGAATTATGTCTGTTTTAGTACTTCTGGGAAGGAAATGTATTTATTATTCTTAAATGCTTATAAAGGTTGAGAAGTAAAATCTAAATCTGTTTCTCTGTTGAGTCAATACAATCCCATCTAAACTAAAGTGAAAAAGTCTGTACAGTGGGATCTCTTCACAGTGCATAATATGAAAAACAGCATTCCCAGGGCATTTATGATTTCTTTTCTAGCTTATTTTCTTTCCATCTATAAGCCTATTCAGATCTTCTTTTACACAGTGAATGGTTTTCTAATTTAGGCTGCATTCATTCATATTTTACTTAGTGTCAGTAATTAAATGAACACTTCTCTTGTCTTTAAAGCTTAATTTTTGTCATAACTATGCTTATATCATAATTCCTCTTAATTTTATTGTTGTTTTAGTTCTATGAATGGGAGAGGAGTTGGTTCAACCTTTTCTGCACTACACTGTGATGGAACTGCAAGACCTTTGTTTTCTACAGAATTGTGAAAAAGATTCATTAACTATGTGTATTTCATGGAAATTTTCTCTTTTGGCCTGAAAGCTTGCCTGTGTGGTTGGATCTGTTCCACTAGAAGCCTTAACTTCAAATTAAGTCTGTATTCAGAAGCAAATCTGGGAACATATATTGTGTGAATGTATACAGCCAAGCATACACACAGTCACATTGTGGTTTAACACTCATTCCATCCTCCACAGGCCTGATTTTTGCCAATTCTTACCTCCTGTGGGTAATTTTTATTTAATTGGATATACTATACATTCCTGCTGATATCTCTGCTTGTGCTCAAGGTGGCACAAGAGTTGTAGCTATGAGCTGTGTAGTTCTTCATGTTTTACCTTGTGTTCTTTTTTGCAGTGTTCCTGTAGCAGACAGGAACAAAAATGTCAAGAAAGTAGAGTTTTTAGAATAGACACTGGCCTGTGAAGAGAAGCTGAGAATCTTGGAGACTCATTGTTTGTAATATATGAAAAGGGAATATTTCACTTTCTTGGCCAACTTCTTTCATACAGATCTGAGGAAAGAAAGAGGAATGCTTTTCCTATCAGACACAGCTGTGCAACATCCTTGGTTTTCTCCCTCCCAAAGCCAATGGGTTTTAAATTTAGAAAATTTCAGCTTAATAACAGTCCCAATTATTTTTGCAAAAGCAAACCAAGCCAAAGATTAACTCAGTGTTGTGGTGTTAGTAAATTATTTGGATTAAGGCCCATTTCTGTTGGCTTTCAGATGCATACACTTCTGTGTGGGTGACAGATTTGTTTTCATTTTGCTGCACAGTGCTTTTCATTTTGTAAGTGCTTTTAGCTGTGAGTGACTGTGTGAAGCATGTAACAGCATTGTTTAAAATTTCAAAAAGTAATTCTGCTAACAAATTAAATTAACTGCAGATTGCAGCAATGAGAATTCTTATTCTGTGTCCCTTAGTGGAGGATCTGCCAACAGATGTATTTTCTTCTGTCACTTAAATAACTAATTTTAGTTTCTTTGTTTGGACATTCATAGGGAACTCAAATGTAACAATTCTTACCCAATCTATCTTGTCATCCTGGACACATTTCTGGTCCATTTTATTGTTTGTTCCATGAGGCTTTTTTTCTAAGGTATCCTTTGTAGTTATAGCTTTATTTTCTATCACACTCTGATTTTTCAAAATCCTCTCTCTCTTCCTTTCTTAAAAACTTTCCATTCTTGGGCCCCTGCCAGTAATGTGGTAATCTGTCATCAGAAATATTCATTTGCTCTTGATTAAAAAAAAAAAAAAGAAAAAAGTCCTTGATTCAGACAAGTGTTAGTAGTGCTTTTCTGAGGGTCTTAATCAAAACATTAATAGATCTACATCTGTATGACAGCAGTAACTTTAGGGAGGACAGCATTTAAGACAAGGGTATTTATCTTTTTATTTATTTACTGGGGTGAAGAAAAAGGCTGAGATTTCCCAGGCTGACATGGAGCCAACAGGTGCCAGGACACAATTGACTCTGGTGTCCTCTTGCTCAATTCTGTACTTGCTTGCTTGGAGGGTGCCTGTGTAATCAGCTGTGCACCAGCTGCAGCCAGAGGCCTGGGGCTCCCTGTATCCTGCCAATAGTTTCCTCTGTTAAGAAGGCATTGTCCACCCTTAAGGCACAAGCACGATGCCAGGCTGCTGTGAATCATCTCTGTGCTTGTTTATCCAGATGCCCCTGCAACTACATTCACCAGCCAGCTTTGACAACTCTGGGCAAATGATAATCCCTGTCATCGTCTCTCTTGGTTTCTGTTGGAAGGTCTTTGCCACTGTGATGTTTTAGTGGCAAAAAGAGATCTAACAAAGATAAGGATTTTCTTTACTGCTTTCCACAACTTCTATTTTTCAGCATAAAAAAGTGAAGACCAATCATTTAATGCACACTGTGCTAAGGAAGGTGTGAGGACACATGGATTTCTGATACACGGTTAGAAGATAGCTGGGTAGCTGTGGTTTGTTGTTTGCCTCTAAATGTCTTTCAAGACTTTGCTAGGTAATATTCCTCCAGCAGCATGTCCTGCTTTTCCTCACAGGAAGAGTTATGATGCTGCTAGTATAGTTGTGCTTTCTGTGATCCACTTGTTAGAGGGTTGTGTGCAAGAGAGAACCTAAAAGATGTCAGAGTTCCTGCACCTGCATCCAGCCAGCTGCAGGTTCTGGCTTCATTCAGGTATTTCTTCTCATTTCCTACCCATCATTCTGCATTACATTCAGAGTTGACATCTTTCATTTCAAGTTACTCACTCGAAACATCTTCTGTTTGAGTCATTGGTTGGTGTTAGCTTTCAGTCAGCAGTGCTCCAGATCTGCAGTGGTAGGTTTGTATCACAAAATTTTATGTTACCTACTTTCTCATCGTGTATCCACACCCATTGCTGTGAACATTTCAGGTATGCCACCAGGGGCTGAAATTCATTAGTACCTGTCAGTTGCTGTTTGCTTGTCTCCTGTGAAATGGCTCAGCTATGTCAACAGAGTCCATGGTTTATGCTTCAGAAATAACAACATCCAAAACTGATGCTTTACTGCCAGTAGCCGTGGAGGAACAACAGAGCTGAAAAGCAGGAAAGTCTGAAGTAAACTGACAAAAATCTCAAGGAGCTCTGACATTTTAGATCTCTTGAGAATCTGCTTCAGGAACACTGCTAACTTGTTCCCAAGTGAAAAGTGGTGGTGGGTCAAGTACTTCTTTGGGAAGGTGAAGATATGTTTTGTCTATTTTTGCTAATTAAAAACATCCATTATTAAAATTTAAGCTTAAACAAAGCCTGTGAAGGTACATATTTTCAAAATAATCTGAATTTACTGATAATCTCAAATTTTGTTTTTTAAATATGGTTATGTAATTAGATTTGGGTTAAAATACAGTAGAAGATAACATTTTTTTCTTTTAATCTTTACAGTCTATCTTCAATATTCTGTTATCTGTGGCCTGTACTTATCATGTATATAGAAAATAATTAATTGCTTATTATGAAGTAGTTTCTATCTGCTTATGAAACATTACCTAACATTAAGTTATGCAAATACTCTTTGATGAGTTGCCTCACTTCTACATAATTCATGCTAAAAATGTAATTTTCTTGCTGTGATGGATATCCAATAATTTATTTATTGTGTCTTGGGAATCTACTTTCCAAAACAAAACTCTAATAGATATTAAATTGATAAATATATATTTGCCAATCTTTGAAGATATATTGGTGTAGAGTTCTGACACTGATTTCAAGAAATGATCTTTTATTGTGGAATGCTCTCTGATTTTGTCTCCTATGAAGGTCATGCTGAAATTGCTGCAGAATTATCCGGAGCCTTCACAATTTCTTGATTGCAGTTAGTGAGACTTTCGGCCTTATAAATACAAGCAGAAGGCTCATTAATCAGTAAGCTTTTACTGGGAAAGGAAACCTGCTGGGTTTCAGTGTTAAGTACTGCATCCTGAAGATTTTGAAACTGTAGATTTGAAATTAGGTGCTGCTGATGGAAAGCACCACTCACTTTTTGTTGAAAGGGCTCACAGAATTGCTCTGAAGGATCTGGATAAGTGGTCAAGGATAAAAATGTCAAAATATTATTCTTCACTCTTTTGTATGGCCCAGTGTGTAAGACTTCTGTTACTGCTAGCTACAGGCTTTGTGTCAGTTTGACAATACAGGGCATGTTTTGTCCTGTTGTATCTTATTTTAACAACTGTACAGCAGAGGTCTGAGAAACTTAGTCCCTAAATAAATGACAGCCCTCGATTTCAGCTGGGGATAGGGGAGGCATTGGGCAGATATCTGGAAGATAATGTACATCAATTGAATTAATGAGCATTTTCTTAGACAAACAGACTATTAAAACAGAAATTGGATGTAACTCTAGACTTTTCTCCATTTGGTGAAATTTTTTGTCTTAGAATTCAAAGCAACTCTGGAAGTAGTTTTGCTTGCTACAGGATGACCACCTCCCATGGCAGCTTCTTAAGCATTGGTAGTGTAAGAAAAAAATCTGTTTTCTAGGCAGCTTGTAGATAAAATATGATGTTTTTTCTAAGAAAGCAGCTGAAAGCTGTTTGCTTCAGTGCAGGTGTAGTGGATTATTACCTGATGGATCCACTTGGAGGAAAACAACAGACTGGGCAAGGGCTGGAGAGAAAGTGTGGCAATTCAGAAAGATCTGGAGTTTGTATGCTAGACAGAGGTATGTGTGATTTTAAGGCTGGGAAATTTAGTTTTTTCATTTATAATTGAAGAGAATTATGTGTTTCCTTCATATGTTTTGGGATTTTTTCAGCCTGGTAACTCTTTGTTAGAAGCAATAATAGTTCTGGGGATGCTTCTTATGACTGGGAGAGGGGAGCAGTAGCATATGGGGGTGTTTATAATTTATTCATTGTCTGAGGTGTCTCTAGAAATCTCATTTGTAACAACTTCAAAGTCCCTTGGAGCTAAATTTACAGTAGGTGCTCTGTAAGACTTTTTAGAATGCTGGAAAAATTGTGTCATGGTGGTAGCCCTTTCTAGGAAGAGCAAAGAAGGAAGTTAACTATTTATATTGGTTTTTTGTTTCCTTGCTTCTCCCATTGATGCTCATTTGCTGTGAGCAAAGTTGCTCAAACTGCAGAGCAACATTAACAAGAGGTTAGTGCCAGGAAGGAAGGTATGTGATACTTGTGTTTTCTGATGATGTCTGAGAATGTATTGTGCTTCTTCTCTTGCTAATGTATTTAGGCTGAGATTCATGTTCTCATTAGCTGAGATTTTATGATTAAATGAATAACTTTTAAAAATATTTTCTAAATGTGATAGTTTTTTTGTTGCTGTGGTGGAATAATATAAAATAATTTCTAAAACAATAATGTATTTTCTACAGCTTCTTAAAGTGTGAATTGCTGTAAGTATTACATAGCTCCACTTGAAAAGTGGTTATCATTAATAGGGCTGTCTTCATTAATCTAAGAAGCCTAACTAAGCATTTTAGACTTAGGATAAAGCTGCTTTGGTAAGAGAGCACGCACAGACCCTGTGGTTTATTTTAATAAAATTCAGAATGCGTGCTTTATTTGGGATAAAAATTATGCGATTTCATTGTGTAAGCATTAAGCTTCTATCATTAATCTCCCAAGTGCTTTAATTCCTAGGACTCTTCCCAAGCCATGCGTGTGCCTTTATTGTGTAAAGTTCAACTTTGTATTAATTGCTAAGCAAGTATTGTTTAAAGGAGCTATTCGCTTTTGGGAATGTCACCTTTCCATTTAGTGTCTCTGAAAATCATAGCTGGGTTGCTAGAAAACCAACCCAGAGTCCCTTTTAAATCTAATTTATTAATATCTTAGTCCTCTTTCAAGTTTGCTATTGAATTAGTGCTACTTAATTGTAAGCAGATGTATGCAATTATTGCCTTTCAAATTAAAGTGAGCAGTTCTGCCAATTCTTGTTAAAAATTGATCAATTAGGGGTTACAGCCATTGCTTGACTTTCTTCTGCTTTGCAGACAGTTGACAGTTACAAGCTATAGTGGCCATCTGATAATGTGAAATTTTTAGGAGGGGTTTCTCAAAAGGATGTCTTGGATGAAAATAATGTTTTGGTGTTTTTTCTAATGGTCAGACCAAATCTTTTGTCATAAGTAATTTTACAGCATTGCTGAAGGTATTCTACTAAAACTGCTGTTTAGGAGAAAACAAGATATATGTTAAGTATACATTCACTGCTGCATGATGCTCTCTATTCTGTGTATAAAAGGGTTACAGTCTTGCCACATTTTTTATTCTGGAAGGATTTTACCTGAAAGTAAGTTAGTAGTGGCAGGGAAATTTGAGCACTGTTTTCAAATGGTGAAAGTGATACCCTATTTTTGAGTGCTTTTCTGTGATTCGTGTTGTGATAATAACTGTGTCCATGAAAACTTAATGGAGAAATGCTAATTGCAATCCATTTTCTACTTAAGCAGATAATTTCCTCTGGATGTGAAAATTTGCAATTCAAAACACTTCTGTCCCTGTTTCAGAGCCTATCTGGACATCTTTATAAGTCATGTTTAAACCACCATTTTTAAAAGATACAGAACTTTTCAATAGATTAACCTAAACAAATGGAATGACTGAGAGATTAATATTTTTTTAACTTAATGGTAAATGTATTTTGTCTTGGCTTCTTATCCTTTCCTAGATGTTTCTCGACTGTGAAATACTGTGGCATTCTTGTTAATTGATGAGAGGGCATTTGTCAAGAAACTCTACCTACTTGTCCATAGGCACAACCTTGCAGGAAAGTCACCTTTTCTGTTATTAATCTTTTTGTTAGATCTTCACTGATATATTGTTCTTTTTTCTTCTTTGATAAAAATTGTTGCATGACATCTTAAAAGCTTCTGAATATTGGATACATTTTTCCTCTGTTTCCACTCACAATGTATCACATGGTGATTCTGGCTTGTTAGGGTTATGCAATTTTTCTTCTCACTGATGTTTTAGAAGATAATGAGAGTAGATACCATTTTATGCTGAAAATTCTTCTCTTGCAGGGCTTTTACACTTTTTTTTTTGATACAGACAGAGCAGGAATATGAATTAGAATATTCCATCAGCAGTTTTATTAAAAGAAAGCAGAAAGATGGGGAAATCCTGCCATTGTGAAGTACAACAGTGTGACAAGAGGTTTTAGAAGATATGGGGAAGAAGGAATGAAATTAGATATTGTATGTTGAAGAAAATAGATTGGAGAGCAAAGCAGCTGAATAGCAGAAAGAATTTAAGCCTTTAAAAATGTAATATTATATGGAATAGAGTGGGATTCTTTTGTGTAAGCTTGTAGTCTAAGCTATAATTAAGGAATAGGAGCAATTTGATTTTTATATATATATATATGTATGTATATGCATGTTCATGTGTATGGACTCTTAATTCATTTATTAGTAGCTTTGCTATTTTTCCAGGAGGTTTTTGCTATCAGCTCTGTGGCCTGAGGACTAAATGTTAAAATGAGACTTGTGAAATGATGTCCACAGAAGGACAATGAAGAAAAGGGCAGTGTTGGACTAAATCAGTTAGAAATTTTTTTAATAGGCAGAACTGAGACCTTTATTACAATTAACATATATCTGGAGCCAAAGATAATTAGCTGTATGCCTGAAGCTGCATCAGACCTTCAGGCAATGCTGGAGTGGTGGTCTTTGTACCTGACAAGAGACTTCTTGCATTATGCAAATATGGATCTGTAGTGATGACTCCAGACTCAGATTATCTGTTTCTCTTTTTAGGTGCTATAGCACTTGTACTCTGTATTCAGGATACTTTACAGAGATATACCTTGTCTTAATTCAGCTCACTGGAGCTAACAGGAAAATCAGAGGTGTAGGCAGTTGTATGTGCATTCCAGCTGATCTTGGAAATTTACAGGTGAAGAAATCTCCATAGCTGCTGACACTGGTTAATTATTACAAGCTGCCATTCGCTCAACTGTGTGATTATTTAGTAAAATAATAAAATTTTGGCATAGAAGCAGGTTTTGGTTTCTGTGGGTTTAGTGGTTTTTGTTTTAGGGTTTTTTTTATTTCACAGTTCCTTCAAGGAATGACGAGCTTGCATGATTGCCAACCTAATTTTTTCTTATTTTAAGTTATTTGCCTTAGACTAATACTAGCCTTCAACTTTTGCAGTCACCTTTTCATACTGTCTCTCCTACATCTGGGTTTGGAGCACCTAAATACTTTAGTGATACTTGATAAATTAATTTCCCTTTCTTCTTGTGTTGCTAAGCTGAACAAAACAAGTTGATTTTATCTTGTTACACCGTCCTGGCATTTTGGAGTGTCTGGATATCTTCTCCTCCCACCTCTCTCCTCAGTTTGAAGATCCTTGATTCACTCGTGCAAAAGGTTTGTCAGAACTACTCTATTTCTGTGAAACACAGTTGAGAAATTCAGTTGATTTTGCATCTAAATGATTGTAACCCAGCATACTGGCTATTGTCTCTTGTATATTGGAGTCCTTTTGTACAGGGATGCTTTAACAATGCCCATCTCTGATGGCTGAGCCCTGATTTGCCTTGCATGTGCTGTATTGTACATCTGTTTACATAATGCAACTGCTCTTCTAAACAGATTAATCAGGAACTGCTGTGTCACCTATGACCATAGAGTATTTCTTCTAAATACATTAATTCACAGCTGGTCACTATATGAATTATGAGGGAAGGGGAAGGATTATGTCTGTTACTAAATAACCCTTAACACAGACTGAATGTGTTGGCAGGGTAATGTATCTGAGAATGATGTTAATGGAAGCTTTCCTTAAAGATGGATTCCTGCAGAAAGTGGCGAATTATTATTATTATTATTATTATTATTATTATTATTACAAATTCTGCCTGCTTATTTGCATGACCACATTGTTCACTGACCATAAGAATTCAGGTATGGGATCTTAGGTATTTGTAGTTGTTTGCTGAACTTGAGAAACAGTAGTAGTGTGACACGAATTATGATTTTTACATAAAATATGGAAATCTAGTCATTTGGAAAGTATTTTCTGATATCCAGGCCTTTCATGTACTTATGCAAATTATGATTGCACATATGATTCCATTAACAGCCAGATACTCATTATCTGCAGGTGTAGCCCAAGCAAATAATAAATCCTGATTTCAACTGTCAGCATCACATGTCTACAGATTCTGAAAATTCTAAATCTCTTTGTTGCTGAATTAACTTTTGAATTTCTCAACAGTTTTTTTACATTTGATACATAAGATCTTGCCAGCTCCCACCAAGTAAAAAAGGTCTTGATGGGTGTTGGTAACTTAGTAATTCTACTCTGTTGTCCTCCTATTTTCTTATCTACTATATTTGAAACTATCGAGCAATAAATCCAATCAGTAAGTTAATGATATACACTTAGCATGGACCAAAAATTTTTAGTCATAAAATAATGTTGTAATTCAGTTAAATATTATCTATAGACACACCAGGTTGAAAGTCACTATTTCCCAGATGCCATATTTCCCTTAAGCTGCAGATTCAGAAAATGAGGTGCTGAAGACAGCTTTGAGAGATGTGTGTGAACACGGTGTTTTCAAAGATGCTTCATGATCAATTCTAGGCAGTTAAAGTAATTATTTTCCAAGTGAAAACTTGGATAGTAGTATAGCCCATGAAAAAAGTCATACTCTTCTGTGTTTTATATTGCTTTGCTCTGGCAGATACTCGATCATCTCCAGGAAGTGAATGCCAGAGCAGTGATGGCTCCTCTGCTCCTTCTGGGGAACTGTGCATTTTCACCAGCCAGTGTGGATGCAGCAGTGAAGAGAAACAAGGTAATTGTCAGCTGGCTTCTTAGTAACTGTGTGAGAGCTTTACACCTGAACAGGGCAGCAGAGAGCTTGGATTTTTTTAATGCTGTATGAATACTAGAGAGGAGGTTTTATGCCCTGTTCATCATCTGATTTTCTAGAACAATTTTTTTCCTGCTCTGAATTAAGTTTTTGTGCTTAATTTTCCTTCCTTATGCAGTTCATAAAACCTCATACAGCTATCATGTAGTAAAGCAGGCGTTTCCTCCTCCACTTAAAATTCAAGGCAATTTAACATGTTAAACTTCTTAATTAATGCTAAAAGTTTTTGCAGCAAATCAGATTTTGTCCTAAATGCATAAACAGAAGGACAAACAACAGCAGCCACCTTTTTTTCCATTTTTTGTTTGTTTGTTTCAGTCTAGGCAAGGGGAAGGAATGTTCTTGAATTCAGGAACTGATAGTACTAGCTTAATCTTTGACAGATTCACAAGTTCTCCTTAAAGGAAAGATGTAAGCAGTGAGAGTGAATTTTAACTGCCACAGTCTGAGTAAATTTACATCAGAAATCTACTGTTTCTAGAATACTGTAACACAAAGTCATGCTGCAAATTATTTCATAAGATTGTGTATCATAAAATAAATACAAAATCTCCCTCTTTGAATATCTGGAGTGCAAAAAAAGGCTTGGGTCAATCAAAAATCCTAAATTTAACTGAAACTTTGTCTAAATTTCTCCACTCTGTGCAACACAGGTTGCTGTGTATTTTTGTGGTTTGGAAGTTCAGGTTTAAATTTGAAGTAGATGCTCTTTAGATTAATTTGTTTGCAGTTTGTAATTCACACTGAAAAATGGGAATTAAAGCATCTTAGTGATCATTGCAATTAGATGGAATATGTGAGAAAGAACAGCAATTGAAATCCATATTTCTCTGATTAGAACAGTGTGGGATTTTTGATCCTTCCAGTATCACAACTTTTTCCATTGAGTGACACTATAGATATGTAGTTGGAACAGGAGTCTAGAATCACCTCTAGGCTACTTGATTTTTATTCCTCTGAGAACAAGGTAATTGCTAAGCCTCTACTGGATAGCAGTGCAGTTTGTAATTTTTTTTTTTGTGCTGTACTGAAATGTATTTAATACTGGTGTCTGGAAATTATGCCTGTTGTATCCCCTGATTTGTTACTAACACAGCTCAGGTTAGTATATTTTTTATCACTTGCACAAGAAATGGTTATGCAACACTTCTCTGTATAGCCTTTAAATCCTCATTGTTCTTGGTCTTGATTTCCCTAGAAAAGAGCATTTCCTCCAGGCAATGCTTTCAATTGTGTTTGCTGAATGTATGCAGCAAGAGATGCACTTTTCCATTAATTTCAATGGAGGCTTTATAAACTTGTTTGTGGAGTGATGACTTCTGTAGACCGAAGTAGAGAGATTTAAATGCTCCAAAGACTGGTTCAGAAAAATTGAGCCTATCAACTTTGTTAAAGACCTAAATACCAGATAATGCTGTATTTGTATGGATGAGCTAGAGGTATGAACTATTGATAGGTTGAGGCTGTTTGGATCATGCTCTGGGTCACTCCAGGAGAGATGTTAATTGTCACATTATAAAGATAGAGATCAAAGTATAAATTAAAGGTTCTTCCTGCTGCCATCCATTCTTATGATTTGGGAATATTACAGATTTCTTGTTTTCTGCTTAGGTTTTGGCTCTCCAATCATGTCCATGACAGGTACCTGCAGTTTTATCTGGGATCTATTTAGCTCAAGGATTTTCCTGTACTGAAAACACATCATAGCTGTAATTTTGGACTTGTATGGCTAGTTTGTGCTTTGCCATAGCATTGGAAAAGGAGTAAAACCCACAGTCATTTTTTTATCTCTGAACTACATTGCAAAATATTCACTAGAGAACAAAGCCAGCTACTCTTAGAAACATTTCTCTCCTAGAATATCCTAGACTGAGATTTTACAGGCATAAAACTGTAAATAGAAAAAAACCTGTAGTCTGTTTCTGCAAGGCTGTAAATTTTTCCTCAGAGTTTATTTTAATTATTTATTCACTGGGAGTTCTGTGGGGGAAAAAAAAAAATCCAGAACATCCCACACATTTCTTCCTTCTGGCCTTTTCCTCTCTTAACAGTGATCTTATCTTTGTAAATCTACCTTTCAGCAAATGTTTGTTGGTTTCCTTTTAAGTTACATTTTTTATGAAAGTTAATGTTTCCTTTTGAAAATAATAATGAATGATGAAGCTTTTAAAATTTTTAAAATTTAAAAATTTTTAAAGTTTGTTTTGAAATATTTTGGTTTTCCTATATTGTGCATTCTGATTACAGTTGAAGTTTTTTCAGCTATGAGAAAACTTCTGAGGAAATAACTGAACTTCAGTGCATTTTGTGTGATGTTGATGAACCACTGACATGCTTTTGAGCCACTTAAAAAGCTAAGGAATAAAAGCAGCAATAAAAAGTTATTTGATGAATCAGCCAATCTGCACATTAACTTGATTCTGGTATGCTTATGTGAATTATATCTATTTTCCTCTCCTCTGATCTTTTAATTAACTATTGCAGTAAGTTGATGCGAATTTGAAAGCCATGAAATTGGATATCATAATTTGACTGGAAATGCTGCACTTACAGTGTTATTTAAAATGATTAGTAAACTGTGATAATATAGAATAGACTGAAAGCATTAGCAAGGGCCTGGAGTGAGCACCAACTTGAGAGGGTGGGCAAAAGAAATGAAACTTTCCCATGGAGCCAGAATCCTGATTTGAAGGCTAAGTCTTAATCTTTCCTCCTCTGCTATGTAAAAGAAAGTCAGAATGAGCAGAAAGCTTTTTTTTTAAATTTATTTTGGTAATCCTTCCGCTACTACAGTATGTGGTTTGAGACATAAGTCTGTCCAACCTCTCTGGTACATGTAAGCTCTTTCATTCAGCTTTGATGTGATGGAAAAAGAGATATCTGACACCAGAGCAGAAACAAACATCTGCCCTGTGGTGAAAAGTTATGTTCTGTCTCCCTTTTCTAGCCTGTGCTGCCCCACAGGGCAATGGAGAAGGGGGACAAGAAGTTTTTCCCCATCACATTATGTTTATGGGAAGAAGTATGGTTAGAGGAAAGGCACATTGGAGAGACATTGTCATTCTAAGGACTTGTTTCAGCTCTTCTCTGAACAGAGTATTTTCTGCTTCAGCAGCTTAGTACTAAGACAATGATCTCTGTAAACTTTGGAGTGTGTTAAATGGCGAGAACCTCACCTTTCTGTAATTAGACCTTAGGGAGTTTCTGGGAAGAAGCTTGTACTCCAAGTTCCCAAAAGATGTAGCCTGCATAATGGTGAAAAAAAAAAATTGTGGTTATTTGCTGGTGTTAAATTTTTTTCTACGTGAGAAATGTGGATAAAAAGATGTATAGATGGGATTTGGCCAATAGCTGCAGAAAAATTTAAAAAACAGCCTCTACAAATAAAATGCAGTAGCTTGGGCAGTTTCCTACCACTAGGGAGCCACAGATGTATTTGTGAATGAAAAGAAGCATACATTAGTGATATACTTAGAATTTAGTGATATAAGTGAACTGGTTTTGGCCAAGTATGGTGGGGGGACAGGTTGGTGGTTTGTTTTGGGGTTTTTTCAAAATCCATTCTCTTGTCTCTTTTCAACTGCCCTGTTTCTCTTTGCTCATGATTCAAATGTTCTAGTGCTTTTTTTTTTTTTTTAGGAGGCCATTCAGAGTGTTTCCATGTACAAGTTAAATAGCAAGTGATGGTGAAAACATATATATACTTATGTTTTGTAGGGTTTAATGTTTTGCTTCTCGGGCTTCAATTCAGGTTCCTCCTGCAAAAGGTGTGATTTTGAAATGGATCTATGTGAAGCATTTCATGAGTTGAATTCACAGCCTGGATGGATAAGAAGAAATGGCCAATCTGGCATGGGACCACCATATTCTGACCACAGTGGGAATCACAGTGGTAAGAGTTCTCATGTTTTTTGAAGGAATCATGAGCTACTTAGAAATTATGTGGTCCTATATTTTATTTGATTCAATGTAATGATTTCTTAAGACTTCTACTGGATTCTGCCCTATGTTTTCTGAGCACTAGTGTCCAAGGTTTTAGGTGACGGTAATTACAACAGTCCAGAATACCATAAAAAACACAGTACTCCACAAAGCAATTGTTATCATGGAGGAACAACTAATCAGTGATCAACAGTTATGTTTATCCACCTGTGTGAAGTTTACCTGGTTTGGAGAAATCCTATGATAATTTCAGCCTGGATAATGGTCAAATTTAGAAATGAGTATAATATAAAGTATAATATCCTCTTGGACTGGTGAATGCCCAGAGTATGTTTATCATCTCTGATTAATATTACTCTCTAGTTTGAGAGAGGGTGACTTTTAATTTGAGACAGATAGTCTGAGCCAGGTCCCCTTTAGACTTTTTTTAAAATTCCTCTTTGCATCAACAACTTAAGTAATTCACTGTCCTTGTCCTTAGATCAAATCTATTCCTTATGGTTGTCTAATTGCCAAGTTAACTCTGCTTTCCAAAACCTACCTTGTTCTGTAATAATGCTTTACTTCATGCCTTTTTAAGTAATTGGACACAACCACTTTAGTTTCAGTAAGCCTTCTCCTGCTTTTTCCAAAGCTATTTAAAAGCTTTTTTGTAACAATGCAAGAAGAAAGTGGAAAGAATTTGATGAGAATCTCTACTATCATAATAAAGATATGATAAAGCATATCACAAAGATATGTTTGAAGTTATTACCTTAAATTCTTTAATCTTCTCTATGTTTTCTATTGTTGTTTCTCTTTTTCTCCACTTGCATCCTTTTATCTCTCCTGTGCACTAGCAGGGGTGCAGCAGCCCTCTGAGCAAGCAGATGAAGGCAGGCATGCAGCACTAGAGAGTACACAAGAATAAAGCCTTATGTGGACTAGAAATATTACTGTGAGACTGATTAGCCTAGGAGTTTTCTACTTTGTTTCCAAACTGTAATTATCTTGGGGTATGGTAATCTGTAGTATTCTGAAGCAGGTAGCACATCCTACACATTACATAAGCTACCAAACCAAGCATAAGTTTCATATACTGATTAATATTAATTGGTCATTAAAATTTGAATATGTGGATCAGTTGCTTAGAAAATGGCAAAATGAAAATGGCACATAATTTAAAATTCTTTACATAGGAAAAAAATTTTAAGAAAACCCCAGGCAACCTTCTACATTTTTCTACAAGTTTTTACTCGACTGCAGCTAATTTTCATGATGCTCTGCAATTAAATAACTTTACCCATGCAGTGTGCTTCAAACAGCTTCATTTTTTGCTTAATTCTAGCATGCAAGCTTATCCTGCCAGAGCCAATACCAGTCTTTGATATTACAGCCTAAAACAAGAGCCTGGTAGAGACCAGAGAAACTAATATCTCCAAATGATGAGTCTAGTTTTATTACCAAGCATGATGTCTGGTATGAACTGTCTGTTTGCTCAGCTGTGTTCAGCTGTCCCTAATGCTTTGTGCACACCCAGACTACTCAATGGGGCAGTGTGAGAAGCAGAAAAGTCCTTTACTCTGTGTAAACATTACTCAGCAGTAACTAAATGAACATCACTGTGGTATTATCAATGGTGTTTTCACCACAAACCCAAAACAAGATACTATGAAGGAATGTAAGTCAATCCACGCAAAATCCAGTGTAGTGTATTTTAAAAAGTATGTATGTGTTTTTAAAATACATACAGATGTATGTATGTATTTTTAAAATACATACAGATTTAACTTGACTTTACCACAAAAATTTGAGTAACTATGAAACATTTTCTATGAACATAAGTTTTACTTTAGGTATATAAGATATGAAACACCTGAAAATAGTAATAGCTCTTGTTATCAAGAGGTAGATAAAAGGTAAATACTATGGATTAAAAATATAGCAAACTCTAGGCTAGAATCATAATTAGTTACAGAGTCTTGCTGTAGTTGAAATTTTTAGGGTTTGTTCTTGATGGGTAGTATGCATTGCATTACGATGTAGCAAAGATCTGAAAGATATTATTACCTATAGCAAATAAAAAATATTTATCTTGGGGAACATGTAGCTTGTGCAGACACCTAAAGCCAGCAAAAGATTTAGAGCCATTAGCTCCAGGTGTTAAAGAGGAAGAAAACTTCAGCTACTTGTATGTTCCCATTGACTTGTTTTGGATGTTCAGACACCATTATATTATCACAGATATGAATTTTGAGGGGGTGTCAGATGGAAATATTTGGCAAAATTATGGTTTAGAAGCAATTTATTAATTTTTGAGGTATGTCAGAAGTCTGAATTTTAGCAGTATTCAATCATTGTTATGAAATGGGAGAAATCACAGTGGGCAATGAGTGGCCTGAATAGTGTAGGGGTTGCACCACCACAGCGTGTTAATCTAATTATTTTAATTGGGTTAAACACTTATTTAGCTTGGTGAGAGGCTGTGTACTTACATCTGTGAGCTGAATGGTGAAGGAGTGTGATGTGTATTTGATTATTTTGGTTTTCTACTTGGAGAATGGCTAAACTTTCATTTTCTGAATTATGGTTCTAATTGCCTAGGAAATATTTATCTCTTTCTGGCAACTATTCAAATTTTCCTATTGCTGGTGACTCAACAGATTGTATAATCAGTTTTATGTTGGTTCCTGCTTATAGACCAGAAATTGTTTGCATGGTGACAGTTGGGCGGAGCATGCTCTGTGGCAGATTAAAAAAGGGAAGAGTTCCTGCTGTCAGGATAAGTAATTGCACACACATTAGCAGAAGAGCAAAGATCACTTGATAGATGTAACTCTGAAGATTTATGTAATCATTTACCAGAAGGCAAGAGGTTTTGTTTAGCTCTGTCACTCCCCATGGTTCTTATTTTCACAGCAAATGTAGCTGAGAAGATCAGTGGCAATCAAAAAAACAAAGCCTGCAAACCAACCAACCTATTTTTAGTAATTGAAATCTATTATCTCTGCAGAGGTTTAATGTAAAATCAATGCTCAAAGATTGTCTTAAAATTACCATTGCTGCATCATTTGTGTAAGACTTAAAATTCCTGTAGCTTGTGAGATCTGACCTGGTGTATGAGTCCTGTATTTTCATCTTTGGGGAACTAAAAGGAAAATTATGAAGATTTTATGGATGTTAAAAATGAGTGGAGTCGAGGTTAAGGCTTTACTGAAGTACCAAGCCATCTGCTGTGGTTGGGAAGAGTATTCTTGCAGCTGACAGGCTGTTAAGATGCTGCCCAGTAGTCATGAAAGGTCTAAGATCTGGGGGCAGCAAGACCACTGCTCTGATGGCAGGCTGAAAAATGTGTCTCTGTGGGACATTCCATAGCTGATGCCAGCACTGAGCTAGTTTTACGGTCCTCTGGCTGCAACTTTTCAGTTGCATGCACAGATAAGAGGTCAGAGTGGATAATCTTATAAATTGTTCAGATGTTTTTTTATATCCTCTTATATTTTGTTTCTATTGTAAGCTTAATTTTTAAGTCTTTTACTTCCTCTTAGTCACCCTTGCCTTTTTTCTCCTTTCTTCATTTGTATTTTACATGTTAGATGACAGCTATTTTCTTGACGCTGCTTGGAGTTTGTGAAGGCAGAGAGAAGGGAAGGAAGAGTCAGGAGAAGGTTGACTCTGATTGTGTCTTTAAACATCTGTGGAATCTTTGTGGAGGAAGAGACAAATTTTGACTGGCAGTATTTGATCGAAGGCAACCTCCCTGTTTCATGCTACCTTTTAGAAGACCTGAAACAATATTGTCAGGAAAAGATGACCAGTCAAAAGGCATAGCAGCAAACATATTGTATTGAATCTTGTTGACTTTTTAGACTTCCAAGTAAATCTTTATTATGGAAATTTTTTGTAAATGTAAAAACAGTGATATCTTTAATGGCAGTGTGAATATTCTGAGGATAATCCTTCATATTAGGTGTGTGCATGCACAGACATATGCCTGATCTCTGTAGTGAGGCATTTTTCTGAGCAACCCAAAAAACACCAAACTTCCTTTCTCATCTTTCATGAGCTCCTTAAAGACTTGGACTGTTGTAATAAGTCTATATTGTTGCTCACAATAGCTTGTTTTGGCATGGAATGTGCTATCAGTTCAAGAACTGGGGTTTAAATTCTTCTATCACCTGCATTACTCAGTCTTAGCTTTGTGCCTCCAATTTTTACTTACTTGGTTTTTAAGTCATTAGTACATGGTCACTGCTTGTAATCTCAGCAGGCACATGTAGAAATCCTATGTCAATGTTTAATGTGAACAAATACCTGGATCACAATAGCTAGAAGTGTTATATAACTTTCCTGGGTAATAACTTCTAGTTGGATTTTTAGTTATTTTTTCATACCTTTATATGTGCCTTTTCATATTTTACTGTAATTTTTAGAACTTGTCTTCAAGCTTTTTGGATTTCTTTTTTATTCTGTTTTATAGCTTATTTCCTCTCATTATCTCCTGAAATACGATCCTCTTCTGCAACTTTAAGGACCAATGTTTTCCTTCCAACTAATGAAGAACACCTTTGCCAGGTATTTTGGTGCTTAATCGTTGTATTTCATTCTTTGCTGTAGTATTTTCCTTGAATAATTAGGCTTTTTTTTCCTAGATTACATTTCATTATTGGATCAGTCAGACAGGTGGAAAGTTGATGGTGGGGCTTCAAAAGCAATCTGAAAATACTATTGCAAACATCTGGCAAGACTCAGGAGAACTGCAAAATCAATGGAGAGCAAACAGTATCATAATCAACAGCACTGAAAAGTATGAGGTTGGTAAATAGACATTACTTTAAATTGCATTTGATAAATAGTTTATAAATTGTAGGAGTTTAAGTCAGAACTGAATATTTTGCAAATGGAAAGTATTACTGAAAGGCAAGAGGGAGAATCTATTTGAAAGGTCACTCCTAACATTAACATATACTGCTTGTTCTTGTTTCTTCATGGTGTTAAAACTTACTTTAAATAAAATAAATAAAACAATCATACATACCTGTACATAAATGTGATGTACTCATGATCTTAACTTCCAATACAGTATTTCTCTAACCTCAAGCTAAATGTATGAATACATTCAAGATTTCAATTACCTAGAAAACAGCATTCTATGCTAAGAGGTACATGTCTATAGAAATACATTAGGTGAAAAATGCTTTACTTAGGCTCAAACCTACATTGAATAACTATGTCACATAACATGTATGCAGTTCTATTTTGCTAAAAGGTTATTCAAATGCTTTTACATGTGCATTTCTATGTTTTACCTTGGGTTTTGCCGCTGCACTCAGAATCCATCCCCAAGGTTGCATTTCTAGGGGAAGTACACCCTGTTTTACCCCACTGCCTACATTTCCACAGCAGCTTTCCATGTCCTGTTAATGGAGTGGCAATATTAATTTGGTTTGATCACTATAAATGTTGCATATTTAGGCATAAGCAAGCTATGAGGCATTTTCACTGCAGATATTTGGACTGAAGATCTCTAGACTTTGTGCAAGAGGGAAAACTGACCAATTTCTTGAGCAGTTAAATATGCCTGTAAATCAGTTTGGTGATTAGTTGACTGATCTCCTTGGGGAGATCAGATGGGTACCTGTGAGATAAAGCCTAGCAAGAGGACATCAAGCAGGATTTTTCCCTCTTGATGGAAGTGTGGAAGCAGTGACACAATGAAATGAAAAAATAGAACTGAAGCTATTATAGAGAGATGGATTCAGAGTTGCTGCACCAACTCTGCTCTTAGTTCAATCACTATTTAACCTTTCATAGACTTCAAGGTGTCTGCCTCCCCAATTGTAGGTGAGATATAGGTATTTCCTTTTATCATTGGAGCGGCTTAGAGTGTTCAGAGTACCAGGCTGTATTGAATGACTGCATTGATCATCAGGGATCTCTTTGTAGAGATGTTCATAGCACATACCCTTAAGCAAGCTTCTTAAATCTATACTTTTTCTTACATTGACTAAGTTAACAGACAGCTCAGGTGTTTTGAGGAAATGCAAGTTGTTAAATATTTTGTGTACTCCTGTGGAATATGAGCTTGAAGCTACCTTTGACTTTGCACAAATGAAGTGGGATAGCACCGATTCAGCGTTTTTGACATCACTTTTCTCAGCCTATGAAGTCCTAGCTGCAAGCTATAAATAAATATATAATTAGCTAGTAAATGAAGCTATTAGTATTAGCTTTAAAATGGAATAATAGAATCGTAGAATAGTTCGGGTTGGAAGGGACCTAAAAGATCATCTACTTCCAACCCCCCTGCCATAGGCAGGGTCACCTCCCACTACATCAGGCTGCTCAGTGCTTTGTCCAGCTTACTTTGAAAAGGTAAAACATTTGTCAGCTATCTGATACTAATTTTCATTGAATTTCTAATTTCAATTTCTAATTACAAAAAGGTCTACTGGGTTGCTTTAGAATCTTACCTGAAATCATGTAATCATAAGTAATGGGAAATATGAATATCCTGTTTATCCTTCCACTACTGACCTCTTCAAAGTACATGTTATCAACACATGATGTTGCAGCAACTTTAAACAATACAAAATGTTGCATTCAAAAAAAAATTAAGAAGTTTCCAAGATGTTCTGCATAAATTGGATTAATGTATTATTGAATGTGATATGATGCTGTTAATATTTAGTGTGTTAGTCTTTCTAAGTGAACAGCAACATGAAATTAAATAAATATTACATTGAAAAGGTTTCAAATGCTGGTGAATGCAGTTATTATTGATTTGCTATTAATCTCTGCAGGTTATCTTTTCAAGTACGATGGAGACCCAGAGACAAGGTCAAACTGTTGCTATTGATGATATTACTTTCAGTGAAGGATGTTCTCTGGCATGTGGTAAGAATATCTGCTTTTCAGGAGACAGATCTTTTTACTTTGCCTTTCCCTTGGATTAGAAGAAAAAAATACAAGGGAAAGCCTTTTGATACTCAGGTTTCTTAATGCTACTAGTTTTTTTTGTGTAGCTTATTTGTATTCCACTAAACCCTTGTTTGGCATATCACATCTAAACACAGTTAAAATAATGACCATAAATACCTTAAGAAATCTGGTAAAGTATAAATGTAGCTTCCGGCAGCTAGGAAAGCACTAATGCTTCAGTGGGCAGAGAAGAACCACTAGTTTTGGCCAAAGAACTGATGTGTTCAGTCAGGTCAGGAAAAGCTTTGGAGTCAGCTGTAGGGAGATTCCCAAAGCACTGGTGTGTATTTTCAAATGCCTGCAGGTCTTGATCCTCAGCTGTGCGATGGGACTATTTTGTTCTGCTCTGCTACATCCAAGAGCTATAGTGCCAGTCTGGTCAGCTCTGCAGACAGACTGTCTGTGCATGTTTGGATTCTTTAGCAAAATATTTCCTATTTCTCTTTTCAACCCAGCTTATTTTTGTGGGAAAAGAGTGCTATCCTTGCATAAATGAGATTGCTCTCTGTATCACACAGTAAGGCTGCACTGGTGCACCTATGTCACATCCTTTGAAGATCATGCTTTGGGTTGAAAGCATCCTCTCTTTTTCACCTGCTTCTGAGTTGTAGCTTGAGATTTAGCTCAAGATTTGAATTGCAGTGTTTGATACAGATCAAGCAAGATTACATGATTTATTTTGCTCTAGATTTGCCAGTAGGAAGAGCTATTGAAAATAGATGCACATTTATTAAAATATTAATATACTGAGCACATGTTGGCAGACTACAGTAAAAGCAAGACACCGAACATAGTGCAATGATCATATATATTTATTGCTAAGAGGATGTATACCAGGGGAATGAAATTTCAAGTAGCTTAACTTTGTTCAGTTTCTTCATGTTTCAACTTTCTTCTAAAGGAGAATTATACAAGCCAAATTTATATAAATATTTTCCCACCATAGCCTTTCTGGTTCTCCTATTTTGTAGACGTTTTCTATCGGCACTACCAAGTAAGGATGTTAATTTATAACTTTGGGTATAGTTGTCTATGAACTCGGGGAAATTTATAGCATGCTTTCTTTGAAAAAAATTAATTTGAAACTGATGATGAAGAGAGAACAGATGTGTTATTCTCTCAGCTCCTCTCTGTTCCTTGAAAGATTTCTTCAGATGAAAGTACAGGATTAAGATGGATTGTTAGATTCTAGCAACATGTACAAATATTTAGGCTTTTTCAGTTTGCTTAATGCAAACTGTACTGGCTCGATATAATTCCATTAAGTTTTGGGTTTTTTTTTTCTTCCATTCTCCTCTCTCTCCCAAACTGGCCTGCTTCAATTTCTTGTTCTGTTCTTCTAGAACATACACTTCTTGTGTTGAAAACAAAACAAAACAAAAAAACAACCAAAATCCTGTCTTCAATATAGTGCTTGAAGATACTCCACAATATGTAGTTTTCCTGACAGATGTCCAAATTGTTTTACTTACCACTCAAAAACACCACAGTTTATCATACAACTGCATATATACCGCAAAAAAAAATTATCAAATAAAAAAAATTTAAATTTATACTCTAAAACATAAGTAATACAGAATTCTCTATTAATCAGACTTTTAGTTGACCTTCTATTCAAAGGCATCGTATTCTTACCCAAGTGTCTGATTTCTCTGCAGAACTCCTCTTGACTCCTGATGAATTATGTAGATGAAGAACTCTTTATTAGGGCTGTTTTATGATCTTGCCGTAGGGTTGAAAGCAAGTAGCCACAAGGCATGAGAATGGAATGTTATATGGGAGAATGAGAGTTTTGTCCTCTGTAGGTTACTTGTAATGCAAAAGTGGTAGTGAGTAACTAGAGTAATTATGTATGTATTATTTATAAAGTATAAATTTGACAAAAATCTAGTGTGAATATTTCAATTGGAAACTTCTCAAATTTAATTTCTTTGTTCATTCTATTCATGCAAACATATTGCCTTTAATATCACAGGTATAGAACCAGGTCTTACAGATGAATTGCTACAGGGATGGGAGTCAGAAAATCTGAAATGCTAATCTTGCTGTTGTGTGACTTGCTGGAGAATTCAGAGTTGGGGATATGTAAATTTTGTCCCAAGAGACTGAGATTACTGTCGAAACAGCCAGCCTCAGAAATACTTCCAGTTAAATGGGGAAAAAAAAGATAATTAAAAACTGGTTTTTGAGCAGCTTGACTTATTTTGAGTGTAACTTTTTTCAATTGTTGAAACTTGATGGAATTTGTATGGATGGTATTTCTTTCCTCTAACTTATCAACTGCACCAGTCAGCTTCCAGTCTTTGCAAACTTGCTGAGGGTACATTTAATCCCATTATCTACTTCATAATGAAGATCTTTTCTAGTATTGGTCCGCACGTGATGGGACATTGACTAGATGGCCATGTCAGAAAAGTTATAGTAAACAGCTCAATTCCTTATCCATCTCATAGTTCATTCATGTCTCTTCAGTTTACAGTTAATAATGTTGCGTGGGCCTATAACAAAGACCTTGTAGAAATCCAGGTAGATGTCATCCATAGGTTTTCTCTTGTCCTCTGACTTTGTCACTCCAGTGTAGGTTGCTAGATTAGTCAGGAGTCACTTGCCCTTAAGTTCTTGAAAAAATGTGTTGTATTCAGATTTTTTTTGGTTCTAGAAGGAAGCATTCTGTTGTAAATATAATGGAAGTGCAGCTGAGTTCATATCTCCTGTAAGGAGTGATGTTTTTGTAACTAACATCTGGAAAAGTAAGTAAGTGTTTCTTGTTAGGTCATGGTTTTTTAACATGTCCTGGCAGCGCTCTCTGCAAAAGTGAATTCATGAAGGTTGGCACAACAGGCCAACATGAAAAGCATTCCATTGCTTTGGAAGAAGCATCCGTCTTTAGGGAATGTTTTTTTTTAAATGCCATCATTAAAGATGGCTGCCTGAAATACTCTGCAGCTCTCAGTGACACGCAATGCTATTAAAGGAACTGTAGGCAAAAATGTTGTCAACTATTGTAATAAGTACATGCTTCCAGTGGGAAGTAATCTCATAAATAATAAAATCTTAAGATGAGACCCTTTTTTCTTTGTCTTTTAGCACTGCAGACTTCCAGTTTTGAGCTTGCCATGTGTGAGTGGCATTCAGATCAGCCAAACAAACCTACTACATGGGCACAACTACAAGCTGGGCTCCAGATTGCCTCCTGTTCCTTCCTGAGCAACTGGACCAACAACATGGAAGGTGGGAAATTTAGTGCACAATTACTAGCTCTTGTGAAGAGTATGGGGCTTTTTAGGACAATTTGGTAACACAGAAATGGAACAAAACCATGAAAAGTAATTGCAAGTGTTTTGTACTTTAATTAGCTTTTGTTTTGATCATTTAACAAGGGCACTGTGAAAACATGTGCTGGCAAAATATGAAAGATTTCATTGTAAGAATTCCTATATAAACTAATAATTGACATATTCTCCAGTTAATTCTTGTCATGAGATCTATGCAGCAGTTTAGTGAAATTTAATCAAGTTCATATAAGCCTGAAGCCTTTGTGTGTGTTTATTTCTGATGTATTTAAGTTTTGGTGCTTGTCTGTTTTACTCTACTATGTTTGAGAAAAATCTCAAGAAATTAACTTCAAACCTTTAATTAAGGAAGCTGTAGGGAAATATTTGTTATCCAAAAAAGTTTGTTAATCTTAAAAGCAAAATAAATCCAGCTGCAATTTTTAGAAGTAAAAGCAGGAGTTGCTTTGTGAGGTTGCTGTGTAGTGCTTATCTGTGGCTTTTGAAAGCTTGATGGATATGAACATTTAAGTGTTGTAATGTGAAAAGGAATCTCCTTGGCATCTAAGTGTTTGGCTTGTCTACTGAAACTGCCTTCAAAGGGGTTAAGTAGCACTAGTTGGAATGGTATAATTTGTGATGTAGCTTTGAAAAAGTGATAGTGTAGAGATTACTGCTTGAACTCTGAGCCCACAGAGATGGAGAACAGATCATTGGTGTCAGCAGAATGAATGCTTAGATACTGTTTTCACTTTGGAAATACGTGTAAATTAAATTTTAGCATGCATTTCAATACACTCAAGTAGATAAAAGTGAAATTATAATGGAATAGCAAACACGAGTGCTTGAGTGTACATGTTCTCTTAAGACAAATTCTAACATTTACATTTGACATTTATTTACAGCAGTGAGTACACAGACTAGTAAAGTAGATATTTTTTCTTGGGAAAAAAAAAAAAGAGCCACAGCACGTATCAATTTCCACAAGGATATAAGGATATCTAACAAAAATGAGACTTCTCATTCAGTTTTGTTTTAAATGCTTCCCTGATAGTTGTTTTATCAGTGATAACCCTAACATGATATAATGTGTGTGTATTTCTGTTTTATAGCAGTATCATGCTAGCAGAAAAGATACTGATATTCTGTGAGGGCCTTTTACAGGGCTGGGTCACAGGCAATGTCTATTGAATCAGAACATACTTTAAACATCTGTAGGGTAGGTGCTTGAGCTTCACTGCAGGAACATTCACAGGTAGCTGATTGGACTGAATATATAACACAAAATGGCTTGGGAGTTCTTCCTTGTCCTTCCATGTTAATGGAAAAAAATGTGAGAAGAAATAAATGTCAAGAAAACACACAGAATTTATTGCTAACTTTGGAAAGAATTGAAAAATCTGAACTGTGAATGCTCATCTCTCAATACATTCAGCATTTCTATTCATGTGGATTTATTGAGGCATAAATGAAGAGGCTGAACGTTAACTAAAATTTTAAAAATTAAAGAAATGGTATTCAGACTGCAAAAATGCCATGCTTGAGGGCTCAAACATCCAGAGCAAATAGAGCTTGACTAAGCCTTAGTTTCTGAATTTGATCAAAGCTTTCACTACTATAAACACAAGAGAGGTAAAAAACTAAATTATAAAGCAGAGGTCTAGAAAATTATGAAGAAAGGATTCTTATAGGCTTTGAATAATCCACCTTTCCTGGTATTCTTAAATTCAATAAAATACTTTCTGTCCTTGGTGAGATTCTTTTCTATGTACTTTTTTTCTTTTTTTCAGTGTTGTATTATATGCACTTACACTGTAACTTTTCCTCTTCATTTCTCTAGTGTCAAAAGTTCTTTTGGAGGTATTATATTCCCCTGCAGCACAGTTCAGAAGTACTTTGGTGTCATTCTTTTTTATTGTCAGTTATATCTCCAAGATGCCATGTAGTTTCCATAGTTTGTTCTTCTTACATTAATTTGGTTTCCCATGGTTGAAGTAACACTTCTTTAATGAAGAACTTATGAAACTAATTCTTTGCATAGAAAGATAATGAGAGGCTAAAGGCAATCAAAGGAAACACATTAAAATAATTTCAAATAATGAATTATGAAAATCCCTCAAGTTTAAACATGAAGAAATAGCCGAATCAGCAGTTAATATGATTTTATATACCAATCTCTCTTTCGTCTTCAAAATTTATCTGTAACTTATGAATTCATGAAGAATTGTCTTCAAAGAGTAGAAACAATGGCAACTCAGAATGGATGAGTGGGAATGTCACAGAGGAGTTCTGAGTAGTCCTCTCTTGGTGAAGAGAACTTGACAGAAAAAAAGGGTCTCACTCTGTGACTCAGGTTTAAGTTGAAGCTTATTTGTTACTTGCAGACTCCTAGTATGGATTCAAAGTTGCATGCTTTGTGAATAAAAAATATAAATTAAAGAAGGAGGAACAGAAGCCAGCAAATACTTAAGCTGCTAAATATGTACATGCTTTTGTTTTCAGTGCAGCAAAACACAAGCAGGTTCTCTAGACCACCCCAGGTCTAGAAAGTCACTGGGCCTCCTGAGCAGCAAGCTGCAAGCACTAATTCTAGTAGGGCGTTGTTGCTGTCAGTGGCTGATCTTTGGACACCAAGATTTTGCTTATGACAGATGAAATTTTTCTTTAAAATTGACAGAATCTGTCTAAAAGTGGATTAAGCAGCTGTTTGGGGAGAATGTGTGTGGGCATTATGGTAAGATATTTAAGTCTACATTCTGTTCTGGTAATCCTATCACCTCTTGTCAGGAGCTCACATACCTCTGACTCAATAGCCATATGTCCATATTACAGGAATGATGTGGCTTTTTTGGGATTTCTGTTCCTTTTGTAAAAACATTGGAAAGTTTTTGTCACTTCAGAAACAAAGTTGTAGAGATTAAAGAAAATTAAGTAAATAAAGTCAGAGGATAAACACAGTAATATGCTGTGTGTTGTGTTGGACTGTGGGAAATTCAGACCCTTAGGGAAGAAGAGCTACAAAGCTTGCAATAAATTCAATAAAAACTTTCCTAATACTACTGATCTTTAGAAATTTACTCAATATTTATTGGCTAAAGGTAAAAATAAAAAAAATTGAATATAAAAGTAAAGTGGGGAAACAAGTAGGTAGACTACAATTGTTTAATACCTGTTCAGTTAAATCAATATGGCTCTACTCATAAAGGCTAGAGAGGACAAGAAAAAATTAACAACACCAAAAGCAATACTTTCAGAACATGATTATATGGAGCTTTTATTTCTGAAAGTAGGCCTCAGTGTGTCTCAGAGGCTTTCACAATACTTGCATAAAGTACATTCCCAAAATAACAGTCACTATACTTGTGGGTGCAGGATCTTTCTGGATGATTCATAGAATTTGTGTTTTTCTCGTACTGCTCACTTGCTTTTCGTATCAGAAAATTGTATCAGTGCCATTTTGATCTGTTTTTAAAGATTTGGGAATTGGAACAGAAAGAGGGAAAGGAATATTAATTATCATTAGGCTCAGAAAATAAAATGGGTTTACTTAATAGTGGCACCAGAGAATTCTGAAGTTAGGTAAAGAATTAGAAGCGTAAATTCTAATGCTGGCTCATATTTCTCTTCTTTACAGGGCAGTAACTGCAGAAGTGTAGATGCTTGTTCATCTCTAAAACAAATGATGGGTTAAATCTGTAATGTTTTCTTATCTCAAGGTTAGCTGCTGTGGCATGAAATTACAAACCTAGCTCCAAAGAAACTGCAACCACATATTTCAGAACGAAACATTACATGTTGCAAAGAGTCAACTGGCAACAGAAGAAAAAGAATATGGTCCCTTATAAAAATGTAATGTTTTCCTTGTGAAATGGCACTTTATACAATCTGTTTCAAGATGAAAGGATAACACCTGCATTTGAGATAAACTGTTATTTAGAGACATGAGCACAGAAACAGTGGACTTAAGACCTTTAATCAGTACATGTGTATTATTTTAGTGGCTGACTCAGAAAGCACCTAAATATTCAGTGACTCAGTAGAGGGGAAAAAGATTCAATGTAATTGATAAAAGTATTTAGCCTTATAATTTCTGGCAAATATAAGACACTGTTGAGGGGAATGGAATAGTCTTTTAGAGCTCTGTAGAAACACTTTTATACGGGGCAGTAGGTTAAGAAGAGCAGAAATTGCTTTTCTCCTTTAGATGGAAAGACAATACGCTTCCAGCGTTTTAGTGCAGAAATTCTGCCTGAGAAGCAAAAGACCTTGATTATATGGTGGAGATTACCTCCTGTAGCAGCAAGGTTGAGCTCTCTCCCCATGCCAGCTTGCTTTTTTTTTTTTTTTTAATTTTATTTTAAAGAGTTTAGCAAAGTATTACTGTAAAGAAAACATATTTCATGGAAACCATGTTGGAAGAAGGAAGAAGGCCTTGTTTCCAAAAAATTTGCAAATAGTGTATAAATGTCTGTAAATGCAAGGAGGCTGAATCTGTGACCTGAATACAGCTTTTAGCAAAGAAAGTAATAACTTTAAGATACTTTCAACTGTTGTAATTTGTGTTTGCTGGGATCAATGCATCAAATGAAGATATATGTATCCACCTTTTTAATAGCACTTAGATGACATGCAAGATAAATAAGCACCATGGCAATCGTATTCCCCTGTTGCATGGATGGGTCCAAGAAAAGAGTTATTTTCATAAACTCTGTAAAAACATATATTTTGTGGAAAAATTGTACATTACAAAAATTTATTTTTCAGGTAATTTTGAGTGGTTAGAAGCTAAAGACAATGCATTATGCAAAAGTGCTTATCTTAACAGCTCCATGTGTCATTGCTCCAGCAAGAATTGCCATTTTCAGTTTCAATATTCCATGGCAGATAGCAGCGTTCTCAAAGTGGTGCTGTTTTCTAATCAGGTAAGAGAAAATATGGATTAATTTTTAAGGTATGAAGATTATAGGATCACCTTGGTTGGAAGGGACCTTTCAGGTCTTTGAGTCCAACTATCAACCTAATTCTGACAAGAACCATCAATAAACGGTGTCTCCAAGCACTATGTCTACCTGACTCTCAAATACCTTCAGCTGCCACCCTGGGCAGCCTGTTCTGCTGATTAATTACTCTTTCAGCATAAAAGATATGACAGTTTAAAGGGTAAAATACAGCAGCCCTAATGTTAGCAAACAAAACACAGGAGAAAACACCTGCAAGCACATCCTTGCACACTAAGTTGGTTTGTGCAAAACAGTATCTTGTTATTGTTCCATTGATCTATGTAATTGTAAAACTTGTGTGTTTGCCATTTTGCACATCTCACAAACTAATTTGATGGGTATAACTTCTGCTGTAAGTTTTCAAAGACAAACCTCAGCTATTACAGAGTTAAACAATTCGGGGATTTCATGGGATAAAAGTCTATACTAACCGTTTTTCTAACCTTTTTCCTGTTTTGGAAGAGTAAAAATAAGTGCTTTTCTGCATAGAGATAAATTAAAAAGGAAATTTGCTGGTTCAGGATGTCTAGAAAGCTCTTTCTTAGCCACCTGATCTGCAGTAATTTTCCAAGAAATAACTATGTAAAACTGAGGTGTGAATGCCAGTTGAGCAGTGGTAGCTCTATCCTCCTGTCTTAGATTTTGTGGCTGGTGAAGGCTTTCTGCTGTTTAGAAAGTCTTTCTTAATAGGTCAATATTGATGCTATTGTTATGCTACCTAATGAAAACAAAAGAAGTACAACTGGTCTCATTAAGTTAATGGTTCTCAAAGGTTGATGTTGGAGTTGAATTAGTTTGAACAATAGGAGTATTTAAAAAGACAGATCCCCTTCATTCACAAAGATATGTTTAAAAAAACTCCAAACCCCTGTGTTGTAATACTATTAAAGGGTCTTAATATACGAACAGGTAATGGAAATCCCTTACTTCTTTCCAACTGTGTCTTCACATTCTAATAGAAACAGCTCCAGGGTCTTGCTCATTTTTCATTTTTAAAAGGGAATAGCTATATTTTTCTTTAACCCATTATTCTATCAGGGTTGTAACATTATCAGTGTTCTCGTCAGCATGGAGATTTGTGCTACAGTGTTTGGCAATAAATTCCCAAGTATAATACCCATGGCAGCCTTCAGATGGTATAGGAATACTGTTTCCTATCATTCACCTAAATGATGCCTATGGACCTGAATTTAGAGTTTTCTTAAAAAATAAAATAGACACAATCACATGAGTTAAAAACATAAAAGTGGATTTTGAATTCCCATAAATTTAGGCTCCCAATGCTAATTAATTGTTAATCAGTTTCTTATATAAGCATTAGAAAAATATTTTTGCAGTTAGTACATCAGTTCAGTCTATTCTTTCTCCCAACTTCTCTTAGCCTTTGATGACTTAGTCACTGAATTTCTCCTTTAGTCAGAAGTGCATTTATTGCATGTAGTCTTATTTAAAGCTGATGTGAGTTAGTCATAGTGCAGAATTTGCTAGAAAAACATTTAGAAACATAGTAGCTTCAAAACCAAACCCCATAATTAACATTAACAAAACTCACATTTAAGACTTCTGAAACTGAAGACTTTTTTGGGTTTTTTTTTCTTACTGAGTTGTCTTAATGAAAAACTAATGAATCTTCAAAACTGATTAGATACTGAGAAACAGAAGTGAGAACCAAGTGCTGATTCTGACACTTGAAGGCAACTGAGTTGCTGTCCTGGCATCTGAAGTTCAAAATAACCTCTCAATTGTGCAGTCCTGAACTGTGCAGTTTCCCTCCATCACCTTTTTACTGTATGCATTATTCAGAGCCTCTGAATAATTCTCATTATGTCCCAGTACCAATGGGTCTGATGCGAAAGGGACAAGCTGCCTTCCTCACCCTTTCCACAGAGAAGCCAAAAATTAATGAATGTTTTTTCTAATTTAGATGTAATGACATTAATTGGAAGACAGGGACTATTAATTGTTGTTTGGTGTGTAGAACAACACAGAAAAATGGACAGTCATTGCCAACAGTAAACTGTTGTTGACTGATATTTATCTTACAGTCCATGATAATCTACAGAAATTTTCCTGTTTAATGGCTGACTTAGCAAAGTTACTCATTTCATGCTACTGTACTTATTAATTTGATTTTTCTTTCCTAACTGTGACTTGCATGTTTCTGTGCTTTGTGTTATTGATTTGAAACTGTTTTTGTGTGCTGAGATTATTTAAATTTCTATTGATGTTCCTGTTAGCATCTGTAATTCCTAACAGTTTAGTGTTATCCACATTTTAAAAAAAATTGTTGTGCCACTATCCAAACAGTTAGTCAGCACTACAGTTGTATAGTCCCTGGAACAGGTCTATGCAGATCCTACTAAAACTTTCTTTTTTTATAGGAAACTATTGACAGCTTCCCTCTTAAATAAAGTTGTACTCATATTTTTGCACCCATTTTTGGAGTAATTCCCACTGCGCCAAATCTCCAAATCACCGAATTTACTTTAAGAATATCCTATGAGAGTATGTTAAAAGCCTTAATAAAATAATTTCTACTATTTCAACTCAATATATGATGGAAAGAAAAAGATTATTTCATTGGCTGAATATATGAGTTGCTCCTCATCAGAAGAAGCTAATGTAGCTTCTTCACTTCCTAATTTTCTAGCTGCTTACAGGAATATAGTTAGCAATTTGTTCCAGTGCCTCATGAGCTGTCAGCTTTCAACTGATTTGCTATAATTACATAGTCTGTATTTTCCCCTTAATTGTAATATATATCTTTTGTTCTCCTAGTTCTCTAGTTTCCCAAGCATTCTCCTCAGGTTCTCAGAGGTAGTTATTGATAGTAGGATATTCCTTCCATTATGTAACCTTTGCTTGAATCTTCCAATTTCTGTACTTCTGCCCTATATATTCATAATATTCCTTTATTCTTGTATCTGTTTGCATTGTTACGGCCATGGCATCTTTATTATTAACATGAAATATTAACAGCATTAACTTTCTGATAAATATTATTTTTTAATGAAAACTGTAAGCAAAAAAGACAATTTTGACTTGTCTATAATTTGCCATTCATTTTCTCATTTTTCTCATTAAGTAATGGGCTTATACTTCCTTTCATCTTAATATTTACATCTTATGTGGCTTACAAAGCGGATTGACACTATACAAAAGGTAATTTCAACTGGTGTTTCTATGTGCAAGCATATTTGTATACTCATGCACCAAAATTTCTGTTAAGTGTTCAGAAATACTTGCAAAAACTACTCAAGTGCACTTTTATGCAGAAGTTAAAGGTCATCCATTCATCGTGGGGGAATAAACAAGCATTTGTTCTAAATTACTCTCTGAGATGAGAAAAGCAGAGACAAAATGATGAGTGCATTTGCAGAGCAGTAAATTTATGTGCAAAGTAATACCAAAAATTAAAAAATATATTGTATTTTATAAATGAAATTGATAAGAAACAGTAATGATTGTTGCTTCTGTCCTTCAAGTCGTAGTTAAGTTACCTAGAAAGACAACATTGCAGGAAAAAGGAAAGAATTCTTTCCCATTCTAGCTTTACAAAAAATGTTTCTTCATAGTAATATATCACAAAAAGGGGAACTGCTTTCCTGCATCACTAAAATCTCAAGGGAAAGTACTGAAAAAGAAATACAATCAGCAACTTAAAAGAAGGCTTAGAGACACAAGGCATTTGCTGGAGGGGTTAACACATTTATATGTGAAAAAGGTAGAAGAATCTGACAAGCAGGAAGGATATCACAGAGAAATTGTGAGGAAGGGAAACAATATTATTGGTTTATTAGAGCTATATAAAGTCAGCAGTTATAAAAGCGATTGCATGAGCAAAAGCCATTAAAAATGTTGTTGCATCTGACATGATTTGAAACTTTCAATATAAAAAACAGCACTACAGGGTATGGATACTGGCACATGCACAGAGAGGTCAAGTGTACAGCAACAAGCCATTTTTAATGAAATAATTTTGGGAGAGAGATTGTTGTGGGGATGAGTAGGCTGTTAATTGGATGTGAACAAAATTAGAGCATCCAGATGCATCCAATCAAATAAAGAGCAAATATAAAGTGTTTCCACAAGGTATACAAATATGTTGGCAGAGTTTCTACATGTATGTGTGGGGGAATACATTAGCTACAAAGCATTTCTAAAAGCAGCTATTTAACCACAGGCTATGGCATTCACCAGCCATGTGTAGTTTCTAGCACATTGTGGTTTGCTCTGTCTTATATGTGGCTATTCTAGGCTAGCAATATTAAGATATTTTCTTTAGAAGCCTGAATTATTTAGCAAAATGAAGCAAGTTTTATGCAGAATGAAGGGTTCTCAACATTGAAGATCTTTTGATAAATATCTAGGACATGAGTGAATTAATAAATACTTACATCCTAATTTTAGTTCTAAAATCAACTGTGTAGTGTACTTTATCCAAATTTGGTTCTTATGTAATTTTGTATTTGGAAATAGGGTGTTGGCTTGGCTCAGTCCTGCAGTTTTCCAAAACTGATCTTTGATTTTGTGTTCAATGGAGACTGATTCTTCCGGCTTTGTTAATATGAAAGGAGTTGAAGCCTTGGTTAGAAATAAGCATAAGTAATTGAATATTCATCACAAATTCTGTTAGTGCTGTGATTCTGGCTCAGACTTGTGGTCTATCTTATTTCTATTGTAAGACAGGAAAAAAAGATAGCTGACCTTGGTTATAGTAGTGATAACATTTCACATACCTCTCATGTCCACTTTTATTTATCTACCACACATAAATGGATATTCTATTTTCAGTTTCTTTCCATATAAGAGTCTTTCTGTTTCTCTTATCCTACTTCACATCATCTTCTGCTTCTAATTCTGTAATTCTCTTTGTTGAAAAGGTATGACAAGTACTTCACACGTTATTTTACAGCGGATCTCACTATTGATACTTTAAATGGAAAGTCTGTTTGTATGTATCTCTGGTACTCGCTTTCCCTGCGGCTTTTTTTCTGTCTTTCTGGTTTTGCTCTGTTTTGAAGCTTGTTCTTGAAAGGCTATTATTTAGGGGTATGAAGTTGACATTGCTGGATTTCTTTTCTTTGTACTGGTCTCAGCATGTTTCAGACAAAAACATGACCAGCAGCAGGATGAGCGTGAGCTAGTTTTGTCAATTTATTCTGTCAAAGGGCCTGGAGTGCTTGAATAAAAAGTCTTACTGAATCTGTTACTACTTTTGTTGTCTTTAGAATATGGAGTGAAAATGTGGATTGAGGTAACTTGGGAGATGATTGAGTCATGTAGGTCTTTGTGGGTAGTATTCCACCTGCTTGCTTCACAGATTAAAGCAAGTTCTTAGCACAGTTAATTATGTAATCATATCATTTTGACAGATCCTAAATTCAGTTCTTAGAAAACAAAATCTAATTATATCTCAATATGATAGAAGCAGTTATTTGTGAGAAAGAATGTAGAGAGAACCATGAGAATGTGTTGTTCAATTCAGCCACAACATAGCTTAATTTACACATTAATTCACTTTAATTACAGCAAGATGACAACAGATAATTATATTACTATCCTGTTTAATCACAGTAAGCATGTCTTGTGTTCCCTCTGTCCCATAGGGTTCAATGAAAAGATTGTATGTAAGAAGCTATCACATTGAGACACTTTGCAAATAGTCATTTGGCTAGGATACAAAAAGCTTTAGGACACTAGTAATTCATAGGGGAAGATAATTTAGCTTTATAAAATCATATTCTATGTTTTTCAGGAGGAATATGTCTTGTGGGAAACCAACACAATGACCAAGGAGAAGTGGGTCAAAGTGGATATAGAGCTACCAAAGCAGCTACAAAAATTAAAGGTATAAATGAAAAAGGCATGTGGTCATTTTTGAAGGTGCTCTACCTCATTGTTTATAAAGCTTCTAGGAATTATCAGTCTGAGAGCAGACAGTTTCCAAGTTAATTCAGTCAGAAGAGGCCTAGCTATGCTGCAATTGGTTTCCTAGGACAATTTCTAACCCATTTAAATCATTCGTAAGTGTAAACAAAATTTTTTTCTCTTTGGCATCTGAAAATTGAGGCAGAAGATGGAGTTGTTATGATGTTACATTTCAGGTCACTATTCTAAAAGCTCAAAGGCATTGCAACCTTTTAGACAAATTATTATGAGATTAGGAATTTTTGTTTCAAATTGGCTTCTACTTCACTCTTCAAATTTATCAGAACCACTTGAGCTAAAAATGTTACGAAGATTCAATGTAAGGTATAATTAAAAGTTGAAATTCTGTAAAACTATAAATTTGTCATAGTTCTGTGATAGAAAGTATCCAATGCTTTTTACACATAGACATTACTATTTTATGGAAATGAAAATTATTTTCTGGTCTTTATTAATACAAATATTTGAACTGTAACAATCCGCAGCTAATGTTTAAAGGAACACTCCAGAGCAGAGCAAGTTTTATATGTTTGAACAGTATCCAGCTCTTCGATGCTACACCATCGCAGCCACAAGGTCTCCATTCCTTAGAAGTCACCTGCACTGCTGGGCAGTCCACAGAGCCTGGATCAGCCTTTGACTCTCACTCAGATCATTTGGAGAGCAGTGATGAAGATCCAGCAGCTTGCTGTGAGTTGCATTGCTTGAAAAGGACACTGTCCTGAAGAGTTTTGTGAAACCTAGCAGTGAAAATGGCTAAAAAAAAAAAATAATTACTTCTGCAGCTTGTTTTCTTGGAAATATTTGATGCCCTACAGGTCAGTGTCAGTGCTAATCATGTCCAGGCTAGTGATAGCATTTTCTGTCACACATTTTCCCCTTCCTATTGCAGTCTGTTTCTCTTTATGGCCTGAACAATGTATTTTGGATCTAGATAACAGCTGTCTGCAGTAGTGCTCCATTTTGCTTTTTCTTAAATGTATTCCCTACATAAAATGTTTATAATATCTAGTTACTCATTTTGAGAGGGACTGAAATCTGTCTTGGGACTTCTTGTTTCAATGCTTTTCAAATTTAGATTCTCTATGAGTTATTGTCAGAAAATTTATTAGGTTACATGATATTTGAATGATGAATCAAATATGAAAATGAATCTGCTATAGTACAGGAGCTACATGTTTGTCATGATATTTTAGATCGAAGGTAACTTAGAAGCTGCAGTTTGTACTTTGCAATCAAGATTACAGTCAGTAGAAGATGTCTCTAGTAATTCTGAAATAATAGAGATCTATGCATAAGTAACTTCAGGGATCCTTCTAAAATGAATAGAGTATGCATCTGTATCTGTGTTTGGATATAGTAGTAACAATTATGTTATAGATTAAAGTTGTGCATGTATTTCAGATATTGGTAATTCTGTACATTTCTGGAAGTTAGAAATTAAAGGTTTTTGTGCCACTCAGTATAAGAAGGGTAAAGAACAATCAAACCTTGCTGTATTTAAATTTCATTATTAGACTTCAGGTTTGTGACTACAAGGTTTTTTAACTATACTTTTAATTTTTGTAATCTGTTGGCTATCACAACTGAAGAAAGATCATGGAGGGACTCACCATTGAGAATATTGTTTCTGTCATGCTCATATGGATAGGTCAGAAAAACTGGAGAGTAAGCAGAGAGGAAAAAAAAAGTCAGAATGGCCCGAGGGTCTGAACACTGTCCGTTATAGCACCTATAGAATTAGGGTGCCTGGAAAGGGACTGATAACAGAATCATTGAGTGCAAAACCCTCTTTGATAACTTGACCTAGAGCTCCACTGTCTGCTGATGCATCTGCCTTTGGTCCACTCTGTGGCACTGATTCTCCACTTACTTTGTGTGTACTTCACTTTAAAGAAAATATTGCCCTCAGTTGAACCCAAGACCTAAGTATTCACTCTCTATTGAGGCATTCTCAAATTAAAGATGGTATCGTCTTGTTGGAGCAGTACACTTAAGTATACTCATCCTCTCAAAAAAGAGTGACAAGAGTTGCTTTTCTGAAATACATGTAATGCGCAGCAGTTTCATGTTGCTCTAAATACAGGCTGAGAAGAAAGAAAAGGGGAAAAAGGCCATCATTAAAATAGCAGTACTTGACTTTAAGTTTGGCCCATTTTAATGGCTAATATTGGATACTTCATGCATTTCATTTCAGGAAAGAGGACCTTAAAGATGGAATTTAGCTCTTCAGCATTTTGAATGGCTTGGAAAACTCATCTTTCTAATGCTTTTTGCTATCTTGATCAAGGGACCTAAAGGAAAAATCATTCCTTATTATTGTTCTTTGTTCTTTTCTTCCTGTTAGGTACATCTTATATATGATCTTGAAATTGTTTTCCATGTTACTTAAAGGGCATTGTATTTATCAACATTAGTTTTCAGTTAAAATTCCTATCTGGCAGACATCCTCAGTAGTTTCCTTTAAGGAATTGCCCTTATATTCTGGAAAAGCTGACAGATCTCTGTACTGAATGAAAATGAAGGCTGATAGTTGTCACTTAATGAGAAGGATTTCCCTCCTCCTTGACCATTTTTTTTTGCCTCATTACAGTGGGGAAGGAAAACCAGTTTCTTCTTGCTCATATCAACTTGATGTGTATGACCTTATAATAATGTTATTTATTATAATAACAAATACCTATGTGTTCGACAAAGCTGGTTGAACATTTTATTTGATGTGTCCCTGGTTTTGTAAATATATCTTTAAGTATGTGACACTTAAATAATTAAAAATTAGGTACTTGTCCAGGAAAAACTTATGCCTGTGATTAACCATCTTTATTGAAATAGTTCAGTTGAAATCAATGAATCGAAAATTTAAATTAATATTTTTAGTAGTAAATTCTACATTATCTTTGCTTTATTTGACACCACTTATTTCCTAATTTCTTATTCCACAGTGATGAATAATAAATTACCAAAACCTAGTTAATATGTTCAAAACAGAAAAAGTCAGATACAGTACTTAAATCATCCAAAGTATTAAAATGAAACTTCTAATGCTTTATTTCTTTAGGAATATTAAGTTTGGCATTAAGAGCTTTGAGAAATAAACATTCAAGCTCTCTACCATATGATTAATATGTAGCATACACATGAAAACGTCACAAAAGAATCAATATCTAGCAATCTAAGCAACTTGGCAAGAAGTCTAGGAACTGCTTGCCCTTTTCCAGTGATAGCACACTTTGAAAGAGAAGTGTTTCTGAAAATTGCCTACGTATCTGCATTCAAAATGATTGTGGGGTGAGACATCCTACAGATCTTTCTGAAATAACATCACCTTCCATGTAATTTAGTTAAAAACTTAATTAAAACATTTGTCTTCAACTTGTCTTCAATTTTGCTTTGCTGATATTATCTTAAACATTCTCAGCATTTCATAGGATTTCTATAACTTATATATAAATGTAGGAAAGTTGTATAATTCTAGAGCTGTGTACCTTTTACTGCATTCCATTTGCAGTATAGCATTTTACAATTGTAAATCCTGGAAACCTTTCATAGCAGATGAACATATGTGCAAATCTTTTTATTATCAGTCAGTTTTAACGTAGAGCATTTTTTAAGTCTGATTTTTTTTTTCTTTTACTGTATTTGTGTTTATTGTGGCACATAAATTGCCTGGAACTGTCAGCATCCATTCATCAATCTTGTATATACATGTGGAAAAAAAGAATCTATGAGCATATCACTTTCAGAGCTCTTCATTGCTGAGGAACACTATATAAATGGCCCTTGTGTTTCACTAGAGTGGTTAACTCAAACTAAGTGCAACCTCTGCAGATCAATAGTTGACAGAATTCTTTTAAACAGCACCAGTCCCTTCACCCTAAGCAAACCAACGGAGTAGATTCAGGAGGAGATGCTATGAGAGATCATAGAATCATAGAATCATAGAATAGTTAGGGTTGGAAGGGACCTTAAAGATCGAGTTCCAACCCCCCTGCCATAGGCAGGGACACCTCCCACTAGACCAGGCTGCCCAGTGCCCTGTCCAGCCTAGTCTTGAACACCTCCAGAGAGGGGGCTGAACACCTCCAGAGATGACCTATGACTATCTGTGATCTTTCTGCATGTATCCTTCAACAAATTCTACATAAATGTAACTAATAATGAACTTCTAGGCAATTGTGTACTGGTAGTTAAGCAGTTCTATGCATAATGTTTTCCTTTTTCCAGATGACATTAGCCAGAAATGAAAAATTAATTACACAGAGGTGCTTTGATTGCTGATGATGCAGATAGCTTATACCCCTAATTCTCTAGAAACCTGGGTGTTGCCACACCCAGCAGTCATAGTTCTGCTGTTAAATGTAAATTCAACTCGATGATCTCTTTTTGTTTTTATTGAAATAGCTAATTACACTGTATGTAGTTTTGAGACTGATCTCTGTGGATGGAACCCACTAAGCCCAGATGATGCTGACTGGAACATCATGAAAGAACAAGCCCCCCTTGACAGGAGAGTCCCTGGCAGAAACCATACACCTAATACTGGACATGGTAAGATTTCTGCTGCTACATAGTATGTATGTAACATAGGTAATGTTACAGAAAGCTAGTCTTTCTTGTTTTTTCTTAAACGTGATTTGGTTCCTGTGCCTTCATAACCTTAGTCTTCTGCTGAAAAAACCTATGAGGTGTGAGATTTGATGCAGCCTCAGTATCTTGAGACAATGACTTTTGAACTAACAGAGCTAACTTTGTGTGTATTATAGTTGTATTTGTACCAAATATTTACACTGGGGCCATTACTGAAAATTTTGTTTGGACAAAATACAACTGTAGCTGTTTGCAGAATTGGAGGTAAATTAATCAATTTTGTCTGGGAAAAGCCAGAGTGAATAAAATATCCTTTGAACAATTTTTCTTTCTTCAACCTATAGTTGCTGCATAATGCATTCAGATGGATAAAGTTTATTCCACTAGAAGGTTGTCTTAAAGTATTTTTCCATAATGAAAATGTTATTGCAGTATACTTTCTATAAGTAAAACGTGTGTCATTGTCAAATAAAATTGGTAAATATTGTATTGCTTCAGTTTTTGAAACTCTATTACAGTGAAAATTGGATTACTTTAAAATCTGGGTTACAATTTAATACCTAATGGTTAATGTTTTTTTAATCACAAGTACAATCTTACCACCAGGCCTCCACTGTTCTCTCACATGTTAAAAGAATGTGAAGCATTAAGTATTCCACCTTGAGTATCCAAAGGTAGAGAAATTCCTGGATTAAAATTTACCTAAGTGGGGTGCATGGATGATTGTATGCTCTGTAATAACTCCAACTGCATAATCATACACCTTTTCTCACATTGATCCCCCAGGTATGAAGTATACCAAATTTGCTTTCTCAGCAACTATTTGATATTTTCTTGATTCTCTGGAATGGCACCTGATGTGTGTCACTTTGTTGTCTGCTTCATTTTCTTCATTACTGTCATGGGTTCCAAACTCTAACAGCTCCAGAGAAGGGCACTAACATGCCACCATCTTTTCATTGTGTTATTTTATTTGATGGTGAGACCCAAGGTGTAATGTGGTCATAATGGGGACTGCTGTTAGAAACATCTGCCCTGCAGCCTAAGCAGTACATTAAACCAGCCCATATGGAACTATTTGCTGCTGGATTTGAGCTGCTTTGATACCAGAAATATTACAACTTCTGTTCACATCTTTATATGTTGCTGCAAGGGGAAGTCTCAAGCAGATCTTGAAGTTACAATGCAGCATCTCTCAAGCCCAGTAATGATACATTCCCCATATAAATTAGTGCAAAGGTCTCTCTGGGGTAGTTTTGTATCCATTTATTTCTCTGTATGCTTCAATCACGCCATGGCTTAAAAAACTGGTTTCCAGAATTTGAGCAAGTTTTTGAGATCTTAAAATGAAGGTTCTTCAGATTGCAGCAGTTGCCTGTGATGCTGCAGGGTGTTCTTTTCTCTTGTCTACTGGGGAGAGCAGCAGCAAATTTTGATTAATGAAGACCTTAACAAAGCTACTTTAGAGTTTCAGCTGCAAATTAAAAGAGGTTCCTTTGAAGTACTCTTGCATTCCAATGAGGGGAGCTTCCCTTGCGCCGTGAAGAGCAGCATGCTAGTTTGTACAGGGTACTGTAATGCTCACCTCTTTGTGCCAGCCTTGCCGAAGCAATGCAATTATTCATGTGGAGCTGGATTTAACCCTCTGCTTCATTATGTATCCATGGGAAATAAAGGACTAAGGAGTATGACTGGATGTGTAATATCAATGTGCAACCAAGTCTGAGCCTTTAGTGTTGTTTTGCATAGACTTCCATGAAAAAAACCTCTGTATTCAGCAAAGGCAGCAGTGACGGCATTCAAAATATGCTGCTTTAGGGCTCCTTGAAGATGTTTATCCTTCCCTACCTTTGTCTGAAGCACATCTGCTGTAGTTCAAATCCAAAAGCAGTTCATTTGCTAGAGTTCTGATTAGATCTTTAATTAAGCTTTCATCCCCACTAGCACAGACAACAATGTCAAGTCTGTGTACCCCATGAGAAAATATAGCTTATTTCATTGGCTGCCATGGTCTGCAACACTGTTAGCATGCTTAAAACTGGCTGGGCTGTGCTAATAGTGGATACTCTATCCTAAAGGAAATTAATTTTTATTTTCAATTCTGTTTGAACCATTATTTAAGCCAATTAAAATGTGTCCTTTAGGGATCATGGCTGAGGTCTTTGCTGTTTGATCTCCAGGCTCTGTGTTGCAGCTCCTGTAGCCTTTTCACATTTGCCATCTTGTGCAATGATGATGGGAAGGAGTCACACTGTCTGGAGGATGGAGGTCTTAGGTATTTTTCTAAAGAAGGCAGATTAAAAAATTCAGTAGATCTAAACAATCATGCCCTCACAGAAGCAGCATGTGATATCTTTGCTAGGCTCTGCATTTATTCCTTCAGGTTTAAGCACTTGCAGACACTGTGACAGGGTGGCCTTAGCAATGGCTGCCCAAATACCCTTTTTGCTTTCTATCTCTTTCCTCATCTTTAGATTCAATCATGTTGATTTTACTGTGGAGGAAAAAGAGAGGAGTGTTTAGCAATTATATTTTGTCTTTGCCTACATGGACATAAATTGTCACAGCCAAAGTTTTCCTCCCTGTTAGCCACAACAGTTGCCAAAGCTGTTTAGTTCACATACATTTACTAATGATCTTTATGTGCCACACAGAGCACATAGTTATCTCACAGAGGTAGCTATTTCTCATTGGAGATTACATATTTCTCATATTTATTTGTTTTTTTTTTTTCTTTACAGGAGCATTCGTTTACTTTGGTGGATCACATCAGATGGACTCAAAGATGTCTATGTCTCATCTGGGGAGTCCTTTGCTTGTCAGTCTGTCCCCAGAGCACTCCTGCTGCCAGGTAACAGTTTCATATTGAGTGTCCCCACCTTTTTAAGCTGCCAGTCACCTGATGTACAGATCTGGCATTCTTTATTCTCTAAATGTTGCTGATGAAAAATGGTGTCCTTTTCAATATCAACAGTAAGAGTTGGAGGTGCAGTGAGCTTTTTATTGCTTTGCTGATGAATTTTTATATCTAATTGTTATTCTTTCTAAAGCATCCACCAGATAACTCGGATTTAGGTCCAATCTTTCAGGTAGTTGTATGCTATGAGAAATGAAATTAAACAAAATTAGTCACAGTGAAAACAGCCTTTTGGGCAATCAGGCTGTAGTCTGCAGGCAGAATAGGCACACACATACAGCATCCTGTAACAGGCTGCCTGTGCTCTGGAGTTGCTATATACACTAAGATGATTTATTCAGAGATAATTACCATGTTCTGGACATGTACTGAATCTTAACTGATGGTTTAAGGAGGACACTTCTAGAGCTCATCAGTGCAGTACTGGAGAGTTTAACTTGAAATTGTTTTTTTGTCTTGTGGTTCTGTAGAGGAACGTCAATACAACTAGCCAATATGGTAGTTTTATTATCGGGTTAACTGACAAGTTAGATAAGCCTCCTGCCTTCTTTGAGACTGTAGCTGTCTTTATCTGAGTCACAGATCTCACATGAATAGTTTCAACTTGCAGCTGAGGAGGAAAAAATCCCTTAAACAGTTAAACAGCACTTCGCTCTCTTACTGCACTTTCACAGTTCTAAATGCTCACATAGCTTCTTAGTGTTGTAAAGAATCAGAAATTAAATAGATGCAGAATGAAATTATGAAAAATGTCAATGAAAGATATGCAGACTGCCTTTCATCACCTCAAAGCCTTGCATGTTGCATTACTCCTAGGCAACCAACAGCTTTTATAAGCATGGTGGATTCAATTCAGGCAGTTCCATATTCAGGCAGTTCCAATTCAGGCAGTTCAGACTTTGATACTGAGTAGATATCTGAGTAGATACTGATAAGCACCTTTCAAGTTCAGGTTTACTTTGAATTCCTTGAGGTGAACTGGATCAAACTGGTATGTGAATCAATGAATCCCTCTGTTTAGAAGAGTTTGGTCTGCATTCAAAAGAAATACAAATGCAGCAGGGATGGACATATTTTTCTCTAGTTCAGTGTCAGAAAAGAAACAATTTTTAATTTTGAGTGTGCATGTATTGAAAGTATTTAAGAAGTTCCTAAATGGAACAAAAACTAAAGCAAGTTCTTATTCTGCTATACATGTCTGAAAAGAGAATGTGTTTGAAGACTGGAAGCCTGGCTTTCTGCCACATTTCCCCTGTAGACTTTTATTTCTGGGAAAGAGCAAGAAGTAGGGGTTGCTCATTAGGATGTCTGTTGGTGTGTTATGCTCACTGCTTATGAATGTGAAATGTTGCCCTCTGTTGGATGTCCCACTGAGAGGATAAAAGGATCTATATAAAGGGAGCTATGTTTATTAATAGCTTTACAAGTTCTTTGGCTCCAGTTGTTTAAAGAAAGAAAGAAAATTGGAATTGAGGGATAACAGTTTTATATGGTGCCTTGCTGACTAATTGAAGCTCAGAAGTAACTTCTGCAGCTTCTTTTAGCTGAGTCTTTCTGTAGACGTCAGGTAAAAACATCTTCATTTAGTTGAAGTCAATTTGTAGCTTTAATTCTCTGTTTATGGCTATTTTAATGGACAGGGTAGTTTTTGTAAATATGTATACTTAAGGAATGTAATTTTATATATTATGAAAACACAAGCTGTTTCAAAAGCTACTTTATGATCAGACCTTAAACCTAGATTGTTTATAGTATGTTTCTTCAAACAGCTAATTTTGAAGAGTGTTTGAATACCTGATACTTTGTATTCCATAAGCTTTCTTCATGGGGTGAAAGTTACATGAAACTCTTTCATTGTGTTAGTAAGTTCTTAGGGAGGAAGGAACTATGGGAAATTGAGAGTCTGAATCCACCAGCCAGAAAGCTACAAGATACAAATGTGACAGGATGTTGTAACAAGCATATTTTCCTCAGTAGCTACAAATCTACCTTGCACTATGTAACACATGTGAAAAGTATCCCTTCATATGTAGCAGATCTTATGTCTTTGGTGTATTTGTCTATTTTATGGGTTAAGTTCAGGTCCAAAAGTGAAAAGCAGTGATTCCACATGCATGATGATTTTCAGATTATTAGTCCCTGATTTGAACATAAGGAGTTCTCATGTTCATAAATCTTGTTCTTCAACTTCCTCAGCTTTAACAAAGACTGATATGGAACTTTACTGAAGTAAAGATTCCTATCAGTTTGGCTCCTCTTAAACTACTACTTTCCTTGAAAGAAATAAGTTAATTAATTTTTAAAATTTTAAAAAGCTTTGTTGGTGACAAACAAGGAGACATGTAAGGGAATATTATTGGTGACATGACTGGACATGTACCCACAGAAAGAAATGGTTCATGCTGGGGGAGATATGATTCTGAGAAGACTAAGCCTGTGGGTAACTCATGCTGGGATAATACTACCAAGAGTGGTGTGGGTGACACATGTTGGAGTGAGAATACCCCAGAGGGTCTGTGGACTGTCAAAGGTCTGAGCAGAAATGGGAAGAAGAGAAAGAAGCAGTGAGCTGAGGAGGAGAACTTGTAGGGAGCACCACTAAGCATATGCCAACCTCTTGCTATAGGAATTGGGCAAGACTTGAGTATAACCTGCAGCAAAATTAGGTAAATGAAGATTAGGAAGGGGCTAGTCAAACTGGGATGGGGTGGGGGGAAGGGGAAGGAAAGAAGTATATGTTTGTTTGTTTTCTTTTTTTTTTCTTTTTTCTCAGTAGCCCAACTAGTGATTAGAAGTCTTTCTTTTTAATTCATAGTAAATTAAGTAAAATTTACATCACTACTCTAAAGCTATTTTCTCTGTTACAGTCTCCAATATAATGCTTTTCTATAACATGCAGGTCATCTTTTCACAGCTGTCTTACTCAAATAGAATACTTTGTTTCATGTCTAACTGAAAGATGGCTAGCACATAGGTCTGTTTGTCCTGAGGCTAAAGATGCACTTTCTTGTATTTATCTTTCAAACAAGACATGTTTCATTTGGCCATTATTCCCAAATAGGTAGTATTTTTGAACTCTGTTTAGAAGTTGATATGGAATTAAAAAATAAAAGGAAACTTTGGCTTTGTAGTGTGGTGATCTATCTAAGGCTCGCTGTGTAAGATTACATGAAGATGGGCAGAGAACTAGATTGGAAGAATAATTTTTACAGTTCTTGTTTGAAGTATTATTCAAGGCTTTTGCAGGGAGAGTTTGCAGTTGAAGATGTTTTAGTCTTCTGCTATGTCAAGGGGGAAGGACTCAAGGAAATGATAAAATACTAGTCTTTGAGAACTCTTAAATTTTTTTTCTAGCATTTTTGTCTGGGTAAAGTTTATAAAATCAAGTCAAATGCATGCAGTTTGCTCTCTATTGCAAAGTAACATAGTGAATTGTACTTATCACCATTTTCTGGTCTTTTTTCTTGGCAAATGGCTTTTTGGAGCCTCATCCACCTACACTTGGTTTTGTTTTTTCTCTCTGTTTGTTTCAGAAGATCAGCAGATTAATTTAAACATCTGTCTACAGGTAATTGTAGTTTGTGCTGCTTGTTTTTTTCCTGTAAGCACTTTGACAGTTGCATTTATGAAGTTTTTCTATATTCAGCATTTGCAAAGAAAAATATTTTTGAGATTTTTAGGTTTCACTAAGCTGAAACAAGTTCAGGGATGTCACTTGCGTTGATTTGCACAGGCTGGTAAATAGAAGTTAAAAATAAGCTTTAAAAGCAATGTACATTTATGAATCAGCAGTATAGTTATTGCACATTGGTAGTACAGTTTTTTATGTGTTTCACTGAAAATTCTTTTTACAGGTAAGATTTTGGTACTGGCTATCTCAGAATTCTCAGCTTTCTGTCTTTAAGAGAATTGCATCAGATGGAAATCTGGAAAAACTGCTTGACATTTCTGGGTTGCCTGACATGCAGTGGACACAAGTGAATGTACCTATAGAAGGTGCAGCTGAGAACTTTGCATTTCAGGTAATTAGAAATTTTGTTTTTATTGCTTTCAAAAAGTTATTCTAACTTGCCCTTTAGAATTAATTTACTTTCATAATGAAGTCTGAAAAGATCATTTCTATTCTTTAATGCTCATACATATATATATATGTAAACATCCATTTAGCTCTTTCAATAGATCTAGCTATTACAGAACATCACCATTGTTTTAGTATAGTGTTTATTAGAATCATCTTTTTTGTAATATAAAGTCAAGTAGAAATGGTGAAAATAGCTTTTATAAAATTAACTTTCTATAAAAACTGCTGATCAGAGTGAGGGCTGATTACATTAACTAGAGACAGAAGTGCAGATACTTAAATTTGCAGCATTGGTCACAGAAATAATTAGCATTTTTAGAACTTTATTTTTACTTAATCTGAGGCTGTTAAACTTTACTAAAACTTAGAAAGGAACAATTAGGGAAACCAGCAACTCAAATATAATAGTACAGCTAATCAAAATTCCAGTTTTGGCTTTTCAATTTATCTCTCATCCACAAATTAGTCTAAAATTAACGGCACTTAATTCTCATTATTGATAAGTTATGACTGAACTTTACTCTGATCTCCTGAATATTTTCTTGTACCTACAAGTGCATTTTTTCAGTCCTTACATTTACTGTAGCACGTTTCTGACTTGACCAGGCATAGTATGGATGAGCACAATTAAATGGAGTCCTAAACCACCACAGTTAGAACCCCCGAGGAGCCCATTCAAAATAGTGTTTATCTTCTCACAGCTTCAACAGGAAGACAGTTCATTCAGATAGTGATGCCTGTAACAAATGTAGGTTGACACAAGGTCCTCTGGATTAGATAAACTTCCATGACTGAAGGTAGTTATAGCTTTGACAGGAGTAAATTTCTGACTTTAATCAAATCTCAATTTTAGTTTTTGCTGACTGGTGTTCAGATCAGGTTGTATGTAGCTGAAGTAGCAGATTATAAAGGAATACATGTCTCTTTATTTTGTCCTCTTTAATGAGCTAATTTACATCTTTGTCTTTGAAGATTGTTTTACAAGCTACTATTATTACAATAAATGCTATTGTTGCTGTTGATGACATCAGCATAACTGCAGGATGTGCACTTGTGAATAAATCACTTACAGATGCCAGCCAAGGAACTAAAGGCAAGTTCTACTGTTTTCAATGCTTTTTACTCAATGTCTGATATGTACAACTCTGATTTGGTAACTTGAATATATATTTATGAAGGCAAGGGGCAATCTGAGGAAAATGTCCTTCTACTGTTAGTAATCACCTGTAACAAAGACTCTCATCCTTTCTTATGCAGTAGCTGCTATAAATAGTTTGCACTGTCAGTGGAGTAAGCTGGAGAGTGAATTTCCAGGTACTCCTTACTTCATAGTACCTGCTCATGTTCACACTTGGATGTGGAAATGGAAGCAAAGAATTTTACACATTTTACACACTTTACTGAAAAGTCAATTCAACTATGTTATCCTTACAGCATGAGGGTGCTCCCATCCTTCCTGCCAAGGAACTAAGTGCACACTAACCTCTGCTTATCTGCACTACTGTGATCTTGAAGTGCAAATAGATGCAAATATAACATAGCTGTAACATTCTGTCAAACTGCTGCTCATGATCCTCTCGAATATTAATGACTAATTTCCTAAAACAGCATGGCCACATACACAGCCAGGGACAATACTGATGGTTTATATCCAGGAGATAGCTGACTTCTTTCTTCATTAGAAAATTTAAAGGCATAATAGAAAATTTCAGTGCTGTGTTTCTAATATTTCTGTGATCTGTATTTACAGTCTGATTGATGGTAGCAAGGTATTTGAAAAAACATTAATTTACTTATTTTCCCTACTCCCCTATTCACTCATCAATCATTAAGGCAGTTTTAGAAGGGAGGCCTTTTAAAAAAGATCTGCTTGGAGAGCAATGTGAGAATTGAAATAAATTAAACAAGAAATTTTAAAGCTCCATGTCATTCCTCTCGCTTGTACTCCTTCCAGAAATCTACAGAAGAAAAAAAAAACAAACCCTAAATAGTCTTTGGCTTTTGGTTTGTCCCTTCATTGAAATTTGGTGTGTTTTCTAATGTGTGGTTTGAGGTGCAAGGTAGTAGCCAGACTGATATGGTACAACATCAGTGTTCTGGCTTTTTGGAGGATTCATTGTGAGCTGAATGCAGAGAAACTGCTGCTACAGCAGAATTTTTTTTGTGAAAACTTGCTCCTGACCATGGGGCAAATGGCAGGCTGATGTACACAGCACCTCACCTCTGAACTGCACACTGGCCAGGTAGATTTAATGGGCTTTTGATACTTTTTCACATGACTGTTTCAATATTGGGGAGGGTAAAGTATAGTATGTTCTGGTGTAATCTAGCTCCCTTCATAGCTGAAGTTCTGTAGCTCATGTTTCATATGTTGTGTACATTGATATAGTCAAAAGGAAAAAAAAACTTTTTAGAATTTTATATACATATGAGGTTTTACTTACATTTTCCTTTCTGAATTTTTAGGGCAAACAGAATTTGCAGATGTTATTTCTTCATCTTTTTACTGTCCAATGGGGTTTCTTTCATGTGGGGATGGCAAATGTATTTCATATGAGAAATTGTGTGATTTCACACCTGACTGTTCAAATAACCTTGATGAAGCAAACTGCCGTAAGTAAAAATATTATAAATCAGGTTGTTAAAATTCTGTGACTATGTTTGTTTGTCCTGTTTGCCAGGCTCTCATGATTTCATAAATGCAATTTAACTAGCAGTAAAAGATCTTGATAAATAGTTACTTCATTTTAATCCTTTTCTGATTTTTTTCCCCTTTGATTTTCAGTGTCAGCTTCCCTCTTAGCATTAAAAATAGAAAAAAAAAAAAGACTTAGATTAATTCCTTATTAGCAAGTGTTGATTAAAATGCAGAATTTTTTCTGGTAACTCTTCAGATGATAATTAACAGGTACAGTGTGATAGATACCAATAAATGTTAATCTGCAAGATCCTGGGAGCTGATTCAGGACACCACTGTAAAATAAACTAAAGAACTTGTGCACACACTGAAGTATGTGTTCTCACATACACAAATTTATGCTTAAAAATGAATCGGCATTTTCTGTTCATATGTGCTGTGACTTCAGTCAGGACTACATGCCTAGTTTATAAAGCTGGAGAAAGAAGGAAGGGAGAGACTTTTGGAGTAGTATCAGTTGTCTTCCCTAATAAAAGTTATTTGTGGTGAAGCCCTGACAGTCTGCCCAGCTGCCAGATGATGGGAAGCTGTAAGTTAATTCTTTGCTTTGCATTGTTTGTGTGTGCTTACTTACTAGAATCATAGAATAGTTTGGGTTGGAAGGGACTTTAAAGATCATAGAGTTACAACCCCCCTGCCATAGGCAGGGACACCTCCCACTAGATCAGGCTGCCCAGTGCCCTGTCCAGCCTAGTCTTGAACACCTCCAGAGAGAGGGGGCATCCACAACCTCCCTGGGCAACCTGTTCCAGTGTTTCACCACCCTCACTGTAAAGAATTTCTTTCTTATGTCAAGTCTAAATCTACCCCCTTCCAACTTACATCCATTGTTTCTGGTCCTCCCATCCGATATCTTATTAAAAATTCCTTCCCCTGCCTTTCTGTAGGACCCCCTCAGGTACTGATAAGTTACTATGAGGTCCCCTCTGAGCCTTCTCTTCTCCAGGCTGAACAACCCCAACTCCTTCAGCCTGTCCTCATAGGACTAGCAGATTTTGTCACTATTCCTCTTCTAGTTCTCTGCCCCATCCCACTGAGCCAGGAGTGCATAGTCCTACAAGATATATATATCATCAAGCATAAACTTCTTGTAGTTAATGCAAGCCATGCATATGCTTTGAGGGTTTTTTTTTCTTGGAAAATTTGAGAGGTGTTGCTTAGTTAAATAAAAGTCAGTTTGACTTTGAGTATATGAAATCAATAGCCACAGCTTCTATTTGTACTCATGCAGTGTCTCTACAGTCTTAGTAACCAGCCTTCCTTGGGTAAAGCACTGGTGTCCAGCGTTTTAGTTGTTTCAAAAGATGTGTATCCAAAATAGACAGACCTTTAAGTTAGGCTGTAGTATTTAAGTTAGTATTTGGTTCAATTAGGCAAACTTTTGATTAGCAACCCAGAAATAAGAGTTAGGTGTTCACTAGGTACAGTATCTTTCATCTTGTGGATCAAGATGAAGATGGGAAAAATTCTCCTCGGTTCTATGGAATAGTTGAGGTTGGAAGGGACCTTTAAAGAACATTTGAGTCAGTCAAACATCTCTTTCCTCATTTCAGCTGCTGTATGTGACTTCGAGAGAACGAGCTGTGGCTGGTTTGAAAGTGTAAATGCAGATGGCTTTGACTGGGTAAGAAGTTCCAGTAGTGCTCTTGCTCCTGCTTTTCGGAAGCAAGCTCCTCTGCGTGATCACACCTATAACAAATCTGAAGGTAAGCCAAGCCAGGCCTAGAAAGAGAAATGGTGCAGATACATCTGCTTTTTAGTCAGATTTAAAGTGGAAGGTGACAACACTTTAGAAACCATTAAATCCTTTTTGCAGCCTGAAAAATTGTTTTCTTTTTTATTTTGATAGGTCATTTTATGTTCATTCTGAAGAAAAACAGCAGCATTTCACAAATAGCTCAATTACGAAGCCCAAAGTTCAGGCAAACAGGATCAAACTGCACATTATCCTTTTGGTATGAAATAATTTTTGTATGAAAAATTTATATTTAAAACTCTTGTTTCATCTCACATTGATTTGCTTGGACTGAAATTGGAATTGTTTGCAACATACACTATGTTCTGCAGTTTTTATCTCTTCTAGCTCTTTATGTTATCCTCATTATAAAATAATTTAAAAAGTAAGCTGAAACATCTGTAGAACAGATCTGAAACGTGGGATGGCTTGAGTAAGAACTTTATTAAAGGATTATGTCTGCATAAGCATAGACAACTACCAGTCATTTTGTTCTCATTTCCCCTTCATTTAATTAAACTTAATCATAAGATATTTTGTTCAAGAACAGGGAACTGTCCTGGTCTCCTTTAGTAGCTTGGGTTACCTACAGTGTTGAAAATTAGTTTTTATCATCTTTAAGTGAAAGCCTTATTGCAAAAATTTAAGTGTCCAATCCTTTCTTTATATATGTAGGAAAAACATAAGCCCCTTTCAGTTGTCTTATCTCTGGTCTTTGAGCAATATCATCAAAGAGGGACAGAAAAAATAAACTGTAACACTTTGCTTACTACATCAAAAGTGATGCTACTGTTTAAATAAATGTTTGGCCTAGGGAAAATATTAAGCACTGTTTTTCTCAGTAATATCAAATACAATTGCCATAGGAAGAGCTTTTGATAAAAAGACTCGGGAATTGGAGTATAGGTCTAGGAATTAGAAGTTTTTGGTTCTGTTCCTAGTTTATTTGCAGGATTGCTCATCCATCTAAGTGTTTACGATTTTTAGTGCTTTGCAATCCTTAAAAAGTGCTGTAAAAGTGCAATGTTGTTACCAATAACTAACATAGAAGGTGTGCTTTTGCATTCAGTAAGTGTTCTGCTTTTCCTTCCTGAAACTTTACATTTTTTCATCAAATTAAAGTTATAAAACACATATTATGCATCTGAGTGAGTTGAGCAATGAGCACTGTACTAAAGCAAATATGTCTTTCCAGTTGTAGGTTATAATTTAATGAAGTATACTTCTCTCATAATCTTCAGTTCTTGAAATGAACCCTAGGCTGATAACAGCAACTTACCTTATCATTGTACAGAAAGTGGATTGAATTAGATTTGAACTGGAAATGAGCACTGTGGACTTATTATGTAAGGGCTTTTCTGTCATGGCTCCATGAAACACTTGATGTGATCTGTTCTCATTGTTTGTACCCTCAACTTTTTATCATTTTAGGTACTACAATTATGGACAATCAGTTGGAGCAGCAGAGATGCAGTTGCTCATAGATGGATTGAGGCAGCATACTGTCCTTTGGAGGGCCTATTACAATGAAGGAAATCAGTGGTTGAAGGCAGTCATTCAGCTTGGGCGCCTTCCTCGTCCTTTCCAATTGTCACTTGATAAAATCAGTCTGGGTTTTTATGATGGTGTCTCAGCAATTGATGATATCACATTTGAAAATTGTGCTCTTCCACCTCCAGCATTAAAATGTGAAGGTCCTGCTCATTTCTGGTGCAAAGACACAAAAGCATGTATTGACAGGCTGTTGGTCTGTGATCTTGTGGATAATTGTGGGGATGGATCAGATGAGGAGAACTGCAGTAAGTACTTTCCATAATTTCTTAGTTCATGGCCTATAGCTCTTGCTACCTTGACAATGTAAAAATATCTGTACTAGAAGGTGCTAATCATACTGGGTGTAATTTTTCCTTTCAAAGAAAAAAACTTGTAAGAAGTGAGGAAAGCTGTAGGTCATTCACATTTTTGACATTTGCCTTGCAGTACTGAAGGATGCTGTTGATGACTTTGTCCCAAAAGCATTCATTCATCAGTTTTAAGAATTCAAGGACACTGATATATAACAAAACTAGCTATCAGTTTCTTAGATAATTAAATCCTTAGATATCTAAATTATGTAATCTTTACATAACTAGTTTATGCAAATCCAAATGAGCTTTGGAAACAGAGGACACCTTACAAGCTTCAGGGGAATAATTGCTGATTATCAGCTTCAAACCAATAAGAATTTAAAACCAGGCAAAAACGGACTTACCTGCTTTCACACTTGTAAAATTAATGTGTTCTTAAAAATCCTTTTTGAGAAGCTATAGTAAAAAGTATTATATGATTTGTGGATATAAACATCAAAAAAAATAATAGCTTAATTAAAAAAAGTGATTGGCTGTTATGTCACTTAATGCTTATGAAGAGCAGATGCAAAGATGAATTGTGACTTTTCCACCTCTGATACTCCTTTTGTTTTTTCTTTTTTGCACCAGAAGGAATTGATCTAATCAATATGTTTTGCCTCAATGTCATTCTCTTGAATTTAGCTTCTTTAAAGCCATGAATATGCAATTATTGAGGATAATAAAGATATAAAATACAACCCATTTTTAGGACTACTTTGTCATGCAGGAACATATTGGATTGCTTATTATACACACCTAAAGGCTATCCTGCTCAATTCATTAAATTAGGTTAAATTTCTGTTAATGAATCTTGCATGCTTATATTATAAAAATGCACAAATTTAACAATATGAATAATAAAATGCTCTTCACAGTTCTGTTTACTCAGTAAATTCATTACGTGCTGTTTTTGAGCTGTATATTGAAAGCAGAAATTTTTAAGTAGAACTTTTCACTTTGTCCAGGCAAGTGTATAATTAGTCTTGAAAAATGAATTTTTGCAAGGAGGAGATATGCATTTTTCTCTACATTAGAAAGAAAATATGATTACCCTTTGTTACTACTTTCACTTGACAGCCTGTTCTGTGTACCTTTCAGACCCTGACCTTCAGTGTAACTTTGAAAATGGGCTGTGCAATTGGGAGCAGGATGGTGGGGATGACATTGACTGGATCAGAATACAAGGTCCAACCCCTACTGTTAATACAGGCCCATTGAAGGATCACACGACAGGCACAGTGAGGGGACACTACCTCTACATGGAATCCTCTGAGCCACACCAGTTTCAAGACAAAGCAATTTTACTTAGTCCTCTTTTCCACCCTTCTGCCAATGGAACGTGTATTTTCCGTTTCCATTATCATATGTTTGGAAAGGAAGTTTACAAGCTTTCAGTTCTCCAGAGAACTGTGAGTAACACCAAAGGAAGGCTGTTGTGGTATAAGTTTGGAAATCAAGGAAACAGATGGATTAGACAGACACTCTACATTAGCAGCTTTAAGCCATTTCAGGTATGATCCTTCTCAGTTGCAAAGATGATACTATAATAGAAAATTACAGCTACAAGTCTTGATTTTTTTTTCTCGCCTTTTAAAAATTATGCATGTTACTTATCCCTTCACTATGTATGAAATGTGGTTTTTTTTAGAATTTATCCCTTCTCTAGAGGAAAAGGCCTTAATATTTCTCTGATTCCAAGCAGCTGGAGGAAGAGTGCTTGTTTTTGGAAAAGAGGCTCCATGGAAATACAAAAGAATATCAACATGATGTTAACAATAAGAAATCTTTCAAATCCACATTTTGAGTTCCAGTATCTCACTACTGTCATAGCAAAAAAACCTCTCTATGAGAAAAAAAATACATTTTTAATGTTATATATATATCTTTTAGCAATTCTATTATTTATGCAATCTTGAGCCCCTGCAGTGAACTGGACAGAAATTAAACTTTGAGGCTGAAAAGTATCTTCACATGTAAAGAGGCTTCTTTTGTGGCTTTGGGTGGTTTGCTTTTAATTTTTTTAACACTTCATATTTTTCATCTGGATCAATTTTTGTGAAAATAATCTCATTTTGCCATAATCTTTTGAAATAGAGGAAACTTTTGTAAATCTTTGCAGATGAAGTCCAAACTAACTATGACCCTAAAATAGATTATATATTATCATTATGCTTACTAGATAGATGTTTCCCAATTGGGCAGACAACCCATGATGTATTATGAAGGTTGTATGTCAGAAATTTTTAGCATTGACTCTATGGTACTCATGCAAAAAAATTTCTTACAGCATTACTACTGGAGAATGAGAACACAATCTTTTCTCTTGGGTGAAGTTTTGTGGCCTAATACAGCAAAGTAATGACTCCTAGAATATGTAAACAGCTATTAATATTATGCTTGTCAGGAGTCCAGGCAACATCAGTGAAGAGCATGAAACAGGATAGAAATGTGATTCTTCCCTGCACTTTAGAGAAATGCTTGGGAAAACATCATAAATCAGCATGAGGGCTCACAGACTTACAGTGAAGTGTGATAAAGTGCTTTACTGAACTAGGACTAGTGTTTTGCAGTATCTTGTAAAAACAAACACTGTAAAGCATCAAATATTTGACATAAGATTTTTCACATTTGATGCATGTATGCTTAAGATCTTTGGACTCTTCTTGAAAGGTTCTATATTTTTTTCTACTTTTGGAGTCCTGAAATGTTAACTTCCAGTGTGCTTTTGACAGATGCAGAAGAGGCTGATAGGCTTTGAAGAGGGGCAGTGAAGTCTATGTGAGCTTTTCTACATGGTTGTTAACATGTTATAGTGCTTCATTTTGAGGGCAGAAGAACTTCAGGCTATATGCAGGTGCCCCAACTTCCTGGTCATACCATCCCTGAGGGGAAAAAGTGGAACATTATGCTCAAACTTTTTTTTTTCCCCAAGATAAACTAGTGAGTGGAAGGTGCAGAGAAAAAACACAGTGTCATGCAGTCAGGATGCTACCTTTATAGATTTAGTTGAGACAGAATCTCTATAGAGTTCTGAAAACTGGAGAATTTGGGGAACTATTTATACTCATTCAAGCAATAAATGAGATGAGAAATGAGTTTCGGGGTAGATGAGTTCTCATGAGGTTGTTTAATAATAGCTTATGAGGTTTACAGAATTTTGGCTACCAAATTAAATGGTCAGTGCTTAACCACAAGTAGTCAGTTTTGTGCTGCAACACTAACTCATAACTTGATCCTGTTTTCAGTTTTAAGTCCATGCCATTGTTATGCTTTCTGTATTACTGCATTGATTTCATGCTACATGCCAAAGTTTCAGATTCCTCAAGTAAGTACACAAATCAATAAATAATCTTTTCAGTGAGATTTTTAAATAATACAGTCCTATGATCATCATAACAATAAAGAGGTACTTTGAATTGTATTCCCTCTGCAGAACTACATCTTGACACTTCTACCTTTGGGTATTTTTATGCCCATAGTTAAAGTACTCCTGCTTAAGGTGCAGAAGTGCAACATCTTCAAGGTAAAGGCTGGTGGAAGACGATATGCAAAGGCAGCCTCAGTCTTTCCCTAACCACCTGGTCATCTAATACCATTCAGCAACAGTGGGAAGAAAAGAGAATTGTTTGGTCATTCAGAGAGTGTTTTATGATGCTAATATCTGCTGTTCCTTGAGAGTAGACAATTTCAAGAAAGCAGGTGCATGCAACATTGGCAATTCTAATAAAATATTAGAATATCTTTATTTAAAATGTTTCATATTGCAACTGTAACCTGCTTAATCATTTTCATCACTGTGGGATTTGTATAAGTGTAGATAATTTATTCACATGAATGTTCCTTTAATTAATCATGATTAATGTTACTACAATAAGTACCAAAGAAGCTAATCATGATATGCCACTTATGATAATGTCTTACTATCATTTCATATCACAATGGTGTTTCAGTGGATTTACATGACTGTGAAGCCAACCATTCTGTTTTAGTTCAGTGTGATTAATGTGACCACCAGTAAAAACTGATAATAATTATTCTTTTTTAAGAAGTGTCACTAAATAGAATATATCCCCTAGAATGAATGTAATCTTATTTTGAGAGTGAAGTGTGGTAAGTGATTTCTCTATCAATTGATATGATGTATTTATTGAGAATTGGAGTCATTGAAAAGTTCTTGTTTTCACAGATCCTGGTGAAAGGCATTGTAGGAGATGGGTTCACTGGAGACATTGGACTTGATGACGTGTCATTTCTAGGCTGTACTCTTTATAATGGTAAGAGCAGCAAGAACATGCACATCTCTTACCTGTGAGCTGACTCTGTGGTATCACTTGTAAATGTTACTACTGGAAAAGCAAAAACCAGATCAAACTGTGACTTCTGCCTGACAAGGAAACTCAGACTTGTTTCCCTGCTTTCTGGACCTTCATATCCAGTCATCCAGTTTCTGATGTGCAGATAAGGTCCAAAAGATCTTCAATGAGAAGTGTACAGCTTACAAATTCTATTGGATCTTGATTCCTAGTTTAAAAATTAAAAAATCTGTGGTTAACAAAACTTGACTTTTCATTCAGCAAGCTCCACCCACTATTCTCTCTCCATCTGCAGCAATTCATAGTATGGTTTATCTTGGGAGGGATCTTAAAGCTCATTTACTTGCAGTCCCTCTGCTGTGGGCAGGGACACCTTCCACTAGACCAGGTTGCTCAAAGCCCTAACCAGTCAGGCCTTGAGCACTTCCAGTGCTGAGTGGGAAACTATTATTTTTCTTTCTACATTTTAAAAAATACTTTTACTATTGGGAATAATTTTTGATATGTTACAGAGTGCTGCCTTTATTTTACTTCCTTTCACAGCACAGAAAATGCCAACAACCAAAAAAGAGTCAAAGAGAACATGGGAATAATCTGCAAAACATTCAATTGCTGTGGTGTATTTCACCATATTTAATGCTCCTGATTCCCTGGAGTTAAGTACTAGCTGCACAGTTGCTCTTGTTCCACTTCAAATAATCATAGTGACTGGGCAGAGATGGACTTGACAGCCTGATGTGAAGTCCCTCATAAGTAATGTTAAAGATGCCAAAACTTGAGCTTACTACTTTGATACATCATTTGAATGCCCAAACAAATGACTGGTCAGTGATCCTTACTGAGGACAAAATGATAATTCATAAATTCTAGAAAATAAATAGGAATGAGGAAAGCAGGCTTGTGAAGGTTGTGACACTTTTTCTCCTGTTCCAGTGGATTAGGAGTAGAGACTAGAATGTGGCACTTATAATTAAGAATTTATGACCAATAACATCTTTGATATTATACTGAAATTTACACGTATTTATTAAACCAGATAATTATTCCTTTCTTCCCCTACATCTTTTGCTTCAGTCTTTGGATATTATGGAAATATTGTAATTTATTTGATTGGTTCATTTGATGTCAGAGATGTGCTTTCTGCCTTATGAAAGTGAAATTGTTCCTGCTCATGTGGACTTTATTATCTTTCTTTGTGCTGCAGTCTTAAGGGGAAAAAGATTCTTTGCTCTCCCAGACACATTTTACATAAAAAGACTTCACATGTACATTTTAATTAACTCAGGTGTATTGTGTGTGCCTACAGATAATAATTTCATTAATGATTAAATTTAAAGAAGGCATTATGTAAGGAAAAATTCTTTTATTGAAAATAATTGCAAGGATTTTCAAGAAATGAGACTATATCTAAAGGATGGGAGAAAAGCAGAGACAATTGATTTTAAAGAAGCAGCAATGAGTTTAAATGAAACACAAAGCAAGTGGTGGAACACAATGATGACCTCAAAGAAACTTTTCTAATGTGAAAAAAAAAAATTCAGTTATGAAATTACAAGGTAAGAAGGTTACATAGTAATTTCCACAGTCAATTGCAGTAATTGACATGTTATAAAAAAGCTGTTGTCACCAGAATAATTTGTTATCCTTGGTTCACAGCGAGATTAAGTTTTTGTGGTTGTTCTTCAGTTGATTTTTTTTAATTATTTAGATTTTTAAAATTAGATTTTTTAAATTACTCTCTAACTTAATCCAAATTTGAAAGACAGCTAAGAGGTGTAAATAAGTTCCTGCAACTGTTGAGGTTTGTATGAATGGTAGTTGACCAACATAATGCTTTCCATTGAGGAAAACCTCAAGTTTTGTTCCTGCTGGGCAGAATTTAAGTCCTTCAACTTGGCCACTCAAGCATTTTTTTCCTGCAAAGCTAGATCCTTGTCAAAGAATGTGAGCAGCAAGGGAAGAAATCATTAGAAAGCTAAAATGTCTTAAGTCCTGTCATTCAACATTTTTGTTGATTTGCTTTTCTAAGGAAACTTGCCAACAACCTCTACAACTACTTCAGGAACTTCAGTTCCTGCCACACTTCCCATGAATGACTGCACAGAGGAGGAGTTTGTCTGTAGAGCCTCTGGCCATTGCATCCCCATGATCCAGAAGTGTGATTTTAAACCTGACTGCTCTGATAAGTCTGACGAATCATCATGTGGTATGTGTACTAGATCTTGTGATTTCCTTCCTTATTAGTTTGCAGCTGTTGAACTACTGTGTTAAGCTGCTTTCACTACTCTGTATTTATCTTACATTTTGGCATTAACACCTAGATGCTAATTTTCTAGTCTCTTTTTCCCTAGAATTATCATAATATTGTGCCCTTATTGTGCTAGTCTGAGGTCCTATGTACATTCTGCCTTTTGATGAAATGATTCATAGCTGGTATTCCAATTCAGGTTAGTAATGAAATTGGTGGTGAGAGGGAGGGAATCCTCCCTAATCCCAATGATTGGTAGCTATACATTACAAATTTATGTGAGCATAGCTTCTCAAATTAAATTACATATGAAGGATTTATAGTTTATGAATATTTTCTAGTCCAGACTGAAAGAGAGAATAACTTTATAGTCTTGTGTTTGGGATGGGCTTCTGGGACACTTAGGTCAATTTCTTACCTACTTCAATGAATACTTGTATTGGTGTTTTGTTTAATTGTTTGGCTGTTGTTTTCTTTTTTAAATACAAAGTATTTTCATTATTGGCAGTGACTGTGAAATTCACCTTACTCCATACAGATGTGAGGTCTCTGAAGACAGCATTGAAAATATAATCAGTATTTTATCTGCAGGGAAAACTATATATGTTAATACTGTATAAGTACTTGTGGATACTATAAATTGAATCCTTTTTATTGCCACATTGTTTATCATGACATTGACTAATGATTTCCAGTTTTTAAATAAATCTGAAGTATTCACTGTTCATGTCCACAGTTAGGGAAGTTTGTGACTTTGAGGATAAAAGCCAGTGTGGATGGTATCAACCAGCCTTGGAACAGATGTCTGGAAATTATTCCATCCATCCCACAAACATATTCAAGTGGGAACTTGGAAGAGGGGCAAATCTCTACCCTGAGCAAGAAAAACACTGCCCATTAATCGATCATACAACGTGAGTACAATTTTTCAGATTCTTGAGTTTTTATTGGACTGCACAAGCTTAGCCACATAAGAATTGTCAGGAGGACAAACTTCTCATTCCACAGCATTGAATCATTTATTGATTTATTAATGCCACGTAATTAACTGACAGACAGTGAAGTAGATATGCAGGTTCAATAGCATTAATACAAATGATGTATCAAGATGCTAATAAACAGATACAAATTTCCAAACTTACAGAATTACTTCTGTAAGTAATTCTCAAAATTTTCATTGCCTCACTATCCAACAGGACACATGCCCTCCCAAAGTGCGTGTGGGATACAATCATGTTTCCCCACACAGGAAACTGATTTGGATACATGTCTGCCTGTAATCTGTCAATTACATATGCCATGAGATGTCAACTGTCCTTATGGCATCCCTGTCAGCCCTCCAGCATCCAGTGGGGAAGGTACCCTGTGGTCTGTGCTGTGGTCATGGCACCAGCAAGATGGCCTCTGGGATATCAGTACCAGGTTTTGGGTGCTGCAGTTTTTACTGTATGATCCCTCCTATCTGTTATCAATTGTCATCCTACTTTGATCCCAAGCTGACTTCATTCTTTGTAAGCGGTCTTTGCAATTCTCTTTTAGTTGATGGTGGTCATCATCTTGATCAGTTTTGTGTGAATATCCCTCAGATGGTCTTTGTTCACATAGAGAGGATACACTCTTTCCTACCTTACTAGCTCCTGTTATCCCAGCAGTATTGCCTAAGGATTGGCAGTTTAAGTTACACCAACAGTGGATTTTGTGACTTCTACTGTTACTTAATAATTGCTTAAAACAGTCTGTACTTAAATTTGAGTTGATATTTTAACTTTTTTCTTCTAAAATATGTAACTTCATAAATGAAAACAAAATTTCTACTTGGTTTAAGACAATTACTGTCTCCCGAAAGTATTTCTTGATTTGTCTCAAGGGGCAAAAATTAACTTTTTTTGATTGGAGATTTCATTTCACCTGTTTGATTTCTTCTTTTAAGTAAAAGTTAAAAGATATTGAAACAAAATTGGTACAAATATATTAAATATAAACAGTTTTCAATGCCTTACAACTTCATTTAATAAGGAAATTTCTGTATAGCATTGTTCTTCTGAGCAGGAAAATATTTGCCTAATTCCTGTGAAAAGTATATTTACTTGCTGAGACAATAATCCATAGGGTGCAAAAACTGACTTAAAATTAAAACCACTTTAACCGGCTCTTATCTGTAGTGGTACCAGTTTTAAATGAGATTATTTTGCATTTCTTCAACTTCAGAGGATTTCCATCTCTATAAAACAATAATTTCAATATAATAGCTTCACTATATGCTTCATTAAAACCAGAGTATATTTTTATACTACAAAATAAATGCACATACATAAATTCCTCATTAAACAATTGGAAAAAAGGATTTACACTGATACCTACATCATATATATAAGAATTATATTCCATTTAAAAAAGCCTACTGTTTATGTTGACTCCCTAATCCTTCATTAACTGCTACTCAGTTGTTTTATATTAGCTGATGCCAGCACTGTACATATTTTTAGTCAATTCTCTCCTAGTTTTATCACTACAGATTTTGCATTGGTGCAGTGATACCTGAAAGTGTATTTCTGTTTTTCAACAGTTTTCAGAGTTCAATGCAACCAGCAATATACTGAAAAAGAACAGACTAAAAAAAAAAAAAGAAAGTAAATGATCCATAGAGACTGCAGTTTTCAGGCAACCCTGAAATGTATTGCTGTTGTGATGTTTCACATGAGATGTAATTTGGTTGTACCATTTCCCTGTTCCCTTTGTTTATGGGTCTATAGAAGAGAACAAGAGCTCAGTGCTTCCAAATTACATCAGGAAATGCAAAGCAGCAGTTTTGTTGAATTAAAGCCTGCAATGTTTTGGGTTATTTTCTTATCCATTTACCCTGCAGTTCCATGGAGTTTGATGAGAGAAGCTGTAATGTGATAACCTGAGCATCCACTAATTAAAATAAAACATGCAGGTTTATCCTAATGGAAGGGTGTGTGACAGTGCAGCTTTCAGCAGAAATACCTGTGAATAGCTGCAGATTCAAGCCATCTGCTTCCTGCAGAATATGTTCTTGGGCTGGTCACCAGTAGGCTGATGAATTGTAACATGGAGTTATGAGTCCTTGAAGCTGTAATTAAATTTATTAAATGGAAGTAATGATTTCTGAGACAGAGCAAAGGGCAGTGTGTATATGTGTATAGGAGGCCAAGATTGAAGTAGCAAAAGCCATTATGGAAGTCTGCTGTGGCAGCCTGGCAGTCCTGGCTTGAGCTGGAGTTATTTGCTTTACAAATAACTGTGTGACATTGGCATCATGCACTGATGGCACCATTATGTGTAAATGAATGTAGAGCTCTTATGGCACATCTCTACACATAGGAAATGGGATTTCTCTATTGCAGTTAGGTTTCTAAATTTTATAATGATGAAAGTATCAATTTGCATAGGCTTAAACAAGTGTACAGATTAAAAAACAGGAAATGGATAACTGCATTAAGTGTATTTCCATTTTAGAGATACTATTTAGCAAATTCTTAGAAAATTTGAATGGTTTTTGGTTTCAAATGCTATTTGAAAACTTTGCAGGCCCTTAATTGATATGACAACTCATAACCAGATCTGTAATCTAAACTAATGAATCAAAACAAAACAAGATACAGAACTCGTATTCTAAGCTCATGTGCTAATTATTGCTGTGTAAATAGCTCCCTTGATAATCATATGTTTAACACATCTGCCTTGCTTTTGTGACTGCTTTTCAATCATTATCAGACATTAGCACAGGAAAAATTAAAGGCTGTAGGGAATATTCTTAAGCCCAGCAATTTTTTCATCATTCAAGAACTGTTTTGAAATTAAGAGTCTAAGAACTTCAAAGTGGGTGAAAAAAATCATAATCCCATAATGCAGTTTCACTGTATTTCACTTAACTGATATAACCAAACCTGAAACCATTTCTATTGTGTGGCATGCACAGTTCTGTCTTGTTCTGTACATTAAACCTGATGGAAAAGAGAGAATAAAAGGCATTTGGGGGGACTAGGAAAATACTAGTTAAGTCCAATAGTTAAGAGATAGCTTGTGTGAAGTGGCCAAGAGGCCTGAACAACTATGACCCTGAAAGTGCTGGGCAAGGAATGTTGAGACAGTCTCATATGCAAAAAGCTTCTGTAGCTGGATGTGTTGACTTTAAATGTATGATTTTTCTCTTAGTTAAAAAAATCAAAGGAAATTGAGGGGACAGTCTCTAATGGCCAGATAGGAAGAGGAACAACCAGATGTTGCACAGATGAGGATCCTCTCAGGTGCAGCATATTTCCCCTGTCAGCTCTTTTTCCAGAGTTATATCATCTTCATCAGGATTGAACTATCTCAGAATTTGTGATGTTCAAAGTCACGAAACAATGAGAAAGAATAACAGAGGCAAAATCTTTGCTGCAGCACCTTCCTAGTGCCTGCATGGAAAGATGAAAAGCCAGAAGTCAAAGGCAAATTCTAGAGTTTCAGAGAGGAGCCAACATCACCCTCCCTTTTGTGCTACCTGACACTCTTGGCACAGGCAGCTGCTTCATTTACTGTTGTAGGAGAGCTTTTTTAAAGATGCCCTGTCTTTTCACTGTCTTTTTGCTTGTACTTGATTCTTCATTGCAGACACCTCCTTGATTCAGGAGGTGCTTTATATTCCAAAGCAAACCTCTTAAAATCTTTTTTTCTGATTCTGGGATAGGTTTGTCCAAGGGATGTTTAGATATAGCCCTTGTGACACTTCTGTACCATATGCAGAGATCTCATTCAAGGGCTGGAAAATAATCTCCTTGCCTGGATTATCTTGCATGTGTCTCACATCGAGACAATATCTTCTTTAGAGTGACTTGTTATGCAGAAGTTACAGGAAGATGATTATATTTAGCCCAGCAGATATTTAAAATATATTTTCTTATAAAAGGGATTCAGTTATTTTTTTTTTGCTAAACCCAGAAATTTAGCCTTTCTACCTACTTATGAAAATACAAATAATGTATTTCTATTTTTGTATGTATTTTTATATTTATATTACTGCAAACAATTAAAGACTTGTTAAAAGTAATCCACCAAAAAGTTTAAAAATTCAGTGAAAATTTATAATTTTCATTTAATTTGGAATTTTAGAGAGAATAAGAATTTAGATAATTTCAGAAAACAGTTTTCCCTCTGCAGCATTTTTGAAGAAGGTGCATTTGAGTAAATCCTTATTCCATATTTCACAAAAACTTGAAGAACAATTTGTATTACACTTCATTAAGGTGTTAACAAAACATCTCAGGTGACCAAATACTGTGCATACTAGTAAATACTCAGAATGAATGATAAAGCAAGAAACACAACCAAAGATATTAAATATTTGATATGGAATAAAATGTCATAAGATCTCTATAGTAACATAAGATTTTATGCTAGTTTGTGACACACAAAACTGCCAATTAAAACCAACAGCCATTGTGATTAAAATTTTTGATGGCTTTTTCACCTCAAACTTAGTTATTCAAGAATAAACTCATTCCTCATTTCCTCTTGCTTTCAACCTCAAAGAATGTACAGAGATATGACAGAATGTTAATGAATTGTGGCAGGTTCAGATGAGCCGTGGAAACACCGTTAATTAATTTCAGCCCTGTGTCAGTTAGAAGCCATCAGACTAGAATCTGCAAAGGAGAAAATCCAGCCAGTAGCCCCTGACTATTGTGTTATGATCAAAACATGGAATCTTTCATCTTTGATGCAGTTGGCTTTGTGTGTTGATTGGTACACTGCAAATGCTTTTAAATGCCTTTGGTAAATCTTGAGAGAGTTTGAACAGAGATTCTTTGAGAACGGTGATGCTGCCAGAATGAAGAAGGAGACGAGAAGGGGATTAGACCAGTTAATAGCATACTAATCTACTCTCAAATATAAAGGCTTATTTCCTTGCAGTTAAGTTAATAAGGTTTTAGTTTCCAGTATCAGCTGTTCTTTAATTTTAGCCTTCTGCTACTTAAAGGTACCCTCAAAGAAATGATACAGAACTTGCCCTTAAAGCGCTCACTCCTGATGACAATCTGTTTTCTAAGTAGAATTCTTAGCTAATCTAAACCTAAAATTCTACATATATGTTAACTTTGGCAAAATCTTTGTCAGCTGGTTCTCTTTGCTCCTGGAGGAAAGAGAATAGAGCAGAGGCAGACCCCCACTACCCAAAAACGATGCATGGAAAGTCATAAATGTAAACTGAAGCTGCTGTCTTGGCTAATTCAAACTGAGCTTTGATGACCCATGCTTTCCTGATGTGCCAAGTATCCCACAATCCCCTTTTGTCAAGACAGTGCTTATTTTGGAGGGCATCTAGCATCCTTGTTTCTGCCCACTGAATCAGGGTTTGTTTCTGTAAAGAGAGTTCCTGAACAGAAAGGTCACTGATTTGGCAGATGACGCCAAGGAGCTGATACATTAAATGTGTAGGGGGTCCAACATGGGACTCTGATTCAGTACATAAATTCTGGACAATATTTATGGACATACATATCCAGGAAAATGGAATGTGGGTGCTTTTTGAATTTGAAGTTTTAGTATTGTGTTAATCATTGGAATGCTTATCCCACTAAAGAAACTGAAATTTCCCTCTCTGGTTTGAATTTTTTCCGTGTTTGTTTTTCTCATTATTGCTGAGATTTTGAAGGAAAACAGAACTCTAAAAAAATGGAGTTGTTCACTTTCTAATCAGTTTTAGTTTTCACACTACCTGAAAAACAAAGCCCATTTAAGTCCTTAATCAGAAATTCTCAAACAATTTGTGGAAGACATATAAATTAATTACTGCTTTATAAACTGAAAGGTGTCCAACAGTTAATTAAATCAGAGCTTGAACTTTCTGTACAGGAAAGCTTTTGCTGATAAATTTTTTATCCACTTTCATACATTACAACAATAGACAATTACTAATGGGAAATGGGTAATTCACAGCAAGAGAATTCTTGAACTGTGTGGAACTTTTTGGACAGGCCACCAACTCTTTTTTGACTCCTAAACTTTCCTTCAGTACTAATTTCCATTTAATATATTCAGTTCTCTGTCTTCATCTGATTACTCTGAAGGAGGAAATACAGTGAAGATTCTTTTCTCTATGCCCATTCTTTTGACTAGCTGTTAAGATTGTGAATATGAATCTAGTGAAAATGTCAAGTATGGAAATGTACCTTAGTTGCTTAGATTGTATTTTTTTATCCATGAAAATGTTATGAATTTCCCTTTGAAATTAATTACTATTACAGCTGTGGCACAGGAATGTCTCTTATAGGGAATGCTGTCAGCATAGATTTAGAATAAATTATTTTCAGAGGGTAAATATCAAGTTCTCAATGACATATAATGTATTTGCCAGCTAAAAGGTTTTCTACAGGATAATTTTCCAAATGAGCCAGAGATCCCAGTAGCGGACTAAACTCTGAATTTTTAAATGCTTTTGCAAACCTTAAGAGAACTTGACATTGTGTTAGCTCCAGAGAAGTCACTGGTTGAATACTCAATGCTGTGGGGGAAAAAACCCTCCAAAAATCGATACATTGAAATAATAGCTTTCTTTAGCAGACGAGAGGGAAATTAATACTCTAGGTACAGATGTACTTGAAGCATCTGGAGGTGTATAGTTTTCAACGTTTTCAATTTCATTTATAATGCATTTTATGAGGAGAAATTGTTTTAATAATAAGGCTCTACTTCTTATTTTGTGAATTTTTTTTAACCTAATTGTGCTAAGGCTTGTATACATCTTGCTCTCTTTCATCCTTATTTTCTGAAATATTTCACTTTGAAATGTTCATGTCACTGTCTCAAGGATGATGTAAATACTTGCAGATAACTCAATTGCATAGGATATAGTAATAAAAGAAAAAATTCAGTCACACTTCTCTTAACTCCTGCATAAAAACAAAAATAACACAAGGAAAGAAGACCATGAATTCTCCATATCTTTTATCTTTCCCTAGAATCTTACCATATTGACTTTGGTCCCTATTGGTTTTATCTGCTGTCCTGAGTGATTTCCACATTTGTGATGTGTCTGGTTTATACTAAATGAGGGCCTGCCCTAAATTTTGCGATCTATATTAAAACTATTGCTCTTCATTCAAAAATATCAACTTGTATGAAGCTTAGGATGAGAAAATTTTACAATAGGTTACTTGTCATCTCATACATAACAAAGGTAGATTATAATTCTGCCAAGTAGCTGCAAGTGCAGGTTCCAAACTCTCTTAATCCTTTTAAATTCAACAAATAAAAATCTAAGAGGGTGCTGGTAAAAAAAATTAAAACATTTAAAATCTGCACCGTTGAAGCCCTGACTATACATCTTTAGCAAGACTTTCAGATTGTCAGCATCTTCTGGGAACCCTTTGTTTCTCTCATCAGCACCTGGTGGTCATGGCCACAGCTGACTCCTCTCAGTTGCAGTAGTGTACCTTTATGGAGCAGATGCTCAGAGCCTGGCCAAAGAGGAAACCAAAAATACTGAATAAAGTCTAGTACCAGGATGTTTTAGAAACATAGGTCCCATTTTCAAGTTTGTAATCCCTCATTGGAAAGATTCTTTTGAGAAGAACTGAGTATACTTGACAAAAATGATTAGTCTTATCTTTGATGAACAGATGGGCTTTATTTTGGAAAGCAAAAAAGGGTCTTAGGAGGTAAATCTTGCATACACAAAATACTAAACCTGCACTTTTGGTCTTTCTGTGCACTCAGTGTCCAATACTTAGTGCAAAGACAGAATCATCTATCCCAGCAGCTCAGGAGAAAAAAATTCACTCAGTATCTTGAATTTTCTTGCCCACAAATGATGATTAAACTTTCTGGTTTCCCCAAGGAAAGGAGGAAGATGGATGATGCCCTGAGGCCCTTCACCTATATGAGCCTGTGATTGACTTGAGCTCTGTGTTTTATTTTGCTGGTCACTGATACAAAAATACTAACTCCCTTTTCAACAGCTTTTTGGGATTCTGGCTGCACAAGAATAAACTGAAGGGCATACAGATAACCCAGACAGATGAAGCTGTATCTGTATGAGGAAACATCACCATTTGAAGTTTAACTAGAATTTAATTTGGATTAAGTGTTTAGTTTTCATTAAAAAAAAAAAAAACAAACACAAACTTTTGTCTCTGAGCAGGAGTAGAGAAGAAGGCTGGTATCTGTTTGCAGACAGCTCAAATGGAGAATTTGGCCACACTGCTGACATCACTACCCCAGTTATCTCTCTTACGGGACCCAAATGCAAAATCAAATTCTGGAACCACATGAATGGATCAACAATAGGTTCCCTGGAGGTATGGTGATGTTCTTTGGTTTGTCCCTTTATCCATCTCTTCCTCCATCACTATCACATTTTTATTTAATTCACAACTTTGGGGGTTTTTGCATGCTAGTCTGCATTCATGATGTTAAATTTCATGTAGGATGTGTTGAAGGCTTTCCTGCTGCCTCATGAATTGCTGTCTTCCTGTGGTTTTATGGCTTTCTTAAGCATTGATTAGCTGTCATTTTATAGTGCCACCTCAGTTTGAATATTTGTTAGAACAGTTTTCATCTGGTTCTGCCCTCTGATTTGCCATAGATAACGCTACCAAAGTATTAGATGAGTTTTCTCAATAACTTGAAATATATAGGGCTTCGAAGTGCACTAGGGCACACTAAAACCTTGGATTTTGGCAGTACATAAATTTATGAGCATATTTTAAAATATAACCTTTAGCATGATATGATAGAAAATATAAATTTCCAATGAAGAACTTGGATTTATAATTCAGTTACAATTTACAATGTTGTAAAAGCATGAGTCTACATAGACACACTTTTATATCTGTTGTCATATAAATAAATAGTTTTTATGTGGTATAAGGAAAATCTTTTCTTGTTCAGCCCCATTTATTCCCTCAAATAATACATTTAATATCTGTTTGCCTTCAATTTTTTTTTCCCCCTTAAAATTCATGCCTTCTGCAGGCCGTTCCTCATGTGTATAAATTCAGATGTTACTTTGTTTTTCTATTCAATGTAATATTTTACATTTGTTTCTCTTGTTTCATTAGAATGAAAACTCTTCAGCATGAGTATCTGCTATACACTTGACAAAGCTTACCTGTTATGCAATATTGTATAGGTTCATGAGACTGTATAAAAAAAATTTCTTTTTCGTTCATTAAGATGAAAAATGCCTGGGCTACCTTAAGAAGATTACATAGAGTAGCAATAAATCCTCGAAAGCAGAGTGGTTCAGGCAACTGGTGAACTAATATTTAGCTCTGCAAGTGCTGACTTGAGACACAGCTTGATACACTTCATCAAACACCCATGTTGTTCTTATTGTTAGCTAAGTTGAATTTGGATGAGGGGTTGAACCAAAGCATATTTAGGACTTAGTGCTCAGGCTGAGAAGTGTCATCTTTCCCAATTCAATGGCTATTCATAAGTGAAAGGGTATTTAAGAATCTTCCACTGCCCATACATCTAAAATTTGTCTTTAGAAGAAAAGAACAAGTTGTTACTTGTAGAAGAAAAACTAATATCTTTTCCAGCAAGTCTTATCGCTTTTTCCACATTTTAGAAATGGATCCTGAACAGTTAAGCTGTTTTTATTTGTGCCTAGCCACTATGGACAAAGTAATAAGGCAAATTTCTAGACCAATTATGAGCACTATTGAAGTACTATTTATTTACAATTGTCATTTACACTGACAAATTCTTTTCAGTCAGATGGGACATGAAGATTTTTCACTGTGAGTGTGATTGGTCAGCTGTCATGGTACCAAGCCTGTCAGAGTCCAGTGAGGAACTGGGTGATGTTCTAAGTCATAAGGTTTAATTTTGAGTAGCCCTGCAAGTGTAAGGGAATTTGAGTTAATAATACTTTTGGATCTATTCAAGTTCCAGAAATCTATGATTCTATGTCATTTAATGGTGATCTAGAAATATGTTGTACAGGGTACTCTTATACATCTGTATACATTTAAGGAACCTAAGGTGAGTTGGGAAGGGAAAATTGTTATGTGACTCAGAACTATTTTCTTTTTAGGTACTTTATAAAAGTGGTAACAAGACTTCTAAACTGTGGACTCAAAGTGGCAGCCAAGGTCCCCAGTGGAACAGAGCAGAGGTGTTCTTAGGAATTCGTTCAAATTTTCAGGTATATATTTGTTATACAGTTTCTACACAGCTGACTTTAGGTGCTTTTATGTTATGGATTCTTCACCTCCTCATTTCCCTTTTTCCTTCATATGCATAATGTATGTTCCATTTTGTATAGCAAAAAAGACATCCTTTTGTCTGGATGGTTGGTTATCTGAGCTGGATACAAAATTTTTGAAATTTCTTCCTCCTCTTCAATCTCAGACTGAAATCCTTTTTTAAGATGGAGAATTCTTTCTATCCTTAAATCCAATTTAGGATAAACTTTGGTTTCATTCTCCTTAGTGTTTAGTGGTAGTATATCTGGTTTATCAAAAAAGGGTCTTGAGCAGTTGACTTTGAAATACATGCTGATTACTAAGCCTTTTAGGAATACTTAGTCATGGGCACACCTTGCTTAGCCATAAAAAAAACAGAGTCAGGAACAAATTCTAAAATGTTATATTCTCTGATACTTCTATCTTGAACTTTTGATGAAACATTACCTTTTTTCAATTTAATGCAAATAACCAATTAATAACTTGTCATGCTTGCTTCCCAAAAGTAGGTGAAAGCCTTGCTGTTAACTCAGAAGTGGGAACTAGTTTCAGGTTTTGTTTCTTGTAGTCTTTCCCCCTTTTTTAATACTTGATTAATTTTACAAGATTGTTTTCCAGTAGTTGCAGTGACAGATCTATTCAAGCAAGAGTACAAACTTTCATAGGATTGTGCTATGGCAGTAGTAATTGTCTGCTTCATATTTCCAGATTTTCAAGTTCCCATTGCATGTATTTTTATATCTGAACAGTGTCTTACTGTAATAATGTTTTCATTAGATCGTTTTCAGGGCAAAACGTGGTGTCAGTTACATGGGAGATGTGTCAGTGGATGACATCACCTTTGAAGATTGTTCCCCTTTGCTCATCCCAGACAGACCTTGCACATCAGAGGAATTCACATGTGCCAACAAATATTGCATCCCAAAGGATAATTTGTGTGATTTTGTAAATGATTGTGCAGATAACTCAGATGAGAGCCCTACTATTTGCAGTAAGTGTGGTAGTGGTTTTTAATATAATTGCAATAAATAACTGTGCCTGCTTTGATTTGTTATCACTTGAATATTTGGGCAACTCATCAGCTAAGAGAGCAAACAAGAAGATAATAAGTTAATTCTAGTCCTTGGATTTTAAAGAATTTTAAACAAATATCATTTGAAATCAGGTAATAGAAAAGAGCTGTTAGTGAATTATTAAAATAGTTCAGAAGCAGCTATCTTTGTAAGCAGAATACAATTCTGTTTTCCATATAAAAAGGATGTATTAAGGCTGAAAAAAATATTTCAAGCACAATACCTTTGGGATAGGAGTGATTTACTTCCTGTGTTATTTCAAGGATTAGAAAATACTTTTAAACCAAATACTGTACATTTCTGGCTCTACAAGTGAGATCAAGAAATAGCATCTGTAGTATCAGATTCAAAGAATGTTGTTTTGTATCAAAGGAGTTCTCCTCTGGAGAAATGGATCACAGTATGTCAGACTAACTCTTGTTTCCTGGTACAGCTGTAGAAAATGCTCACACAGTCAAAACTGCATTATTTGGTACTGTATGAACAATTACCCCATTTTTATTGAGATTATGAATGCACTGCACCAAATTCTCAGTGAATACAATTCTGTGAAGCAAAGTTATGCTAATATACTAAAAGCAGGTCTATGGCAGAAGGACTTATTTTGCAACTTATTTTATACTATTAAATTATTCAGTGATTTCCAAACCAGAAATAGGAGATCACTAAGCTAGAGCTAGTTCAGATCCTCTGCAACTAAAAGTGAGCAGCATATCAAGTTGTAATTTCTCTGTTGAAGAAGAGTCTCTTGTTTTGGCTTTTATTTTCTGAAACATTTAAAAGTTGTTTACTCGGACTCATTTGAGTTTTACGAATTGTCTGTATTTCCTGATAAATACCATTAGCCAAATGGCTGAAGCATCAGAGGCAAGATGTTTGTCACAGGCTGATGTGATTTAGTGTTGCAACTCCCCAAAGTGTGTATTTCATTCTGATTTCTCTTTGGAAGACAGATGAACTGAAACAGTCCCACAGGAAAAATGCCTTCCTCTTAAGTGCTTTTGTTACTTGATATTTCTTAGTTGTAAGACAAATTTAGGAAAAGAACTTCCATGACTGTATTTGAGCAGAAAGCTTTATAATTAAGAATTAAGGAGCCTTAAGAGCACAGGTGTCATCCTGCTTGTGAAACTTCTGTATCAACATGTATTTCACATCAGACAAAAATTAATACCATTCTGTAACATCCATGCTGTAAATATACTTGGTGACTAATTATGACATATTTGTTAGATCTAGTAGTGCTTAATTCAATAGCCATTTTAATAACAATGACAGGAATTAGACAAATCTTTTCTTTATCAGTTTTGAAGTGGGTATGCCACTATAAATCTCCAGTATTTTCTGGAGAACTTGAGAATTCTTTTATTGATGGTGCCTCTGACATATATTTAATCAAGTAGAAATAAATAATATAGCACTTGCTGAAAATACGCCTACTAGAAAAATGCTAGTTTTGTTTTCACAGCTTTTTCATGAGATGGCTGCCTCTGAAGAAAACATAATGACAGGAAGTGCATATTTCCACTCTTTGTGAAGTTTTTCACATTTTTTGGAGAAAAGTTGTTTTCTCACAGTTGAACTACAGAACCATAGCTTGAAAACCTCAAAAGCCTAGGGTAGGCTTTAGAAGGGCAAAGCATGGTAGACCAAAGCATAGGAAAGGAGAAAGGAACTGTTTGGCCCAGATAAGGCAATAGTGTTTAAAAACCATCAAAACTGTGCAACTTCAAGACATCTTCTTAGTACCCTTTACTGCCTTCCTTCATGTTAAGCTCAAATTGTAGCTGTCATCTGCTATGTGCATTAAAAGTCATCATATATTAGTTAATGAAATCTTTCTATGCAGTGTTAGTTCACCTGGTCTAATTAAAAATGTCCAGACAAAAGCAGTGCTTCTGAGATATAAACTGCCTTATAAAGTTGTTAAATAACTGCTGAGAGATCTTTTCCCTGTTTTTGTTTACTTTGTACAGGGCTCTTTTCCTACTTCCACCAAGTATTCATTTTAACAGATACACTGATTCATCAAATGTTTAGAAATTCTGTTGGTTCCATCATTTTAAGTATATCACTAGTAATACTTTGCCATTAGATGCACAAGAGAACAAAACAAACCATTACAAACCTGTCTTTCAGGTACATCTATTGCACATTGCAATTTTGAGTTTGATCTTTGTGGATGGAAGCAAGATGAAAATGATGATTTTGACTGGAACCTCAGAACTAGCAGTACTGGAAAAACGGGCACTGGACCAACTACTGATCATACATTACAAGAGCCAAATGGTCATTATATTTTTATAAAGAGTTCATTTCTTCAGCTACCAGGGCAGAAAGCTAGGATTTCTAGTCCTGTCCTAAGTAAAAGGAATAAAGATTGCAAGGTATGTGGTGGTGTGGTAGTAGCAGGAATGCACAATTTGAGTTCTAGATTGCATAAAGAAAATACTCCCAAATCAAATAGAGATGGTTGCTGAAATCTTTCTTTATAAAAACCTAAAATGCTGTAGAGAAGTCAGGAAAATAAGTCATAAAGTAACCTTATTTTCTTGAAATTATAATAAAATGTTTATCTTTTTGTGTGAGTTTTAATTACATTGGTTTTGAGTCAGTAAAATTACAGCCTATTCTGAATGCCACCAGTGATGCTCCATTTAATAATTAGGGTAAATACAATAGCAGAATATGTCCAAAGTCACCCAGTGTATATCTCATGCTATTGTTCTTTCTTGCAGCTAATTTTCTACTACCATATGCATGGATCTCGCATTGGATCACTGATTGTCTACCAGAGGACTACAGAAAAACAAGAAAATATTCTCTTTAATCTTACTGGAAGCCAGGGAAATTTCTGGCAACGCAAAGTAGTGATCCTGGCTGGAGATGGAGATAAAGATTTCCAAGTTGTCTTTGAAGGCATAGCTGGAAATGGTCCCAAAGATGGCATAGCACTTGATGACCTCACATTATCCAGTGAATGCTTACAATCCCAGAAGTTTTTACCTGCAAAACCCACAGTACTGCCTCCAACAGGTATGTTCCTGCTGTGGACAATCTGGCTGTAAGTCTGAATCAATTAATAGATGCATTGCTTTCATGTCTTTGTTTCTTCTTCAGAAGAGAAATAGAATATATAGCTTGCCGAAGACATGTTGAAACTAACATGTTTTTAAGTATCTTTGAAATTCTTATAAAATTATTTTATGAAGTTGTCACTTGGATACTGAGTCAGCAATTGTGGATCTGCAAGACTTATTGTCCAGCCATGTATAAATAGGCTTGCTGAATTCAGTGGGATTTATTTATATCAATAGTCATAAAATATAGTTACTATAAAACAAAGAACTAAGAGCAGTACAGAGCCAATAAGGTGAGCAGGCTTTAATGCTCTAATGCTTTTTGACTAGTGAGAATTCCCATGTATAGTGTTTTTGGGCACTGCATCCTTTCTCTGGTGTGGTGTGTTGCCACTATTGCTGAAATTATTTACAACACCCTCAGTCTTACTGCACAAGGGAAGTAAGACACAGTAAAACTTGATTTTAGTGAAGTTCTGATGGAAATGGATCCCAACTTAAGAGCCATTCCTGAAAGCACTGATGTTGTTCATTACTAATTTTTGTTCCTACACAAATGATGGAGGACAGTATCTGACAGAACAGGAAATATCACTTTCCTCCTTCCAAGTTTCTCACCAGAGATACTGAAATGTAAACCTCCAAAGTGGAACTTAAGAAATGCATTTTGTGCCTGGGCCTACAACGAATTTCCTGCATGGCTGCAGCAAGTAATTTTATCTCACTTCTCTGTCTTTCTGATCAATAAAACAAAGTTAATACTTCCCAATGTCAAGGACTACAGGGAGAATGGATCATTAATTTGTGTGTGTTGTTTGGCTTTGTTACTGCTGCTAATGAGTAGCATTCCCCTTCAGGATATCATTAAGCACTCACTGTTCAGACACTGGGAAACAACACTGGTAAGAATGTATAAAACCTATGAAATCACACTATAATTTGTGCACAAGAAAAATAGGTGATGTTTTCCAGATAGTATCTCTGATAAGTTGCCAGTTACAAGACGTAGCATTGGCTTCCTAATTCTGTCAATACAGTCACAGAGATTTGTTGCAAATGAGATTGGTGTTTTGAAGTTCAGTTTTACATGAGTGTTACACTGAGAGTAAAACCAGCTGGCATTTCTGATTCTTTATTTTTGATTTTTTCAGACTCTGTCCTCTTAATGATAGGTGCAAGACCCAGTGACAATGTTAGAAACTCTTAAAAACTTTGGTTCCAAAACACATTTATGATGCATATATAAAAAAAAGCTACTAAAATCTCAGAGAAAAGACACCAGAGACTGACTTTTTGCTATAGCTCATCTAGGATATACTTTCTCAACTCTTTAGATTCGCGGTACCTTGAGATAAAGGTCTAAATTCATCCTTAGAGCAAACTGTGTTTTCTATACTAATGGTTTTCACTTGTCCTGGACAAGAGTTTACATTACCTACCGAGGGTTCCCTCTTAACAACTACAATTTAGCCATGATATCCTTGAAACTTGAGCTTAGAGATTCGAGTATGAAATCTACTCTTGCCTACAAGAATGTTCTGAGCAGTGACAAAATGCTCCTTTGCATTCTAAGAACTAACTAATAAATTATCCTTACTTGAATCTAATTACTACTTTTCTCTCATTCATATAATGTAGAGAAGTTATACTGCAGTGCAGAGCATTTCTACTGGGAAATCAAGCCTTGGAACAACAAAAGTAATCTGAAAAGATGTTATATGTCACAGTATGTAGTCCTGTTTTGCCTTTAGTGCAATGCATCTTTGCTGGATATTTGAATTGTTTAGATATCCTGGAACAAAATTTATGCCTGGAGAGAGCAAAAATTCTTTTTTTCACCTTCTTTTTTACTAAATGCTTCCTTCTTTGGGGAAAGCACTTTATATTAATATTCTTCAGTATTGGAGTACAAAATAAAGATGTGAGGATAGATAAGTAAAACCAGATTAATAAATCTGGCATAATAAATCTTTAAGTAAACTCAATACAAATGTACCAAACATATATAAGACTCAAAATATTTGGAGTGGTATTCAGCTCCAAGTGGACACTTAGATCAGATGTCATGTACATCTAAGTCTACTCAAGATGTGTCAGGTATCTAAATTCCAGTGATACTTGATCTACTGTGTTGTTCTATTTCTGCTTAGCTACTCAAGGCATGACTAAATTGTACCATCAAAGGCATTTATTGTTATTCATGATGCAGTGTGTTGTCTAAGAAATTGCCACAGAGCTGAAAGTTGTAGAAAAGATGATATATGGAAAGCATATGCCCTCCAGGGATAGCAGCTGGTGACAAAGAATACATATTTTGAGATGTTACATGTGGGCAACTGAATAAAACCTTATGTTGCTATTTTAGCATGAACTCTTTGAGTTCAACAGTTGTTCCAAAGAGATCTCCATCTGTTTTAGTTACATTTTAGACATTTAGCTTGCCTACATGTAGATGTAGATTAATCAGTTCACAAAGTGACAGAAATTTAAGTTTTTATTTTAGAACTCGTTTTGTGGTAGTTTTATTGCCATCATCTCTTTTCCTAGGTTGGTTTAGATTTGCTTTATCAGAAATGTGCTTTGAGTTGTCTTGCTTAAGCTCATCACTTGGCTGTAGTTTCTGCTTACTTTGACAGCCTCAGAAGGTTGGAAGATACATAGTGTTTCCCACAATACTACACTGTATTGCAGCTGACATACACTCATTTAGCCATAGACCAAGGAGCTGTTGTGAGATGTCAGTGCATGATATCATCTCCCTATAACATTCATTTGTGGTCATTATGTAGCTTCACACACTGGGTTCTCTGTCAGGTTTTCTCGTTTGCATGTACTGTACATAACAGGAGAAACTTAGAAGGCCAATGGTTTCTTTTCGGAGTACCTCTTGCAAATGAACTCAAGCTGCTGTTTTTTAAATTTTAGGTAGCTTAGAATGTAAATCCAGGATCTCAAGGGTACTTGAGAAGCTTGCAAAACTGAAAATTCAAATGTTTGCACTTGATCCTAGAAAAAACAGACTATTTAAAAATAAATAGCTGCTAATGTACAGTGATTTTTAAGCTGTCTTTTTTTCCAGCTCATCTATTTCTGAAAGTCTTTAAAAATTATTCTGATTTCCAAAGCTTTGCTTTTGAAATTAGATTCATTTTTCATATTCTTGTACTGGCAAGTCATTATTCCTATGCATCATCAACTGTGATGAAAGCTCTTTACTTTGTCCTTGGGTTATAGTGGTGAGATATTAGAGGAAAGATGTTCTGGTTAAGAATGTCTTTCTTTAAGGACACATAAAATTCAGTCACACAGTAATGTCAACTTAGAGCAAGAATGATAATGAAGTAATAGTTGCAGGGAAAAATCAGAGATCTAAATTATCTAGAGAACCCTGGGATGTCAAACTCTTAGTCTAATGATTCATTACTTTGGCCTCTCTACCAGATTATGGTTCTACAGGAACGCTAGCTTTGATTTAGGAAGCAGTATAATTTTAGCTCTCTGAATCTAAATGAAAGATTTTTTAGCAGATCTGGTTTCTAAGCCTATTGATGTGTTATTATGATACTTTTGAGAATTGTAAACTATCCCATTCATTTGACTGAATTTAGATTTTGATAACATAGATGATGAAGTCAGTAAATATAACAAGTTAAAGAAGCCTTAGTGTAACAGTTGTGTATATCTTTATCACTGATCCATTTCCTCTCAGTTGAGAGCATTAATTAGTTCTTATAAAATAAGAACTGAAAAACCTCAGTTTTAAATTATGAGAATTAAGTGTCAAATGTTTATGACTAGAGTCCTGAGTGGTGTAATCATAAAATCACTGAATGGCAGGGGATGGAAGGGGACCATAAAGAAGTTTTTTCCTCTTATTGAAGTGGAATTTCCTGTGTTTCAGCTTGTACTCCTTCTTCATCACTTTGATTATCAGACTGAATTTATTTCCAGTAAACAAAGGTATTTAAAGAACCAGCTTAAAGACTGGAACTAATAGAAAAAATCAAGGTTTTCATCTTAATTTTATAGTTATTATAAGATGTAAGTATATAGTATATATGTTATATATGTGTTTTCATAGTTGTATATGCAGTTTGATTTTTAAAACTAAACGACACTACTCCTAATATGTAATTTAAGCTCTTGCATAACACTAACCATAAACCAGGTTTTAATCTAACACACAATTTTAAGTTATCACAAAAATCTTGAGGACAAAAAAAATCAATCTCTGTTTAAAGCCCTTAACTGATGGTTCATATATAGCAGTCTATAGTTGTCTGTTCAGTGGTTAATTATCATATTATTTTAATTTTATCTTCTCCAAATTAGATTTTCTAGCATATAATGGGGAATTTCTAGTAGATTAGAGCTGTCTCCTATTAGTGTTTGTCTTCTTACAGATAATTGCAGAACATGATCAGTCTAGTTCTTTAAGCTTGTCTCTGATAAATTAGGTTAATTTGGCTCCATTTGGTCATTCAGTATAAGTGTGTAATCATAATATTCCTTTAAAGATCTCTCATGGCAAATCCAAGCAAATATAACTCAATTTTTTTTCTGCAATAGCGAGTGCAGACTAGGTGGTTACAGATTCAGATTTGATTCCAGATAATTTCTGAGAACTCATAGTGGATTTTGATGGCAAATTATTCTTCTTACATGGCATTATAGAAACAAAAAACCTAAACCAAGCCAAAATGTTACTTTAATTTTATTTTTATTTTCCAAGAGGAACTAAGCAGACAATGAAATTATCACAATGATACAGTGTTGTAAAAATGTGATGCATTCTAGAAAATTCTTGTTATGATACAAGCTATGGTTTCAATAATTCCTCTGGAATTACTCCTTTGAATGCATGACTGTTCTTGACAGAGCTTGAAGATTACATGAATAACATACATAGATGATATCTATATTTTTTCTGTATGGTAATTTTATTGCTATTCAAAGTTCAGTGATGTAGAAGATAAACAGTGTTTCAGTTCTAGTTGGATTGTTTTCTGTCTTGATGTTTACAGGTACACTTTTTGAAACTAAATCTAAGTATCTCTCTAAAATAAAGGGATTTATAATTGTCTTAATTATATATTTTAAAACATAAATTTGTTGCTTTTTCTCAGGGAATATTAATTAAGGGGATTGTTGACTGTTGTACCTGGGTTTTTTTTCACTCCGTTGTATAAATCCTCCTCTATTCAGAGATTATTGACCTGGAAGACACTAACAGTTCCTTTGGGTCCATTGCAGCTTAGTTTGTTGATTCAGTTACCACATAGGGCAAAAAGTCTCCCTGATAATAATCTCTAAGAAACACTGCTTGGAGAAACAAGTTACCAAACCTTGCTAAAGAGAAAGTCCTCTCAATTAAATAACCCTTTTATACCTATAAGATACTCCCTAGAGCTTTTGGATCGTTAAGGTTGAGAAAAAGCAGGAAAGAAAGGAAAAGAACTAAAAAACCTGAAATCTGTTAGAAATATTTTTGTGTTTAGATTTTGTTGTATATGGGTGGTTTTATTTTTGTGTTTTAACAGTTATAAAGCCCTAAGAATATGTCACTTAAAGAGAAAACATACTATGGCAGTACATCCAGAAGCAAGTCACGTTACAGCTTCATTTAGACAGCACAGTGCTATTCATTACACATGCTTGAGAAGATTCATTCAAGCCAGAACTCAAGATGGATTTTTTTGTTTTTCTTCAGAAAGACTTACACTTTTCAACTTCCCTTTTTTTCCAACCAGAAATTGGAAGCAATGCTTCAAAAGAACCTAAAAATAAAAATTATTGTAATTGTTGCAATTATTGATCATGATAAAAACCAAGGAAAAGTATTTCCAAGAATGGAGTGCATCCTGAAATTGAAATTCCTATCTAGATGACAAAATACCTTTTTTGCCTTAAATTACTAGTACAGTCATGTGAAAAGAATTTAAGACTATAATTACAAGCTCCTAAGGACAGATTATGTTTAAATTGGACAGTAATTTTATAACAAAACTCTTATCTCTGTTGCCCTCTGGGAAACAACAACAGATGATTGAAATCCTGAAGCAGATTGTTAGAAGTTTCTGACAGACTCCAACAGTCTTGCAGGTTGCAGTCATTAAACAGTTACTCTTGTATCAATACAGTCCCGTCATTCTTTTGTCCCTGGACCACTTTCAGATACTATGTATTAATAAAAGTTGCAATGATGTTCTCTTAAACTGTTAACTGTGAACTTCAAATGGGTCTTTCTTCCTTACAGAATGTACTCAATTCTCCTTGTTTACAAATCTGGATAAGTTTCCCTGATGTACATGACTTCTTAAGTCGTTATCAGATTTCTATTCTGACTTGTTTCTTTCTAATCAGGACTTTTCCCTCCTTTCTCTGACCAGCTGTAAAAGGCTAAGTCTTCTAGAACAAATATGATGCATACTTTCATGTTACTAAGAAGTCAGGAATTAAAACTGCATTTTACCTAGAAAACTTGTGAGATATTTCTATAGTATTCCTACTCTCATTTGTATTTGTGTAATTATTGTAAATATGTGAAGCAGATGTTTAACTAAAAAGATAGGTTAGTGCTTGTTTTCTTTAGTTAATAGCTAGTGATTCAAGGCTTGAGAAGGATCGTGGGAATGCTTTTTCACTTATTTTGGAGCATCTGTAATTTAGAGTCTAACATAAGGAGTGTCCTAGGAATGGAGGTTGCTTAACATGTCAACTGAATGCCCCATTACTTATTTTCATTTTGCTAATAAATTAATTAATCTGATATCTTAATAAAATCTAACCTTTATATGAATTTTATTTAGCTCCATCAGGTCATCCTTTAAATTAAGGTAGTGATTATGGAAACAAGTTTTTAGCACCATGAGATTTTTAGTATCAATTAACTCAAATTCTTCCCATGCTTTCATATATGTGCATATTATAATTTTATGTCTGATGTACTAATGCAGAGATACTTGTGTTTTTAAATAAAATTATGCGTATGCATTTATGTCAAAATCAGAATAGAAAATTTAATTTGGGGGGTTCCATTTCAGAATTTTCAGTCTCTCTTTCTGGTTACAGAATATATGAAAGGGGCTACTTTCAAGTAGAGCCCTTAAAAAAGTTTTTTCCTCCACATTGAGGCTTCTAAACTAAGCTCAACATTGCAGCCAAAATGATTTAATCCTACACCACATGAAAGGAGAATGTCAGCAATTAAGTCAGACTAGAAAGCTTTGTTAGTGAAGGCATGCCTGGCTGGAGCTTGCCCTCAAAGTCTTTACAAGGGAAACAGTCATTTATTTAGGTAATCTCTTGACAAAACTCAAAAGAAATACACTGATAATGGGTTGGCACTTCAGGGAAACCAACAGCCTTTAATAAAACTGATCTGGACCACCCTCCTCCTCCTAAATATCAGCCTCTCTGAAATGTAACCTTCCAGTAACCTTTCTGGCAGTGTGATTCACCAGGACACCCCCATTCTTCTCTTTTCAGGCTCCTGCTCAAATGACTATTGGCAATGTCAGAATGGCAAGTGTTACAGACCAGAACAAAGCTGTGATTTTCAAGATGACTGTGGGGATAATACAGACGAGAGTAATTGTGGAACTTCCTGCACCTTTGAGAATGGCAGATGTGGCTGGCAAAATTCCCTGGCAGACAATTTTAACTGGGTGCTAGGGGTCAGCTCACCTCAAAGTCTTAGACCTCCTGGGGACCACACGCTTGGAAATACTACTGGTATGTTGTCACTCTGCTGTCACTCTGTGTTTTTTCTTAGGAGGAGCAGTTGAAGGAGCTGAGATTGTTTATCCTGGAGAATAAGAGGCTGAGGGGAGACCTTATTACTCTCTACAACTGCCTGAAGGAAGGTTGTAGACAGGTGGGGGTCAGTCTCTCCTCCCAGGTGCACCGGGAAAGGGTTAGACTGGATATTAGGAAAAATTTCTATGCTGAAAATGTTATCAAGCATTGGAACAGGCTGCCCGAGAATGTGGTTGTGGCACCATCTGTGGATGTGTTTTAAGAGATGGGTAGACATAGGGATTAGAAATATGTTTAGGGATGTTTTGTTAGTTAGCTTGGTGGTTGAACTGGATGATCTTGAAAGGTCCCTTGCAACCAAGGTGATTCTATGTAACTATCTTAATGGAGCTTCTCGTACATTCTTTCATAGGAAACAACAGGGCTTATAACATGTCTAATGAGGCTGTCATTTTTACTGAATCCATGTGTAATAATATCAAAATGTCAGTTAGTAATGTAAGATGCCTTTAAGTTAGGAAGAATTGATTCTCAGTTTTTTCTCTGTTTGGTATTGCTGTATTAATCAAACAAGATTGCTCGTTACTTGGCTGGAGAGCAGCATTTGCAGCAGCATGCAAATAGATCTACTGAGAGACTTTCCTCCAAAGCTTGAGCTCATTTCCATGAAGTTTAAAGTTGCTTATACTGATTATACATATGAAATTTTAATTAAATTAATTTAAACAAATAAATATGCTTTGTTAGTGGCAGTGCAACTCCTGGTTTGTTTTATCCAGAGCACCCAGTTATTTGTTCTTATTCTTGCTAGAAGTTCCCTGTCTTCATCCTCTGCCTTTGAAGGTCTCATAGCTCAGTCAAAAATGTTATCGAAGCTGAACTCAGAAATTATGAAAAATCAAAATATTCCACAATAAAATTGCAGAAAGGTATGGGACTTGCAGTCATTGAGTTTTTACACAGACTGGTGCAGGGCTAAACTCAATAAAAAACCAAAATTTAGTTAAAAATATGTAAAAACTTGGAGGATAGTAGAAGCTTGCCAAGATACCTGATAGTTAAACAGGCAGAAATAATCACAAAGATGATGTGTTCTTATGATTTTAAATTTTGAGACAGTTGAGTGTGCATGTCACTGATCTTAAAGTATGATACAGTACAAGAGTTCTGCCCTCCAATATGTCCCTGTCTTTTATTTGGATTTCAAAATAGCCAGTGCAGTTAGAGTATAAATTTATATATCTCTGTCCTATGAATATTGAATCCAACCTGTGCATAAATAAAATCCCTGCTGATCTAATTCTCAAGTGGGGAAATTTACCCTATAATCTGAAACTCAAGTGTTTTTTGTTGTGGTGAGTGATCAAACATGCTACATTCTACATTTCTTACTCAAGAGCTGCTCTAGAAAGTGTGTTCTCATAAATATTCACAATTAATTTCACTTTTCACTATTATAATATGATCATCTGGACAAATGGTTATAATTTCTATATCAGTTATGTATCAGGATGCAAATGAAACAAAATTCTGCTGTTAAAATTACATGAATACTGTGGGCATTTCCTTTTCATCAATTTCCTCTGAGTAAACAATTTAAATACGAGTTATTACCAGTTCTTGTACATTTTGACTTTCTGTTTTGAAGATTATCCTCCAGAAAACATCATCCTGAAATTTATTACACCGTGACTTCTGCATTTATGTTCAAATATCAACTTACAGCTGTTAGGCATGTCATCAGACTAGATGGGAAACATGGCAGTATTCCTGCTCTTCTACACAGACACATCCAAATCTTAAGCTGCTCCCAGTTTATTTCTGATATAACAAGTACACAAGGAAAGTAATCTGGTAATTTTTTTAACCTGAACTTCTTACTAATGTAGGACCTAAGTGGAAATTACACTTCAGAAGTTTCTGCTTTTATTTTACTTAGTTTAGGAATCTAATTTTTCAGTAACCCATAATTTAATTTCAGGACATTTCCTATATCTCGAGGCTACTGCAATAGGCCTAAAGAATGAAAAAGCCCACGTGAAGAGTTCCACATGGAAAGAATCAAGTAGGACTTGTGTGATGAGCTTCTGGTACTTCAAGTCATCAAGAGCCATGGGACATATTAATGTTCTGATTAAGGTAAGAAAAAAAGCCTTTTTTTTCTTTTAAATATCTGATGTCTGTAAGGATGTACTTGCTCCAGCAGAGTGCTTCAGCACTCCAATCCTCCACTGCTCAGCTTGTAGGCTGGAAGAACTCCTAAGATCCTCCTCATTTGCTGCTGGTTTTTATTACTCTAGTCTTTTAAAAATACTTTTACCATTTCTCTTACAGAAAAAGTTTGTCCAAAAATGACAACAGGCTACTCATCAAATATCCGTATAGTTAATGAGATATATTTGTAGAGATAGCTTTCCAAGGAAAACTCAAAGAGCTTTCATTCCAAAGTGCCAATGAGTTGCAATAATACATGCTTTAAAAGAGAATTATTTAGAAGAGAGGAATCTTGCTCATGAAGACAAGAGGTTTATCAAAGGATTTGTAATTTTGTGTTTCTAGAAAAGCATAGAAGATTAAGTGTTTTCATGTGTATTATTCAGATCTTTTTTAAAAATTCTTTGAGAAGTTGACACTTTTCTCCCTTTGGAGATGAGAACAATGAGTAGTAAAGAATTAGTGTGATGAAGGTCATGTTTCTGTCAGGTGGGCCAGTTCGTGGTTAGAAAACTGAGCAGGCTGACAGGTATGGGGCATAATGTATCATCAAAGCACCACAGCAATAGCATGTGACACTACACCTGGAATCAGAAGCCCTGCCTCTCAGGGCTAATAGTATTATCCTCTTTTCTATCCCAGCCTGATACCACATTTCACAAAGTGTCATAAATGAAAAATGTACCTTTCTTCTCCTCCACACTGCACAATTCTCCAGTGTTTCACTGAATTCCTCCTCCAAATCAGAGATCTCTGAATGTGATTTACATTATTGATTTGTGGGTTCATAATATCACAGAATGATGGTGGCCACATTGCAGCTTTTTGGCATATGAAGCTTTGAAGTATCTCTGGGATCTTTGTGGGTCAGAATTCTTTCTAACACTTTTCAGGGCAGACATTTGAGAGTGAAAGTTGTAATTTCAATGTCTCAGGGCAGAGTTCTTTTGAGGATTATAAAGCTGACGTTGAATGGTTTTTATTGAAGCAACAAACATCCAAGTAATGAACTTTTTATATAGCAGCTATAAAACAGATACATATTTTTATGAAAGTGATAAAGACACAGCATTGAGCATTTTTATTGGTTTTTTGTATCACTTCTGAATAAGAAAACTTAGAAAATTAACATATTCTTAAAAGAAAAATAACAGAACATGTAACTTGGTGCCTGTTGATAGATTTTAGAAAGCACAGAGCACTTTTCAGGCTTGAAATGCCAAGAGAGTATGTACTTTTCCTGATAAAACACTCTACTTAAAAAAACCTCAGTGAACATTTCCAGGAGCTCCTTCTGCATTTCTTCTCATTCATTTATTTCACAAAGATGGAAATATCAGTTTCCAATTCATTTAATGCAAGGATCAAAGTAGGAATTGACCTGTATGTATATTATTTTTGTTGCTTAAGCCCATTGATTGGGGTTAAATGAAATATGAAAATAAAAAACTAATGGAAGAGAAAAAAATGCCACTGAATTTCCTGTTCTGCCTTAGTTTTATTTGTATTTGTTTGACAGACTGAAAATCATTACAAATTCTCTTTTACACATTTGAAGTGTAACCTATGCTTGTCCTCGTGCTTGTTTTCAGTTAGTGCTATTGACAGCTTCTTGCTTTCTATGATGTCACTAAACTTGGATCCATGTGGTTGACAAGAGTAAGGCGCTTCTATTCCAAGCAGCCCTTTGCCCAGGCGTGGACCATGTGTGTAAAAATAAAGTGTTCCAAGATGAGATGAGCTGATGAAAAAGTGAAGTTTAGCCTGACCCCCTGAAAAGTTTGACATTATAATTCAGTGAAATATTGAATAAATATCCAAATTGGTAGATATTTATCTTAGTTGAGAAATTTATAAATATTTCAATTTAGATTGTATTAATCACCTAGAGGAGATTAATTTTTATGAGAGTGGGATGCGTTTTCTGGTTCTGTGGCCATGGACAAAACTGACCAATTGTTTTTTTTTTAATGAAGCAAGGCAATACTTAGGTCCTAGCTGAAAGCTTTACTCGCCATGGCTGATCTCATGCATAGACTTTCCAAGGCAATCAGGCCTGTGCCTTGCCAGCTCCCCCTCTAGTGGATGCTAAAAGGTTAGGATCCAATATGAATGTCACCTCTGGTTCTAGCTATTGAGGTCATGCTCCTCCTATTTGGATAAAAAACTTGTATTCTTTCTCTCATTCTGTGATTCAGGTATTAACAGAAAAATTCTATGTAGAAGATGAGTTAAATTTTCTTACTAAAAAGCTGATTCTTTTAATGTAATTTTGCCCTATATTTTCAAATATGGTATCCAGAGTATAGAAAGAAAGGAAAGGTTTTCCCCCCAAAATTAAGGTTCTCTCATTGCTGCATGCATCCTCTTATGATCTCATTCCATAAGCTGTTTTGTTGCATCTCTTACTCTATACATTCAACATTTGTTTAGGCAGCCAGTATCAGCAGAGGTTTTACTTTTATCATAAAATCTGAGGAATCTATAATTGCACAATTTTTAGCACACTTCCCTTAAGTTTGGCACTATGGAGAATTGTAACAATTGTTCAGTCTGAGTAAAACTAAAGCATGGAAAAGTTTGAAACAAAATAGGACCAAGTTACTTAAAATGTTTATGGTCTTTAGAAACAGCTTTGACGTTTGTTTTTACTCAGTCTTAGCAACATGGCTAAAGGGAAAAAAATTCAATCCAAGCAATTACAGTTGTGTCTCTAAAAAGCAAAATCAATAAAAGGAGTGTTATGCTAGGAAATGGGAAAGAAATTTTTGCAGTTGAGGAAAAAGAAAAACTGGGAGGACTAGGAAATGAAAATCAGATGAAGTAGTGCAAAAGACCTCATGAATCTTTTTTTACCATGTGTTGTTTTATTTCTCTGTTCTAATTTGTAAGAACAACATGCAGAATGCAGTTGTATTTTAATAGCCTAAGCACATGAAAGTTTCTTTGCTGAAAAGAGTATCATGGGAATGTAGAATGATGCAAACAAGAAACAGAAAAGTTTGCTTGCTCATAAATGAAAGCAGGTTATTAATTCAGTCTAGCAGATTTAATAGTTTTGACTGGTTAAACCAAAGTTTTAAGAAGGTTATACAGAAAAAATTGAAGACAGTGAAGATTGTTCTTTCTTTTGCAGTTCCAAAATATGAATTTTAAAAACATAACTTCATAGTTGCTAACGAGCAACTTAATTGTCGTTCCTTGAAATGCCTACCAACTTGAAACAAAATCTTGTCTCCAGATGAATTGCAAGTCATTTTTTATCAAAGTGTTTTTGAAACTTGGCTTTTCTCAACTCTGCACTTGGAGTAATTAAGAACCATGAGCCTACTATTTAGCTCTTAGACATACTGCAAGTGCTGACACTCATGTGAAGGTGGGCTGTTACTGCTTTCCAATGCTCTGAAGGAACTCACAGTTCCTTACAATTCCAAAGGAGGTGCATTTTAAAAATGGAATTGCATCAGTGGTATAAGATTATCTATGAGATGTGTTAATTATAATGCATGCTCCTTGCCAAAATGCATATTGCTTTACTATAGAAATGTTGATTTTGGAATTGAAAATGTAATTCAAAGAGTTAAAGTAATCTTAATGCTTTGCACAAAGGAGGAAATGAAAGGGATGGATATATGTGCTTTGACATTAACTCTTATTATGAAAACCTGCTGAGACTAATACATGCAGACTACCTAATAAAAGCCTTGAAGGCTGAAAAAGCAGTGTTTCATCTCACTGTTTTCCTTCTTTCTATAATGCACTGTGAAATGCAATTAGATGATTTTTTATGTTATCCTTAAAAGTTAAGCCATTTTTTCATGCATACTAATGTACTTGTGCAATACACATTTTGTCTGGATCAAATAATTGCTTAAAGGTACCATTTGGTCATCTTGATGCTGTTTTTCCCATTATTTTCATAGAAGGCAGAAATACACTAAGCAGTATTTCTTGTTTCTGTCATGATTCTGAAAAATTAGAGATAAATTTATTTTTAATATGTTCTCTTCAGTGATGAGACTCATGAATCTTCACTGAAGTCACTGAAACTTGAATAGGCTCATCACTTTCAGAAGTGTATCCCTAAAAAAACCCTCTTTCTGTTGCATTACTAATCACTAACATTTTCATATTCTTTGTGACGACTGCTCTGTAGGTTGTTTCAGTTCTGTTACATACCATTTTGTTGGTGGTGTTTTCTTCTTAGTTTTGCTACCTCCATTTGCCAATTATTTCGGAATCCAGTAGCATGCTACCCTCAGATTAGTAATGGAAAGTGTAAATCTTTTGAGTTTAAGATCTCTCCATACATCAAAATTTTATCTGTATGTCTCTCTTGGATCTATTCTAGGTAGAGTCAATAATTTTGGAATATTATATTTAATATTAGTAATCTTCTGAATGTTATGGTAATATAAACCACAAGTCTGTGTGTTATTTGATAGGTGAGAGATTTTCAAAGGAGTAGCCACTGGCAGAGGAGCAAATAACTACTTCTGTGCCTGGATTGACACAATGTGCAAATGTTTTATTTGGTTTGTTTGCATACACTTACCTTACACTTACCATGCAGAGTATTTGTCTAAAATAAAGCTGTCAGTCAAAGCTGAGGTAAGTTATTGTAAATAGTGTTGTTATAAATTGCTGCTGAACTGTTTGCATTGAGTTGTTATCAGCTTGATGATTGACAGTGTGCCAGAGCACATGCTCATTCCTAACTCACATCTTCATGACCTTATTGCCTTTTCTTATGTCATGTCATTGTGAAGAGACAAAAAGAGAAAAGAGGAAAAAAGGGAAGAGGAAAGGAAAGGAAAAAAAAAGTTAAAATCTTGGGTGAGCAACTCTTGACTTCAGTTCACTCTGGCTGATTTAAATAATTTTAATAATTTGATATTACATTTGGATTAGTCTGGTGTGGAGGTTTTTTTGCTTGTATGAAATATAAGTTTGAACTGCAGGGTTGGGTTACTGCTTTCAGATAACCTAAGCAATATTTTTTAGGAAGCTAAGTTTAAAATGAAAATCTGTGAGAAATGAAAAAGAGATAGAATCTGTCATGTGCTTTGAAAATAACTTGAGGTGAAGAAGACACAATAATTCACATTGCTTTCTTTTAAGATAAGAGATTCTGTTCTATGGCATAGGTCTTCAGTTTTATTGCATTTTATTGTGTGTGGGCCTTTTTCAAGCTACATGTGAAAGACTTATTTCTAGGAAGACAGATCTTTTAAAATGAGCAAGGATTCTGTACACTGCAGCACTGAGGTAGCAACAGCCCAAACACATAACGAAGAAGCTCAGAACCCTCTGGAAATGGAGTTTGCTCTTTAACAATGAGTCCTGAACAAGTAGACAGATATTAGAAATGTCAGCAAAGGCATTTGCTGTTCCATGATTTGGAGAAATACAACTTCCTAGAAAAGGTATTTATAATATGAAAAAATGAGGAAAAGCTATGATTTTTCTTCCTTTTACCTCTTATTTGATATTCATGTAAAGGTGCAGGACTGCACCACGCTCCTTGTAGAGTAAAAGGAGGAAGCCAGTAAGGAACATTGAGGTATGCTTCACTTTGATGATCAGCCATCAGAAAGTTTATAATGATGAAGGAAAATAAAGTTTTACTGAGACTAAGCTTATTAGATAATTTTATTTGCATGTCTGTAAAGTTTGTTTGATTTTAAACAAAGGAGAAATAACCGGAAAAAAGCAAACTGCTCTCCTTAAATATTCATGGTTAGCAGAGGGATTACTGTGCAACAGTAACTAGAAAAATGAGCAGTGGCAGAGTCATATTATGCTTGTTCTATATGTTTCTGTGCTTTGTGTAACACATATCTTGCTTTTAAAATTCTGCATGGTAATAGCTTGTGAGGAAGATACTATTTTCAAAGAACCCCAAAGAGAAGAAGAAATGCTTTTCCCTTTCATTTTATGAAAGTGTGTAAAAAAGACTTAGATTTATTTCACAATTCTGAAAGGTGGTGCAGAAAGAGAAAGCTTTTGATATAATGAATCCTGAAATTCTTTTTATGGTATTAGTAGTATAAGCAGTTAATTTTTTTGGATGAATCATTTGAAAATATTCCATCTCTGATTAAAAAGCCCTCAAGTATATTTGGTTTGAAGAGTCCAGGAATGTTTACCAAGTGTTTTTATTCCCTTCATCCATTTGGTAAGCTCAGCTTCATTTCCTGTGGCACTGCTGAAATGAACATCAGATGCAAATCAATTGGGAAAATATTTTGAACCCAGCTCAGATTGTGAATAGAAAGAGCAGTGCAGATCAAGAACAAAATCTGGTTCATTGGAGTTTCTCTGTAAACACAACAAGGAAAATTGTTCCATAGTGGAACATTTATAATTGCATCTGGTGCTTCCTTCAAATAGAAAATGTATTCATAAGAAGTTTCTCTGCAGTATCTTGTAGCTGAAAATTGCATACTCCTCTTGTAAGCACTGCATTTGCAATATTGTTCTGACTCTGTAAGAAATGTAGCCTTGAGAATAATGGTGGTCTCTACCATGTAGGAAAATATTAAATCCAACTATAAAATAAAAGGAACTCTAAGATGTAAAGAAATCCTTCCCTCTCCTTCATTCTCAGTATCCCCATGTGAATTAATGTGGATATTGAGCCCAGTAAGATATGCTTTCCCCCTTTAAGTTCTCAAAAGAGGGGTTATAAACACTTGAGATCATTCGTGAGATGAGGATGAGCATGAAGAATATTCTGAATTGGAACATAACAAAAAGGTTAAGAAACAATTTCCCTCAGACTATCAGAAGGTAGATTAATAATCATCTCAATACATATAGGAATTTTCCAATATGCTTAGGCATATAGATGATAGACATACAGATCTGAATAGGCTATGGTAATCTTAGGAGTAACTGAACCATTGTGTTGAGAGTCAATGGAAAAACATGCCTTTGGAAATTAAGTTTTCCATAATGACTTGTCACCCCGCTTGATTTTGACTATATTCAACCCATAGAGGGCAGTGACATGCAATTAATAACTTTTCAGAACTGTAAATGAAAACACTCTGTTTCTCATTTGATTTTAGTGGTATTATTGTGTGTTTTGGGGAAGAAATTTTGTTAGATATTGTCAGTAACATTGACTTCCAGGTTTTCTTGAGTTTAGGGGATTATAAATTACAGAACTAGAAAAGAGGTTGTAAAAATTTTGTTCAGAGGAACTTTCCAGAGGTGTTGCTGAGTGATAAACTGTACTAGTAAATAGTGGACAACATGCTACAGAGAAGTAAGTCCAAAGCAAAACATGATAAGCTAACAGGTGTTCTGTTGCTGCACTTGTTCCTCTGGTCCTTTAAAGCTGATGTGTACAATGAACAAATAATCCTTTTCAACTGTTTTTGCCTACAACAAGATTAGGTGATCGTTTAGGCTATTGAGCCTACTGTGTTCTTCCTTTCCCACTGTTCTGGGATGAAGCAAATAAGATTACTGTGATCTGGACCTATAATGATGTTGCAACCAATGAACTAGATTTCTCTTCTGTAGGTCAAGATACATGTTACCATGTTAGATTTTGTGATTCCAGAAGATCTTTTTGTCTATCAGGAGATATATAATAAGGAATTTGTTTTGTTTTTGATACACAGAAACATTTGTTTATGTGTGCATAGTGAACCTTTTTGCACCCATGAAGATGTTCACCTCTGTTCCTTTTGGAAACTTATAGTGATTCCTATGATTTGTATAAAGAAATCATCTGAGCTCCCAAGAATAGGAATTATTATAATTGTTGGGTTCTGTATTGATAACTCAGTATTAGGTATTGTAACTGAAATATTGCTAAGTATATATGCATGCAAAGACAGGCTTTTGAAGTGACTCTCAGATTTAATAGCTTTTCAAAGAAGCTATTAAACTGTTGATCCAGACTGAGTCACAGAAGTGTATCCATATCTTAACTGCTGGTGAGATTTTTTTCTTGACTTCAGTTGCAAATGAAGGAGAAATATTTTTAAGGAGACATGAGGTTCAGGAGGAAACACTTTGATGGATGATAAATAGGGGTGGATTCCTATGTATGAGTTGGACCAGCAAGGAAAGTGCCTCTTGATAATGAATGAAAGACAAAGCTGTGACTATAGTATAAAAAACACTTTAAAATACTTTATTTTTGTGAGTAAAATCAGTTCCCAAAGCAGCAAAATAATCCAAAGAATGGACTCAGTAGATAATACAGTAATTGCATGGAGCCTTTAGCACTCCTTAACCCATGAAATGATGAGCACTTCTGAACTTCAACTTCTGGTGCTGTTTGAGATGTTAAGCAGAAAGAGTTTACAGAATATTAACATATTAGTGCAAAGAATTAAAAGGATTTTAGCAATTACAAAATTGCAAGCTTGAGTGGAATATGGATTGTGGGATTATTCACAAAATTTGCAAGAGAAAACATTAGAGTGATTAAGTTACTTTAGTCACTTTTTCCCTCAACTGAGGGAGGCAACCATTGCTAGTTAATGAAAAGGCAGTATAAGATTATAGACTGAATAGAAAAAAATCTGGTGATTGTCATGTGCTAACAGAGATGTGTCATTGTTAACTACCAAAATAGACTAGCTAAAAAAATAGATTTTGATCAATTTTAAAGTAAAAAATATTTTGCTTGTGTGTTCTGTGTCAGTGAGATCTCATACCCTTTCTCCTCCTCTTTAAAAGACTTACATGTATCTAATAGGCAAAAAATAAAATGAAGTCTTTCAAAAGATAACAGTAGTTCCTTTCACATACCCTTATTTCTGGATGGTTTTTTTTTGTTTGTTTGGAGTATCCTTTCTGGGTGAAGATGGTAGGCTGATGGTGTAAGTTGTGAAAGGATCTTATTTATCCCTCTGCTTACCTGGATTAGAAATGCAGGCAATAGAAGATGCAGTTGGGAAACTAGATGATGGCATAGTTTTAGGAATGTAAGGTAGAGTGGGAAATGAGCAAATGTAAATTGAAAGGAAGGCCAAGGCAAAATTCTGAGACATGAGGAAGTTAAGTGTAGCATTAGTATGAGAAAAGGAAAGACTGGGTTTAGGTGAAAACAAGTGTGGCAAGGAAGGAATTGTGGAGCTTAGGGTTTGATGCACACAATGAAGGAGAGGGCTAAAACCTGGGCTGTGGATGAATGGCAGCATCACCAATTGCAGCTTTGATTTTTGTAAAGGACCACATGTAGCTAGACTCCTGCAAGTTAAATGTAAAATTGAATTTCCACCCAGCATGATCAACTCAGAGGTAATGCTGGTACTGTCTTAACAGTGTTTTCTGAGTCTGTTGGGGCATGGAGTTGGACTGAAACTTTAGCTACCTGCCCATGTTGAAGAACAATCCATACAGTAAATGTCAGAAACTGAAAAGTGAATCTGCAGACTTTGGTCTCCTCTATGCCAGGAAACATTTCTTCTGATTCTCTTTCACATATTTCTCTTTTACATTAATACTAGTATATGGGAGTGAAAAAAGATCATAGTATTTCTGGATGGAACAGACAGGTCAAATCATAGACTGATTCTTTTCTCCCCTTCAGGCCATAATTTTGTTTGCTTTAGAAGTAAATGCATTCCAAAGATATGAAAGAATTGCCAAAGTACCAGACAGATTAAATGGCTGGACAATGCAGAAAACAAAACAATAATTCATAAAATAGAATCTGGAAAGCTTATGAGTGATGACCCTCTTGTGCCAAGTATGTATCCAGAAGAAGTGTATAGCATGCAGCCCTTAGCTGAGCCAGCTTCACTGTCTGGGCTCAGGGAGAAGAGGAAAGTCAAGCTTCCTGCATTTCTTTCTTTCCCACCCATTCCTTCAATTTTTTGTTCAGACAATGTGCAGGGCTAATGTTTTTGAATTGATTAGAACAGTCATCATGCTGTTATGCAGTGGTTGAGCTTGCCTTTAATTTTGTAATATAGAGCTTTAGCAGAGCAATTGAAAAATCCAGGCTTTATGAAGATCTGCTTTTGCATGGGAACTCCTACTGCTGAATTCAGACAGGAAATGAAAAGTGTTTCTCTCCTGGATTCTATTTGTGTACTCACATTGGGGCATTCAGGAATTTGTGTTCTGCCAGGAGACTACCATTTCTGTTAGAATGTTTCTACCTGAATTTTTTTTTTTTTCTAGGAAAAAATGTTCTACGTTTTTCAGTGTCTTACTGTGAGGAAAAAAATAGAAAAATACCCCATTTCCTGTGACTGCATAAATGCTTGAATAGTGTTTATGGCATGGGATAAAAATTGATTGCTAAAGCATTTTATTTCTGTATTCCTGAAGTAGTGTGTGACCAAATGTTACTTGGTACTCACAGGAACCATTACTCAGAAATCAGCACTAAAAATGTAACATCGTTTTGAACAGAATGTGATGTAATAAAATAGGTGAACTCAATCAAAGGTAGGCAAACAACAGTGAGTCTTGTATTCTAGTTAACTGCTGCATTTAACATTTCCAGATTTTGTATAAATATTTATTTCTGTTTCCACTGACTGAGGAACGTGTAATTTTTTTATAGATCTGGAGCTTGCTTTTGGGATAGACATGAGTTCTGATTACTTCTGTCTTGCTTAGGTGCATTAAGGTAAAGGGAGGTATTAGGAAAAATTTTTATACTGGAAGGGTTATCAAACACTGGAACAGTTTGCCCAGGCAAGTGATTGAGGAATCATCCCTAGATGTATTTAGGAGATGGATAGACATCAATAGAGCTTAGAGATGTGATTTAGTTATAGATGCCCTTTTCGGGCTAGTTTGATGGTTGGACTGGATGATTCTGTGATTTCACTTATAATTTGGTGGCATTATTATCCACTTCATTGCAAGTCTCCTCAATTCAGCCCTTATGTAAAGTACTGAACTACTTTGGTAAAATTCATCAGCAATTTCTTATATTTTTCATCCAGTTTTCCTTTTCTAAGGGCAGACAGAAGAGGTTCCAGAGACAAGAAACAGACTAAATGTTAAAAGGTGGTTCTTTCTGAAGTTTTGGTTTGTCGTCCATGTTGGAGACCTTAAAGCCAAATGTAACTCATTGTAAACATCGAATTTATTCATGTCGTGTATGGGTAGAAGATATTTTTAAACTAAACAAATTGTTCCAATAATCTCTAATACTCTTCTGGAAGTAATGAAAAAATGCCAGAATGGAATAGATACCACTGAGTTACTGACATACTTACATTGTTGACTGCAATATGTGATGAAGAAAAATAATATTAGAGTTGTTACATTTGAAAGTTTTACTACTGTTAAAGCCAGCTTTTATTTCTGTATCTACTCTTTATTATCTCAGTGTTAATGAAGAATTATATAAGCTATGTTTCCAGATTAAAATTTGATTGAAATTTTTTGGAAGGGGTATCAGTTTCGTTCTGATGCCTATTTCTCTTAATTGCATTGATTATAGGTCTGAAAGTAATGCATGTGTCTCTGAAATGATGGCACAAAAATAGTCAGGAATCTCACTGGGAGAAATACACTGAGCAAATCATAGCCAGTTATCATCAGCTGTGGAATTAGTGATACTGAGGGCCAGGGACAGCCTGTTATACTGTCTTCTCTTTAATGGAGTGCATCATTGGTTTGAAGCCAATCAGATGTAACAGAAGGTGCAATGTCTAAACTTGCATCTGTAGGTGCTTGTTTGCTTGGTCATAGTGACTTCTGAAGGTCACATTAGTAGTGTACAGGGATAGGGTTGCTCAGCTTAATATCTGATTTTACATAAAGTGGAGCTCCTCCCCTGCATTTTCTTCCTTAATTAGCAATTTCAGAAATTTGTTGTTTTTAACTAACTCCTTTAGAGTTTAAGGTAATTTTCTGTAACACTATCATCAAGCAACACTTCATTGTTTCTATGTTTTGAAGGGTTTGAGGACCTCTTTCTGAAAGATATCAAGAATTCCATTGGTGCATATTTCTCGGTTCAGAATACAGTATCTAAAGCACCAAGCATGATTTCCTCATAATAAATATACATAAGACAATCTTATTAACATAAATCTGATCTAACAGGTTCACTATGTATAAAAAAATGTGATTAATTTGCTTCCCTGTCTATTTGTACTGTTCTCTCTATTTTCCCCTGATTTTGTATGTTCATTCTCTGCTTTCTTAGAAGCCTTGTTATGCATTACATTTAGATGTTTGATGCATTGCACAGTGTTATTAACCCTCGTAGCAGCACTAATGAATTTTGTTAAGACCAGCACAAATTCTCTCATTTACAAGTTGGAGGATTATTCACAGATACAAAGAAAAATAAATTGTGACATACACAATATTTTTGAAGTATTTCCTTTTGGTGATATATGTATCATTTATACACAGTAATTGAAACAGGTGCATCTGCATTCTAGTATTTAAGAAAATGAAGCATGTTGTTTGCTGATGATTTGCCAATTATGTGATATGATTAAACACTTTAAAATAGCCTTGAAAGTCAAAATCCTCTATCTGCCATCAAATAAACTATACTAAATATCTGATTACTTTTTACTTGTTAGTTTTTTACATCATTTCTACCATTGTAATAATTTTTAAGGGATTTTACATGTTCAGGATGCTGATTTTAAAATTATAGTCTAACCTTGCATCCAGTTATACATTCCAAACACAAAGAGCAAATCTCAGGATTATATAAAGTTAAATACAGCTCTACCAAAATGTGTTGTTTTGGAGTTCAATCATATGTGTAGTAATACCTATACCAAGGCTTCATCTGCTATTTATGTTATTTTTATGGTAATCATCTCACTTTACTCCTTTTCCTATTATCTTAGCAAAGAATATGTTTACCATTTCTTTACAGAACTGTCATGGAGTCTCTTCCAGTCTTCTCTCCATTTTTTTGGGTTCATTATTTCTTTTCCAAAATGCCATTTTATAATCCATACTTACTTGTCTCTTTTTTCTTTTTCTTTTTTTTTTTTTTCAAATTTCAGACTGCTGATAGGATTGTGCAAATATGGAGTGACTCGGGAAATCATGGTGACAAGTGGAATAAAGTCGAGTTACACTTGGGGAAACTGAGGAACTTTGAAATTATTTTTGAAGGCATTCGTAGCAGAGACNCTGCTGATAGGATTGTGCAAATATGGAGTGACTCGGGAAATCATGGTGACAAGTGGAATAAAGTCGAGTTACACTTGGGGAAACTGAGGAACTTTGAAATTATTTTTGAAGGCATTCGTAGCAGAGACCTAGGTGGAGGAGCAGCAATAGATGACATAGAATTCAGCAACTGCAGCACATGTAAGTTCAAGAGAGAGGGCTCTAAAGGAATGCTGAAAGAGGTGTAGGATGCTCTTGCTTGTTCTTAAATACTTCATGGTTTTACTGTTTTTATCATAATGTTCATAAAATCAGTTATGAATACATTGTTTTCTCTCCAATAAATTCAATACAATTTTCTATTAATACAGAAAATCTTGTATTAATGCAGTATTCTCACACCAAATTATTGCAGAGAAATCCATTTTATCTAAGTTCAGATTGTATCAAGTCAAGCCTGAGGTCTCGCTGCTTTATCAGAGGCTGTTGCCATAAGAAAGAATTGAAAGTACAAGTCAACTTCTCTCACTATTCTTTTTCCCAGTTCACCTCAATTGTTAAGGCCAGGCCAGTAAAAAACAAGTTTGAGTCATTTATGTAGTAGTCTCTTTAACTAATCTTTTTGTAGATTTAGGCTAAAATAGGAAAAATAAAAACTATGTGTGTTGTGGCACCTGTCAAGGAAGGATGTGCTGAGAAACAGTGTGAAGTGGGTTTGTTGAGTGAGATGATCATTGCTGATACCACTTATCAACAGTTTATAAATCTTGGGCATTTTTTTAGGCAAGCTTTAACCTCCTGGATGCCTATTATCAGTGTAAGCATGGAAAATGCACTTCAGGAGAGCATTTTTTTATCATGTTTCATCTGCATAATAGAAGCCTCTCCTTCAGAATTTGCTGTGGTTTAAACCAAACAATAGAAACTAGATACAGCTTGGAACCTACTCCAGAACTTTCCTTTAATAAACCCTTAGGCAGATATGCCCTTAAAACTTCTTCCAGGAACAAGAATGCTAGTGATTCCCTTTTTCTTTTTTTAAGTGCTTCATTGTCTGAGTTGTTATGTGTATGATTATAGAATCATAGAATAGTTTGGGTTGGAAGGGACCTTAAAGATCATCGAGTTCCAACCCCCCTGCCACGGGCAGGGACACCTCCCACTAGATCAGGCTGCCCAGTGCCTTGTCCAGCCTGGTCTTGAACACCTCCAGAGAAGGGTTATCCATAACTTCTCTGGGCAACCTGTTCCAGTGTTTCACCACCCTCACTGTAAAGAATTTCTTTCTTATGTCAAGTCTAAATCTATCCCCCTCCAATTTACATCCATTGTTTCTAGTCCTCCCATCCGATATTATGTTAAAAATTCCTTCCCCTGCCTTTCTGTAGGACCCCCTCAGGTACTGATAAGTTACTATGAGGTCCCCTCTGAGCCTTCTCTTCTCCAGGCAGAACAACCCCAACTCCTTCAGCCTGTCCTCATAGGGCAGTTGCTCCAGCCCTTTGACCATCTTCGTGGCCCTACTCTGGACCCTCTCCAAATGACATTGATAGTCAGAAAATTATGTCCTGGCAGGTGATGAAAGGTCAATATGCCCCTATCATCTTGAATTACAAAGAGGATGCTGATCTCTCTTGCAATTTTTTCCTAAGTTATGCTAAGATGTGTTAATTCTACTTGAATCCCATTTCTGGGATCCTGTCTCATTTTTAGGCAAGAAAAATTTAAACAGTTTCACCATCAGATTTGTGTAGATATTTAGCACATAAAAATAATGAGATTTATTTTTCTAAGGAAGAAGAAAACTCCGTGATTAGTTCATAAAGATGCTATCAACTTATCTTAGTCTAAGTTAAAGGATTTCTGCTTACCCTTAAGCCTATATATTTTATAATCTGAAAATAGACACTGTATAAACATAACTGGAAGTAACCCACTGGGTTGTCATTGCAAGGAAGGAAATTGTTTCAAAAGGGAGTTGGAAAGCTGCCATAAGAATGACCTTAAATCTCTTAAAATATGAAGTCTGCTGACATTTACATTGGTTTTAGTCTATGACCCTACAAATCTGATTGTTAACAGTGTTTTATAACCACTGCTGCATTAAAATACTTTTGCAATGAAACAGTTCAGAAAGTAACTTGGGTTTTTTTACTATATAGCAAGCATTTGTTTTACAGCACTGCTCAGCAAGAAGCTCTATTGGGAAAGCAGTTCCACCATGTGTTCAGATTACTTTCACATAGTCACATCTTTGGAATAACAATATTCCTGCATATTTTGCAAAAAGCTATTATTTATGAAGATGGATGATTCAAAGGAGGCTTTTCTCATAGAATTTTGAAACACTTGGAGCTCAATAAGCAATACAAATACCATTTTTTTAAACATTGAGTTAGAAAAGCTGAAAACACAAGATGCTAATCCTTTATAGAGCTGTCAATGTATGATAGATGGTTTTGCACTGGAATAAGGTACAATCTTTATATAATCAGGAAATGTTCACTTACAGCATCTCCAGTAGCCTAAGCTGGGCTAGGAAAGAATCATTAAAGTTTAGATGCATGTGTCCCATGGGACTAACTTTACGCTAGTCTCTTTGCTCTTCAGCAGGATAAGAGCCCTGTCATGTATCTGCCTTTTTTATCCTCTGTATGTGCATGTGTACGAGTGCACGTCTGTAAAAAAAAGAAACAGAAAATGGAAAAACAGTCTGCCACTTCATGTTTTCTTTCTCTCTGCAATGAGCTCAAACCAAAGTCAAATGTTACTGTATCCCCTTTAGTGCCTTTTGTAGCAGAAGCATGTATGATTTTTTTTTCTTTGTTTTTTATACTCCAGAAGTTGAGATCTGCTTGCTAAAATTTCTTGAGGCTTTTGGTATGCTGACCATCCTGTTGGCATTGAAGCAGCTCGCTCTGACCTTTTTCATTCTCGTTGTTATTGATTCTTTACCTGTGTAGAACAAACAAACAAAACACATTTTGCTAGATTCTCAAAAATAACATTTCAGTCTGATCCAAGACTGAGTAGTGCAGGGCAGAGAAACCATGGTGCACTTAATTTTTATTTTTTTTTTTGCAGTGCAGGCTTCACAGATTTATTTTGCCTGTTGTAGCAAAGCTAAAAGACAGCAAACTCAATCTTGCCTAAGCCAAACTCAAGGAGAAGAGTAGCATAAAACCCAGAAGGGGTCAGGGGTTTCTTCTTAACAAAATTACTTGATATACAGTACTTCCTCAAGAGCTGTGTTTGTAGCTGTCAAATCACTCAGTGAGACACTGAGCCAGGGTTCTCTAGGGGAACTGAAGGCCACATCTGTATTTTCCACTAAGATTTATTAGGTTGTACTAAGAGCTTATATAGATATTGTATAAATATTGGCTACAGTCATTACATGAGCAGAGGAGAAACATAGAAGATAATTAAAAATATTTTAAATAATATGTTAGAAATAAACAAAAAGAGATGGATATGAGAAAGTCTTAAAGTGCAGGAGAAATAGCTTTAATATTTAGCTACTTCCAGAGTGTGGATGTAGCAACAGAGAAGAATGTCAGAGCAATTCTGATCCTTTCAGATACATGGCATTGCCTCCTCCTCACAGCCCGTCCTTTTGAAAGGTACTGAATGGTATTCCTGGGACATGCAATAATGCAATAAAAAATTGCCTCTGCGGAAGTAAGGAACTCCAATGAAGAGAGTGAAGAGGCAAGTGAGAGACATTCTGTGGGAGGATTTTTGACATGAACATTAAAACTTCTTTAATGCAGCATGGTATTATTTAATGGCTAGAGTTTAATAAATGCAAAGACAACTTATGCATGTGTTCTCCCTCAGTTTGCTTTCATATAGTGTGCTATTATAGCAAGTAGTGGTTCGCATCATAAGTGAATCTGCATGGAAGTAGATTAGTTCTGCTGGTTTCTTTGCTTGTCATTCACCTAGCTGTGATTTACATAGCTCATGTAATACAGAATTTTTCAGCTCTCAGAAAAGAATAGTTTCACTATTTTATCTGAATTACTAACTAGCTTAAAGTTTCTATATCAGTAGAATAGTGCTGATAACTATTTATTATGATCTAAGCTTCTGGGACCCAATTTGGCTAGGCTCATTTCCCTCAACTTTCACTGATTTCTTTGGAAGTGAAGGTCAAGAAGCAACTGTGGATTTATTGAAAATGTTAGAGGTCTTCCTAGAGACAGTAAACAAGAAAGCATAAAAGAGTTTCTTCTGTTGGTTGTGACAGAGTAAATTATGCTTTGATAACAAAAATAATTGAAATTGCAAAATTCATATGTTTTTATTTTCCGATTTTAATTGAAAATGTAAAAAATAGTAGAGCCATATCACAGCCAAAGGAAGATAATTCTTAATTTATTGGTTGATGTTGTTTGAGTCTTGTAAAATAATTCTTTATACAACAAGCGACGGACTATCCTATGAGACCTGACTGGGGTTTAGAGTGGTCATCACTTGCACTTTTACTAATTGATGTTGATCATTAATTCAGTTATGTGCAGGTGATAAAAACATGCCTGCAATTTTGCCTTAAGAAGACAAAATACTTTAAGATACCTAATAATAATTCTATTTTTGAGACTTCTGACACTGATCTTCTTGATAACATCTTCTAATAACCCAGTCAGAAATAAGGTCTGGTAGCCTTAGAGAACAACTCAAGCATTACTGATTTACTTTTCCAGCTGATGGGTCACTGTTGTGTAGTAGTGAATCAAGAGTGCTACTTGTCTGACATGCTCTTGCCACTAGTCTGAATTTTCTTTAGCTATAGTTTTCAAGAAAAGGTATTTTGAACTGCTGATACAAAAAATTAGTATAAGGGTAAACATGCAACTTACTCAGCTATATCACACAAACTGAATTTGGCATCTCTAAGCATGAACTGATAAACAGTGAATGATGCAAGTGACTCATAGGTCTAAATTGACATTTAACAAAAGTTTCTAGGACAGTTGATTATTATATATATTTTCTCATTACTGGTTATTCAGTGTGATAGAAGTCTGGGAACAAGAAAGAGCATTAAAGCTCCAGTGATCTTTGTCAGTTGCATGTTTGGGATCAGATTTCATAAGCTTTTCTCCCATGTGTAATGTGAATGAGGTACATATTCAGATGTACTTGAATTGGTATTAAAATTATATTCAGTTTTTAAAGGAAAGCAAAATCACTTTCACAGTACTTCTATTAATGGGAAGCTGATTTGCCAAATTTTGCTGCAGAGAATTTTCTTAGAAATATAATACAGCTTGCTTTGCCTGGTGGTGAACCTCTTTCTCTTTCTTCTCATATATTTGTATTCCTCCCCACCTGTTGTTTATGGCTAAGAACATAGGTGAAGGTACTGCAAGCCTTTGAACAGCTTAGTTTCCACGCTCCCATAAATCAGAAGTTTTGAAAGTCTCAGCAGAGAAATCCTTTCTTATTAAAATTCCATCCTGGCTTTGCAGATCAGAGGGAAAACAACTAAAACATCCTAGTGTTTGGGTGTGTAGACTGGCTTTTTTATTATAAAAATAAGCCAATGTTTTCTTTGAACCCTCAGCTGTGTATCATGCAAAGCTTTACATTTAGTGTAGAAATTAGTTCCTTCTGCTTAGGCACTTGAGAAAAGTTCAAGCTTTTATAACAGAAATATTCAGTACAAACCTGGCCCTGAAGACAGAGGAAAGGGAATTTTAGGCAGAGAAAAGTGCTGGAACTGATCTAGTCACTCAAGTTGTGCATTTGTATTCTGCCAGAATGTTTGTCCTGTTATCTGGGTTGTTCTGTCTTTTATCTTATTCCTTTTTCCTCTTCAAAATATTTTAATGTTTTTCACCTGTTTTTATAAATGCCATGGTACTTGGTCATGGGACTTTTGAATTACATCACTGTGATAAAAGTTCCCAGCAGATGTGCTGAAATAAGTTCTAAAATTCTTATTTGTTATTCTAATGTATCGGTATTTGGATTTTACCTCTATAAGGAAGTTATTCTTTGATTTTGTAGTTTAAAATTGCTGATATCCATTGAATCTGTTTCACTGTAGAGGAAGAAACTTCATTTTGAGAAGTCTGGTAATTTTTGATACATTAACACAAATGTGCTTTATCCTTTTTGAATGAACTCTGAACTTATTGCACTCAAGAACAGGATACAGTAATTTTGTAGAGTAAATATTACTCTACAAAATTGAGTCAACTGAAATTTCTGAGATGTAATCTAGCTGTTCACTGCAATCAAAATGGAGAGGAGGTAAGGAGAGGGAAGAGAACCAAGCAGAGGAGAACACATGTAAGACTGCTTCAGGAAGTGATTTTTCTGCACAAACAAGCTTGCAATTACCAGGGAATAAATTATATGGATTTTTATACTACATGATATCAGCACTAGATGCTGAAAATAAGGTTTTTAACTTATCTTTTATATTGCTTGATTTAGAGCCATTTAGAACTATGGATGTCTTTTTTGTCCTTCCAGTTAGTTTGAAGGCCTTAGGCACCATGATGCTACTTACCTTGATCATCGAATCCACTGTCAGACTTTAGTATCTACAGGTGAAATTCCTCTTAGGAGTCATTACAATTTATTATATGTGCTGTTTATATTAGAGTCAATGCATATCTTTGAATTAAATCTAGTCTTTTAAATGGCACATTCTGTGAGGACAACTCCCTGTGGTTTTTGAATTACAAAGAACAGTATTTGGAATGATATCAAGCTTGCATGAGTAGAAACTTTTAATCTAGTTTTCCCTGAAAAGATTGCCAAGGTCACCTATGGGCAGAAAAGTTATTGATGAGCCTGTTAATTCAGTTTTGATGTACTATAAGTTATGTAGAAGAGGGTACTGAACAATGGGGGTAAGCAAATTAGAAGCTTCAGGAAAACTGTTTCATAATTTCCAAAATTCAGAGAACTGAGTACATCTGAGTTCCACTTGTAATGAAACCTTCTAGGAGCTTCTATTTCATGCATTTTAATTAAAAATAAAAGAAGGTGAGACTTGGAAAGTAAAATTACTTTTGTAGTACTTTTCATTAATATTTTCAACAAAGCATTTTGGTTTTTTTAATCTGTGATTATTCATGTGTTTCAAGTATTATGAAAGGGGAGAGTGAAGTGATATAAGTCCTTTTACTGTACAATGTAATTTAAACAGCAAATTTTAGAAAGCTGTGAATTTTTAGTTGTAATTTTGAAGTCTTTTCTACTACTCAGGACCTAAACTTCTGAAGAAGATAAATAGGGAAAAATCTAATTTTCCTTGAGTATAAATTACATGTTTTCTTCCATACTATTGACATAATTATGATGTTTTATTGTTGAGTGATTATATGCATTCTTAGAAAGAGCAGAGGGAAACTGTTGGTTTCAAAAGCAGCCATGGTTTTTTCCTGTATTTAAAGCATTCATGGAAAAGCTGTTCCATGACACTTAATAGATCAGTTCAAACTGACAGTGTGAAATTAAGAAAACAAAGCAACAAGACAGATATAAATTTGAAGCCAAATTCCATTTATACTAATGCCAAGGATATATCTATTAAAAACTGAAAATTTAAGTCAGGTCCTGCAGGTAAACGACCTTTCAAATTATTTTTATATCTTTTTTATGTTTTACAATTCAAATATTCAGTTTTATTTTAATGCTGTGCTGTTCCTCTATTTAATATTACCTTGAGTACATTTTTAAACCAGAATTTTATTTAATATTCTGTATTTTGCTTCAATGATAATGTAGTTTCCCAGTATATAAAATACAGTAAGTATTTATCTATTTGAAGAGATTAATATCCTGGCAATGGTAACTTCTCCTTTTGGAAATTTGAGCCAGCACAATAAACATCCAAGTGTTCTGTCCATACTGTGTTTAATGATTGAACATTTTACCCATGTTTGAAGGAAAAATATGAGACATATTACAGTGAATAGAGACAAATACATTTTCCTGCATGTTTTATTGTGCAACTTGGAGCTCTGTACTGAAAACCAGTCTTAGGTTAATAAGAATACATCATAAATGTTTCATTTGGGATTCTCATAACTGTTTCAATTAGTACTAATTGAAATTATACAACCAGTGCACTGATTTAAAAAAAAAATTGTCAGCTTCTTTATAGTCTGGCATGTTCAGAAATGGCTGAATCTCAGCAGTCTCTGGCTTTCACCCTAGTGCTTTATGTGCAAGGTACTGACTTTCATTTTATGATATGATTTTCACTCATTTTCAGAGATGATCAAAAGTTGTTGTTGTAAAACAGATCCTTGTAGTAATTCCCATAAGTATAATTTCTGGGCAGTTCATGTACTCAGAGCAGAAGTTCCTCTTAAATCTGTAAAAATTAGAATGTCTTATAAAGGCTTTAAAAGTTTATGCATTACATAAATATTGTATAAAGAGCTATTTTCTCAGTTTAAAATGTTCTTATTTTCCAAATAATGTTTTGTCATTACAAGCAGACTAAAAAGACTTTAGCCTGTGTGCTTTCCAACAGTTCACAGATCCCTTTTTGTCTGGAATGTGCACAACAAATACACTGGGTAAACAGTCATGCTGATGCTGAACGGAACTTTCTTCCAGGCAAAACATCCTACCCTGGAAGCTTTGGGCAAGGCTAATCAAAGTCAAATGTAATGCTACATTAAAAGAGTGAGACCAAATAACATCTGTTGGAAGCAGTAAATCACTGAAGTCGTAGTGTATAATGGCTAAACAAATAAAAAAGAGCATCCTCTGATTCAATTACAATATTGATTTAACTGTCCTCTTGATTCCAGTTGGAGAGAATCCCAGGGAATGCCCTGCCCTCACTGATTTTGTGTGTGGTAATGAGAATTGCATAGAGTCTCAGTTTGTCTGTGACTATAAACCAGACTGTGAAGACCTGGCAGATGAAGCTGACTGCAGTAAGTATCATTTTTTGTGTATTAATAAAACCTCCAGTTAAAATTGTAACTTTAAGTTCTGTTGGTGGATTCTCACAGTTGCTCAGAAAAGAATGGCAAGCAGGGCACTTGCTCCCCCAGCAGAGAAGCTCTGACATTTTTGGAACCTTGGAAACATTTGCTGCAAATATTATTTAAGTGTGGTTTAGTTGCAAAAGTGCACTTTAGTCAAACCAAAGATTAAATATAAAACACTCCAAAACAAAAAAAAACATAGACTGAAAACAAATTTAAGGAATAAAATCCATGAGCTTCAATACATACTAAATCTCAGAGGAAATGTAAACTCATTTATTAAATTGAAAAGATGTTGAATGAAAAAGCTAAGTTATCAAGTGAATGATGATAACATTTAAACATGATTCTGCTATATAAAGTGATTATTTAGCAACAGGCCTGTCTTCCTTTCAAATTAATCCCATTTTTGTGATCTGAGATGTGTGGCTATTACTTATTAATTGATCTTTATTCTTGAGGCTACTACAGAGCTTCAAAAATATTTTCTTATTGTTACTTTACCACAGGAAAGATCCAGTCTGTTTATATTTTTGTGGTCCTAGTGAATACTGCGATAAGGTTTGCCTGTGGGTATTCTTTAGTGTTGCTGTTTGAGATGGACGTGGCTCAATTCTGAAAATCTGGATCAAGTTACTGTGCCTTCCAACTCACACTTGAACTCAGGAGCAGTAGAACATTGTGTCTTTTCTCCTGCTCCTTGTCTTTGTTTATTCACAGTCAAGGTCCAGACCAGACTTCTGGAGTAGGAACCTTAAGCTGTCCAGATATACTTTTCAATAATCTAATTCTTAAACTTCAATCTGGAAGGCCAAATTCTGCCATGATTCAGATATGCTCAAAACTAATCTTGGTAGAGGAAGTGAATGCATTTATATTTTGTTGAAGTCCAAGTACTCCACTGAAATCAACCAATACTTGGTGAAACTCAGACGGTCAGTCAGAGGCATTTTTTCTTGCAAGTGTTATAAAAATAATGACCCTTTTTTGCATGATGTAAATTATGTTGGTTTAAACAAAAAGAAATCTTACAACTTGCAATATAGGAGATTTAACTTTGACTTTCCCTCTCTTAATTGTTTTCATGAAAGTAAATAAATAAAAGTTCTCAAATAAGTACACTGGTTCTGCTGTTGGTTAGTGCCCCCTGAGCATTTTCATGGAAATGAATCCATGTTGAATGATAACCTTAAAAAATCAGATTTTTTCATGAGATTCCAAGAAAAGGCAGGTTTGAAACAGATAATCTGGGTTTTTTTGTATATCAAGTTAGTTTTTTAAGGAATTGGAGTATGTGCAGCAAAATATTCTGTAAACTCATTCTTGGTACATTTTGTGGATGTAACAGGGACACAGTAAATCTGAACTGGTGTCCAACTGTTCTGTAAGTTATTCAGAAGACTGTTGAGGCAATTGATTTATTCTCTAAATATTTATACAGGATATTGTAGCTTTGGGGGGTGGGGGTTCAAAGATGTGGGTTAGAGTGGGTGTTCTGGGTTGACTAGAAGAACTGTGATAGCAATAACTGTCTTTTCTTTGTCAGGTAGAAACATTTCAGGTCATAAATGATCTTGAGTTGTTTGTGAATCATAAAGAAACACACTCCTTGTTGTACTGCAGAAAAGCTTTTCCAAGGGAAATGAAAAAAAAAGAAAATAAAACCCAACAAAGTGATATTCACTTTAAATAAATAGGGAAAAGTATCCTTTGATTTTAGATGGAAAGGCAATAGTTAGATCAAAATGTTTTTATCAGACTTTAGCCTTGGTATTGCTGCAGAAATGGCAAAATATCAAATTTAGAATAGAGAATACTGTAATCTGGCATACAGAATACCCTGATAAGCCTCAGGTGTTATATTTCCCTCTTTGCTATATCTTAGTTCCAACAAATGTGGCCTTACATTTGGATAAGGAGACCTTTTCCCTGAGTGTACATCTTGTTAGATGGGAGTAAACAATATTAATGGGCACATAATACTTTTTAGATATGGAGGTATTATTTTTAAATGAAAACACATAAAGGAGAGCAGAACTGGCACAGAGAAAGCCCTTCATAGTCTACTTCATCAGAAGAGGTTATGACCACATTTTTCTGTTTTTTTCTCCTTTTTCTCTGATCTCACAATCTGAGCTTACTTCATGTTCTACTGTGGTTTTATACCAGTGTAAATTGAAAGAAGTGAATGGACCATAATCTACTCAGCAGCAATTCTTCCATGCAGGACCTACAACAGAATTTGGATGAAATGGATTGTATCCACACAGTCTGATAGACTTACTTTTCCCCTTTTTAAATAAACCTATGGAAATTACTTACTCCATGCTTCATTCAGTCCAGTCAGGCAATCTTGCACAATTTTCACTCCCTCTCAATAACCCACTGGAAGTACTGAGGTGAAAAAAGCCCACATGAAAGCATTTTCAATTTTCATGAATTGCAGCCAATTATACACAAAGATTTGATTAATGGCAAGCCTCAGTGTTGATGAACCAGCTAGAGGAGTGCTTGAATTATTGAAATAAAAGCAATTTTTCAGATAAATGTAACATTCCTTTTCTGATGGCTTCTAAATAGACTCTACTTACCCATAAACTGAGAAGTGCCCTGCAGGTTCAGGCATGTTGAGTGATTCTGTCAAGATTGCAAATATTGTCCATAAATATTTATTAATAATTGCCTTCTGAAAGCACTGTTAAGATGTTAGGGGAAAGCTCCTGCAATCAGGTAATATATTATGAATAGCATAAACTCCAAATGCATTTGGATTTTGATCTTGTTAGAACTGTAGAAGAAAATTGTGCTTGCTGTTGCAATTAATTGATTCCCTTCCTTGCCTTTCCTCCACATGAGGGTGTTAGAGTTTGGCTTTGTTAGGTTTATGTGAAAGTTGTAAGTCAGCATTGACATGGATTCTCAGGGCATTTGTGAATTCCTTCTATGATTCCTACGGGACATGCTGACCCAGCTGAGGTGGGAAGATACTTTAGGAGATCTAATAGTCTGATCTCGTGTCCAAGCAGGGTTTACTGTAACAAGTTGCCCAAGGTTGTGCCAGTCAGATTTTTAATATCTGCAGAACTTCTCAACGTCTCTGGGCAACTTGTTTCCCATGTTTGACTAGCCTAACAGTTAAAAAAAAAAAAATTAACCTTAAAAAGTGTTTCCTACCTTCTTGCAAAACACTCACAAGGGTGAGATAACATATTTCAGTTTTGCTGGTCTTCATTTGCATTGAATAATAACTAAAAATTGGTGAAGCCACCTCTTTCTTCCTCAGGATTTATATAGGCATATACCTGTAAAATTTTAAGGCTATTTGTACCTGCTTGGTGGGGTTTTCCTCACTATGTTCCATATTTTATTTATTTCAGTACATATAACACAAGGAATGTGTTGTATCTGGCATTAGACAAACATCCTTTTCACTACCATGTACATTGTGTTCATGTTCATATGCTTTACATATAAGAGCTGGAATATTAATTTAGTTCTTGCTGTACTTTCAGGTTACTATACCCGTATTCCTGGAAGCTGCAACTTTGAATCTCAAGAAAAAGAATGGACCACTGTATGTGGATTAACACAAGATCCTAATGATGATTTTGACTGGGATATTAGTAGCAATGCTGTCACTGAGCAAATGGGTCCTGATACTGACCATACACCAGGTATTAGCATGTGTCCTACATCCCTGTGGGGAAAATGAAATTTGAGCTTACCGTAACGTGCAGACAATTAGCACAGTTCACAAAACGGTTACAACGAGCATTTAAAATGTTTCCTTTTCACATGTTTCCTGTTTCATATTAAGTAGAGTCTAAAATAGAATATAATAAATCTCTAGTAGTTCACACTTGAATTTGTAAGCAGCAGGATCTCCACATTTTGGCTCCTTTTTCACATTTTACAGTTAGAAAATCAGTGGCTGCCCCTTATCAGTGTGTGGCTGTAGCCATCTTTGTCCTATTCATTTTTCATTCCTTTTTGTTTAGAGGTTTCTGCACCTGCTCCAGGAATTGCTCATCTGATCATGAAAACTGTTTATCTGACAGTAATCAGAGTTTATCATTTTAGAGGAAGCAGACATATAGACTAGTTCATGTTGCTGTTGCATGCTATACATGTGGAGGTTAATTCCTCTTGAAAAAGGATGGGAAATGTAGAGGTAAAAACTATTGCAGCCATCCCAGGCAAGCTGTTCCTGTTCCAGTAGTCTGACTTGTGTTTTTGCTCTTCCTTTGATGTAGTGTGATTGCAAAAGAGCCACTAGCCTTTGGCTTTTTTAGATGGTGTGCGTTTCTATTTTAATTTTAATCATTTAATTGGTTGTTCTTAGCTTCTATGAAATTACCCAGCAATTGTAAGAAAAGTGAAGTAAATAGAAAGCAATGTAAAAAGGAAACAAAATTAGAGCAAATGCGTTTACAGAATTACCCAGATTTGTAATTTACTTCTAAATTTTTGGGGTAAGATCTATTCACAATAGCTATACAGAAAAGAAATCACTTGTCAGAATTGCCAGCAGCCTAGATACTGATGACCTCTAATGTTAAAAAGTCCAACATCTTTTTGTCTCAGACTCATTTCCTGGGGTTATCAAGCATATAAATACATTCTACAGACTGTACTTGTCAGTAGAGAAGTATAAAGAAGCCTGTGATATTGTACCATTTTTTAATAAGGCACAACTTTGTGAAGTGGAATCTCTTATTGGCTAAAATGTGTCCTGTATTGGTTCATCTGGCACAACTGACATTGACACGACAGCTTTCAGATGGGTAAAAATGTTCATTTGAAAAAAAGTTGCCTCAGTTTAACAAAACTAATTCATTAGATTGGTACAGTCTCTCTGAGAAGATAATCCTGTTGATTTGAAAACTTTTAGTGGCAAATAACAAATGTTTTACCTTTTTAAGATTTTGCAGTTGAGCTAGTGTTTGTCTTATGCAGAATTCAAAAAATATTCCTTTCTATATTTGTTTCTCAAATAATTCTTTCTTCCTTAAAACAAGACACTTTCGGTGCTTTGTCACTGCATCCATGATTAATTTAGATATTCAAAGAGTGTAACTGATCAGGTTGTCTGAAACTTCAGCTGAAGGCCAAAACAAGCTTGTTTAATGTTTGACATTATCATGTATAATTTTGCCATATATCAAGATGCCAGGTACCTTGGTCTCACAATTTGCTGGTCAGTGTGCAGTTACATGGGAAGGTGCTCTATATGAAGAGTGCCTTGTCAGCACAATCTTTTTTGTCCCTTGAGTAAATTTGCATGTTTTTTGAAAAGTTTGAGGCATAACCTGAAACCCAGAAAAACTCACATGAAACATCATCTCAGATAAGATTACTTCAAACTGTTTGGGCTATTTTTGAATTATCAAGCAAATGTTGAGCCATCAGCAAAGGTGACTACAGCAATGTTGGTCTTGAAACCAATCCTTAGAACTTGTGAGCTGGTCTTTGTATTTTCAGCATGTTTTTGGGTTTTTTTTTTATTCTAATACAAATCAAGTGTTCACACAAAGATTAAAACAAAGCAGAATGAGCTCTGAGGAAAGTTATATTAATATTGTACATATGCAAATTATTAACATGGATGATCTCTGTAAATCAAGGTAGGAAATTCATTTAAGTCAAAATATGTTAGTATCTCTGTGTAAAAATGCTCTGAGTCATTAAACTGTAATAAAAAACTAGAAATGTTTTCTAATCTTTTTTATTAAGGTAAAGGACAGCATTTTTTGTATGTAAACTCATCTGCACAGAAGGAAGGAAACAGAGCAAGGATAATTACTAGCAACCTGTTCCCAGCTAGCCTTGGAGTCTGTAGAGTTCGGTTCTGGTTCTGGATGTTTGCTTCTAGCCAAACAGGAGTGCTAAAGGTAAGAGAAAAACACTTCTCCATCATGTCATGGTAATATTTGCTGTAATAGTATTTGCATTGCTTTGTCTAGAATGAGAAAAATTTCAGAGTTTATATTAGCAGTATTTCACTGCAGTTGCAACTCTAGAAATTTGCAGTTTATAATTCCATGTACAGAAACTTTACACATTAGACTAAGAAAATGAAAGAGTAGTTAAAGGTTTAGTGCAGCTCCAGATTAAATTGAAAAAAAGCAGGTAAGAGTTGCTTTATAGATCTATTAGCAATTGATATTCGGTGATATTCAAGATTTTTTTGAAGGAGATGCTGAAGTTGTTCAAGTATCTCAGAACTCTTAGAATTAGAGAAGAAGTAGGTGTGTGTGGCCTATATGTGAGTTAGCAGGCAGACAACAAAGCAGAGCCTGTTTTTGTAATTGTTGAGTTTCTTTTGGATTGCAAATGAGCTAGCTTTAATTAACTCTCTTTACCATCATTTTCATAAAGAGATCCATCAGAAAATGTCTTCCCACATACAAATAAGGTTCCCTGTTTACAGATTTTCAACATGAACTCTTTAAGTGGAAACATATAGCAATATTCCTAAGAGTCTGAAGTACTCAATGAAGAGTTATTGTCTTGTCACAGACCAAATTTACCCTTATGAATATTTTTCTTCTGTCATGCTAATCATCTGTATCAACATCAATTGTTGCTTTTATTAAATCAAGAATATGAAGGGGAAAAGGGCCTAAAGGAACAAGTATGAAAAAACCCAAAAATAATATCCCAAAACCTCAAAAGCAGCAACTCGGTGAGATTTTTTTCAGGTTGCACTGGAGGTGAAAAAATCAAATATGTAATAAGAAGTCTGAATAACGTGTTAGAATATAATAACAATACCTGGTGTTATCTGGTAATACTTGAAATGAAAAAAATAGAACAACAGAGATGTATGGTTAAAAGAAAATGTGGGGAATCTGTAAAACAGAGAGATAAATGTAAAGATTATCTTGTTATATGACGTAGATGTGGAAGCTCCATCTCTGGAGACATCCAAGGCCATGCTGGATGAGGCTCTGGGCAACCTGATCTGGTGCAGGATGTCTCTGCCCATGGCAGGGGGTTGGAACTAGATGATCTTGAAGGTCCTTTCCAACCCAAACCATTCCATGAACTTCGCAAAATAATGTGAAATTATGGGAGTAATCATGTTTTTATTTAGACAAGGAACAATACATTGAGGACACAGAAAAAAACAAAACAAACAACAAATGGAAAAAAAAAATCAAAATTTCTTCTCTTGTGTATTCATAATGTGCATTTCAATTGCAGAATTATATTGCTGTAATTTGTTCAAAGGAAAATGGAAAGTAACCCATTATTTTTTTTAAAAAGGGTGTGATGTTTAATAGCAACTCTTGCATTAATATTAAAAGGATGCTATTTAAAGGAGTTCTAAATACTTCAGGACATCAATGAACTATTAACCCACAGGAGCGAAAAAAGCTTCTTCATATTGACTAAGTATGAAACCACTCAGCTTTACTTTGGAGTATATAGTAACAGCCTTTGAGAGGTTATTCATCATTAAACACGTGACTGGACTAGTACATGAACTAATATGCTCTGAACAAGAATATCTCCTAATATAAACAGTTTTTACTGCATTATTCTGTAAATGTAAATTTTAAAAATGTGTTTCTCATTACATTTTTATGACTCCTTTGTTATATTTAATGAAGCAGGAGTGAACTTTCAGTGAGAAATGGAGGTTATTTTTATATCTGTTTTATTTTAATGGGGATCCTATTAATCATCTCTCAGAGAGACAGGAAGCATTCAGCTTTCATTAAGCTTTAGCATTCTGCATCTGTCTGCCATATGATTAAGAATTAAAACTAAAATTCACTCCCTTTGTGGTAGTACAGTCAGTATATCAGTCTACTCCCTAGGTATTTCAAGATACTAACAGAATGGAGACATCGTAAATTCTGCTATAGGAGAATTTTGGTGTAGAAAACTTTTTCAAGTGCTACTATATTGTGGCAGTGAACTGTAACACAGTTTTGCTAATCTGATTTGTGGGCCCCAGAGAAAAAATTTCAGGCTGCCTCTGGTGAGGCTTCAGTCCAAGGAAGATGTGTAGTGATGGCTGCCGAGGAACACAAGGAGTTCAAAGGCATGATTTTCAGGGAGTGGAGCAGGAAACACAGTATCAAAATCCACTGGAGTCAGTGGGAAGTTTCCTCAGCTGACACAAGTCCCTGGTGACTAGTGAGGTGAAAATGCAGATTGTCTTTTACAAGATTTTCTTGCTCCCTTGGCTGGTGATTAAAGAATGTATGTTGGGAATTATGGGAGAACACAATTCTTATTATGCACCTTTCAGATTTGCTTTGGCTTCTTGGATATTAGTCAGTTAATTAACCCTCCAGATGGAACATAATACTTTCCAGCATGCCAACTGCTAATGTCAGGCAAGTTCAGAAAGGTAATACATTATCTTGAAAAGTCAGCATGAGGGTACCTGAGAGCCACTGGAGCTGTAACTACTGATGATTAAGTAGAAAATGGCAGTTTATATTTTGTGAGCTTCAAAAGCACTTACACTTTCCCCATCCCCAAAATGGCATAGAATTTTAAAACAAGAATTCAGGTGTCTCTAACACAGAGGACATGCTGTGGAGAACTAGAGCTAAGTCATGATTTTAAGGCAGGGAAATGGGATTTGCTGAAAAATGCTATTCACATAAGGACTACAAATGAACCAGCTAGCAAAGGCACCTTGGAGAAGTACCAAGGAGCAAGTATAAAAGCTTCACTTTCACATTTGTCTCATGCAGACTACCTTGCTAAATTCTTCCTAAAACTGCTGTGATGTGTGTATAGAGTATCTTGACCCCTGAGCTTTTTGTTCTGCTGTGAATGAAGTGACATCTCTATTTCTGTTGTTTCTGTTCTTTTTTATTTGGATTGAGTGTGTGATGTGGAAACGGTATTGAGACAGAATGAGGAACAGACAGATACAGTGGCTAATTAGCATGGTGCATGCTTGTTTCTTTGAAATTAAAATGATGGGGTTTAGCCCAGAACTAGTTTTATTTTACCTTGAGTGCAGTCTCCCCAGACAGACAGATGTTGGGTTTTTCAGTATGACTTCACTACAGGTTTGTTAGATTTTTTTATAAATTTTTTTTCCATTACATCCCAAGTAGTGATATTCATCTTAGTGACTTTTTGCTTGTACCACATAACAGATCTAAATTCTCAGATCTAAATCTTTTCTTTATATATTTCAATACAACACCCAGTCTAACCACTATGAGCAGGTTGCCTTTTCAAGATAGAAGTATAAATGAAGATATTTTTCAGTGCTTTCTTAAATGTTAAGATGGATTTAGGGTTATGTCTTTATCACTAAATTCTAAATACCAGGTCAAGACTGTAGGTTTCTCCTGTTTGTGATTGTATTATCAGTTCTTATTTTCGTAGCTTTTTATTCACACCTGAACTACCATTATGAAAAGTACTTAGTAACATCTGTTCATCACCAATAAGATGTGAGTTTGAACCATATCCAAGACCACCAGTGCTACCCACACAGGTCCCCTTCTCTTAAAGCTGACTCAGTCACATCTCTTGGATTTAATTTTCAACAGGTATACACTGCTGAAGAACATGGAATGAATTTGCTTATGTGGTCTTCTAGTAGAAATGAAGAAAACAAATGGATGTATGAAAACGTAGTCCTCTCCAGTAACAGCCCTTTCAGAGTTGTCTTTGAAGCTGAAGTGGGGTTGAGTGAACCCACAGAATTCGCTCTTGATGATATTTCTTTCACCCCAGAATGCATTTATGGAGGTATGCTATTACACAAATATATACATGTTTTCTTTTTGTGAGGCAGAGAAAAATTTGCATTTTGTTTATTACATTAAGAAAACTTGGGCTTTTTTTGTCTTGTTTTGAAAGTATTGCAGTACTGCTCTGCTTTTACTTCATTGCAAAAAATCCCATAATAAATGAACATAGCACAATCATGCAAACAAGGATGTGTTTTCAAAGGACGGAAAAATGTATTAAAGATTGAAAGATCAAATCTATCATATATGACCCATTTTTAGCTAGCACGTTTTTCCCTCAAGGAAAAAAGTTACCTGTCAGAGGGACTTGTATCTCTTTGTTAGCAGAATGCAGTATCTGAATAAAGATATCTATCTGCCTATGGGTTGTGGAAGACAGTTTTGTGTTTTAACTAGAAGCTGAATGTGTGAGTAATTGCAGCAGTTCCTTATGTTACAGTCATTAATGACCTACTGGTGTTTTCCCAAACCATAATTGGGAGGGATCTACCATCCTCATTAATGATGCTTCCATGTTTCCAAATTCTACTAATCCACCTCATGTTTCTCACTTTTGCATTCATCCTAATTAAAGCTTCCTATTTTTACAATCTCTGCACTTCTTTTTGCCTTCACCAATCATGCTACAGTTGTATGTGAACCCTGAGAATTCTGCTAGTTTCTTCCATCATCCATCCCCCTCCCTCAGTTTTATAGTCATCTTGCTGTTGCCTGAGTGAGTTTATCTCAAAAAAGCCCTCTGTCTGATGGAAGGCAATCTCCTATATTATCTCCTCTCTCAATAAAAAATTATGCTGTTCCTTAGGTGTGCACTGACCTCTGTGTTTTCATGGTTTCACTGCCTTAGGAAGTGTTCTATCCATATTACTATACTGTCAGGTGAGCCAAATCTATGCCTGTGAAGAGGCAAGAGAATTATACAAAATCTGTACCATAAACCACATCAGTATAGGAGGAAAAGCCTTTCTCTGATTTAATGTTGCTCCTGATGAAGAGCAGCTACTTAAGAGGATGTGCCTTTTCACTGCTTGTAATTGTTTTTGAGTAACCACTAAAAATTTTGGATAATAAAATTCAAAGGTATTACCTTGAAGTTGTATAAAATGACTGTCCCATGGCTATTTGGCCAAAAGCATTTTCCTTCAACAAAAACAGTGGGAAAGTTTACTTACTGCACTGTTTGTGCTGCTGTGAGTGCTGCTCATCAGGTTTATTCAAAGACTTAGCTCAAAGGAAAGTGTATTACCTGCAGTACAGGTTTTGTGTTATGTTCTCCCTTTTAGAAAACAGCTTTGCTGCCAAAGATCTTTTTTATCTCTCTGTACTATTATTTTTTAGATTGTCTTTAATTACTTTGAGTTTCCTGAGGCAGTGTGTTCTAAATAGAAGCAATCTTAGGGTTGGGAGCACTAAGCCATAAAGAATTTACAGCAGCTGTAATTCAGATTTGTTTTTAAGTAGTTGGCCCTCATTAACTGTGAGAGCTTCCACAGATCCAAGAATATTTATGAACATTTAAACAAAATGTGGTCAAGCTACTGGCAGGCCTACTGCAGAACAAGCTTCTAGCTGACGCTTTTGCATGGAAAGAGCTGCAGTACCAGCTGTGGGGGCATAGGATCTTGCTTAGTTCAGAATTAACTGCTAAATGAGATACACTGTTACTACTTTTCAAGATCCTTCATTTAAATGTGTGTGAAGATCTCATTAATGAAATCAGTGTATCTTGGTGACCTACAAGTATATTTGTCACTCAGTTCTAAACCTCTTAAAACTTTCAAGTTATGTCTTGATTTTTAAACGACCTTATTTTTGCTTAGTATCTGATTTTTTTTTAGGAAAAAAAGCTTAAAGTTCTGATGCTTTAAGATGGGTATTTGGGCTGCATCTCGGGTATAAACAGGAGCTCAAACATCATGCAGCCCCTTAGGCTCTAAAGTGGTTCAAATGCCAGTTTGTTTTTCCACCATCAGTCATGTTTTCAGTGTTTTTTGCTGATTCACTATTAATATTGCTTAATAAAATAATAATTTGAAGAAAATAATCTACTCCATCTTTCTTTATCAGGCTGCATTTTCTAATTTCTTTTTTAAACTGTATTTGCTTTCACTGTTTACTTTGTGCAGCTGCTCAGTGCTGGCTTATGTATTTTCTTACTTCTGTTTTGTAAACTATATTTTATCATTTTATCTTTTTGTTTTTTAAAGCTTTGCATACTCATGTGCTTGTCTTTTTCATCCATTCCTTTCATTGTTCTTTACAAAACCTTTTCTGAAAGAAGTCTTTTTAGCTTAACACATGAGGAAGTGCTGACAGTGTCACAAATTTTCCCACACACCCTACTGCCTTTCACTTCCACTTGGAAAATTTGTCTGCAGTAGAAAACATTGCTGTGTAAGGATACATTGAAGATACAGGGTAATTCAAATCATGTGAAACATTCAGCAGAGGCAGGATGTATTTTCTCTAACCCTTTTTCATCAGAGTATGGTGGAATTCTGCAAAATCCAATGCTGTTTCCCAGAGTGCTGCGGTTTTTTCTAATTTTGTCATAGGTCTTGACTTCTCTGCACAGGTTACCAAAAAAAGGGTCAGACTTGCCATTTAAGTACTGAATTGCAGTAAAATTTTCAGGTCTTTTTCACAGCTTTCACTTATGTGAGAAGTTTGCTTTAATGTCCATACAAGACTTCCCATTGCTCTGTAGCAAAGCACAAACTAGAGCTGTAGTAAGAGCTGTAAATAATCCTTATTTTGAGCAAGTTTTCACTCATTGTGAAGAAACAAATAGAAGAATCAAATCAGAATATATGAGTTATGAGACCATATTTGACTGTACATTCAAGTCGGAGTGACATAGTACTTTGAAGGCTTGGAGGTTTTTAAGTGCACACAAAGGCTTCCCTTTACACTAAAACTTAATATCCTCCAGAAATTGAAGCTTCAGTTTCTTTGAGCCATTGTAAGAGATAGCCAGAGCATGAGATAGCCAGATCCATTCCTATAGATCATCTTTCCTAACTCTCTAGGAGAGGTAATATTGCAACAAAATGCTGGAACAAAGGCAATTATATTTCAGTCACAAAATTCAGGATAGATAGACTCAGAACTTCTGGTTAGCCATATTAAGGAGCCATATTAAGGATGAAAAAGGTGCAGCTCACAACACAGCCTGTCTCCAGAAGTTATGGAGGCCTAGGAGATAGGAAAATAACCAAGCAGCCTAGAAACTATCAGGATAATTTTATATGCTCTCTGTCAGTTTTGGTAGATCCCATTTCATGAGATCAACCTAAAAAGTGCAGTGCATTTTTATGTTTTTTTGTGAAAAATAGCCTAGTGGTGCAGAGACAGTTTCATTAAAGGACATGTGTGTGAGCATGCATGCAAAACAATAGTGAGAAAATCATGCAGCAGAACAGAATCCATCTGACAAAGGCTTACACAAAGTCAGTGATCCACCTCTGAAGCACTTGGAGCCCCAGTGCAGGTGTTGGAAGGGTTAATTGCCTGAGTTACTGATAGTACAGTGTTGGATCACAGGCAAAAATTCTGTGGAGAAGACTTAACTTTTGATTTCTTTAAGTTGCAGAGCCAGGGGAATCCCTGTTAGCTTGTCTGCTCATGCTTGCAGCCAAGCAGAAATCTCTTGCGGGTTGAAAACTCAAGGAATTTCTCCCCTCAAGGGCAAGAGATGATTTGGGGGTTGCTGCTGGGGAAGGCTGCCTGGGAAAAAAAAAGGAGGGGAAGAGGAGAGCAAGGTTAGTGGTGACAGGGGACTGAAGGTTCAGGAGATATTTTTGAATAATTTCTCTAGTCAATTAGTTTCTCTCAGAAAATTAATCAGAATATGGTTTAGATCCTTATTAGTTACAGTGATAGAGTAAAAATTACAACCCAGGGTATAGTACATTAGAGAGATTCTTATTTCAGTTTCTTTCAGCTGGTTGTGAAGCCATAATTTTTTAATGGATTTCAAAATAAGGGAAATCTGGCATAATTTTAAGGTAAGAAAGTTACACTGAACAAGCTAGGATAATTAGTAACTCCTGACCATAATTATGCAATGTATGCATAAATAGATATAATGATTTGTTCCACATTTTTCAGTTTCTCCCTGCCTCCTTATACCTGTACAGAATACTGAAATCTAATTCAAGCTAGGTACCTTTTGGGAAATTAAAAAGTCTTTGTATTTACTAATAGTACATTAAAATAATTTCATTAATTTTGAACTTCCAAAACCCATCTGTTTACGCCAAGAAAAAGTTGAAAGCCCCAAAGCACACAGATTATTTTGACAAATTTAAAAATCTTTGTATTTATTAACAGTATACTAAAATAATTTCATTAATATTGAACACCCAAAACTCATCTGTTTACACCAAAGGAATGCAAGCAAGCCTCAAAGCTCAGAGAAGATATTTTGCCTTGCTAAGTGTGTTCACAAAAATCAACGGATTTCCTTGGAGGGATAGAAAGAAATAATTTTTGTAATGAAACAGTTTTGATGCTATCTTGGAGAGAGAAAAATCCTCAGATTCTTCATTATGTAAAACTTACATAAATCACAAGCTCAGATTTAGCTCAGAAAATATGCAGAGCTTACCATAGTTTTCTGCAGGGCTATTCCTAGTTGATAAATTTATACCTGTAGAAGATACCTTTCTATAGAAGTTGAAAAATAAAAGAATAAGCACAGGATTGTGCTCCCAGACCAACTGTGTCAATGTGCTAACCCCAGGAAACTGCTTTTTTCCATAGTAAGCCTGTTCTGTAGTCCAGCCCACCTCGTTTTGTTGTAGAGATTCACACTTCACTTCTTCATTGCTCCTAATAAATTAACAAATAACTAAATCCATCACAATAGCAAGCATAGCTAGCAATTCCAGGGCTGTTCATAGCAGAGGTATGGAAAATATTGCCAGAATTCTCTCTCAGGTACTTCTGCCACAAGAAGTAGTTCTTTGAGGGAAAATTATAAATCATAGCTTGATTTTACTGGTAGTAAACTCACTTGTTTTACATTATGCATACATTATGTCAACCAGCTGTGATCACTGAAAATTAATTCTGCCCAATCTATGATTCTATGTAAAACTGAATTCACTTGACCAAGTTCTGTTTTCAGTAACTCTTTGTAACAGGGTCTTTGGGATCCTTTTCAGCACCCTGTCCCATACTACCATGTTCTCACAAGAGGAAGAGATTTAAAGATTCGATTGGACAGACTCAATTTCTCCCCTCCCTTTCTTTATACAGGCCTTGAAATTAGGGTTTTATTTTCAAACTGAAGTTTTATTGACAATGATAGAAAATCACAGTCGCAATGTTAAACTATTTTAACAACTTTAGTCCAGTTATTATTTTTAAAAGAAGCTATTTCCTTTCAGATGCTTTGAGTGAGATCATTTTATGCCCTGATCCAATGTTTACTGAAGTGGGAGTGAGGACTGACATTTATTTCAATTTAATTAATGCATTGGATTAAACCTGTAATTAATTTGCACTTTTATCTAATGGAAACTGGTTGGAGCGAGTTATTTTTGGCCTCTTTTAGCTGCAGTTAATAGGTTTGTTTTTTTTATTAGATTTAGTAGGAAAATTATTTATGCAAATATATCTGGTTTTTATTTTTCAAGCATCTGATGCAAGGCCCATTAAAATCAAAATAAGTTGTCCCATTTACCTAAACAGGCTTTGAAGCAAGCTCTGATCCAACTGAGTTAACACTGCATAATTGTATGATGTAACTTTATTTCATACTTCCTGGAGCTGACTTTGATGCCAGTGTTTTAATTAGTCTGAATTAAAATTCCCAGTTACAGGTGATACATAAATATGAATAGATTCCTACTCTCCACCAGAGACCCTGGTGTCTGAACAAAGAAAAGACAAGGGTAGTATGGAGGTGGTGTTTCATTCAAATCGAGCATGTTCATGTGTTTCTGGCACTGCTAATGATTACGTAATACAAAGATTTTTTTTTAATATTAGCATTTTGGTAGCAGCAGTTCTGTGGTTTTCTGGGAGTGAATTTGTTTGATTTGTGGACAAGACGTTTGCAGGGCTGATCTATGAAGTGTGACATACAACAAGAAGCCAGGATCAATATGCTGAATGGGTGACAAAGTAGTACAACAAAGCATGTGTATACTCAAAATGTTCCTCAAGTAATATTAAGCCTTTAACAAATCCCTATCCCACAAATACCTAATTATGTGCTTGACAATGGAGCATTTATTAACACTTTTCTTAATGTAAAGGTTCTTTACTCCCAAATCATCAGCTCACAAGCTCTATTTTGTGTAACAAATGTTTGGATGGTTAGCATATTGAGATGAAAATGTACCTAAAAGTATGCATTTTATCAGACAACAATAAAATACAGGTATATACAGAGAAGGTTATTGTATTTTATGAAGGAGCAAGCATGGTTTTGGTTTGCTATACACTCTGATGCCAATTTTTTTTTCTGATTTTTTTGCTTTCATGTATCTAATTCAATTACCTAATTTCTATTTAAAGTAAGTGGCTGCTTGTAGGGAGCACTTCTTGGTCCTTGGCTCATAAATCACCCAGCACAACTGCACAAGGAGATTTTGCAATGGATTAGGACTGAATTAAGATGTTGCTTTTTAGGATCTAATTAAAATTTCTTTTTAATTAGGTATAAGTAGACATGCACGTTTTTAAACCCTGACTTTAATTTTTGGTTATTTGCCATATGCGAGGTAAAAATAAATGTGAAGTAAGCACCAAGTGCAAAATAAAATAAACACATCTTTATGATTCCTTTAGCTGTAATGAAACATCAACAATTTGCTGCTGGTTTTCACACAGGTTTAAACCCAGTTTTAGTGTTCCACAGAGCAGAGGTTATTTTATCTGAAACTAGTTTTCATTATCTTACTTTTCTTCTGTGTGAAAATACTTGAATATATTTTTGAGGATCTCCAGTCTTACTTTTCAGTGACCAAGCAGCCTAGGTACAGAAAGCTAAGCTTTTATCCTTTGAACACATCATTTTTGATAGGTTTATCTCCAAATCCTTGAACAAGTTCAAATAGATACTGCTTTTAAAAGAAGTTACCTGTACAATGTGTCTTCCACTCCTGAATATAATCTGAAAACGAAAAGACCACAACCCTCAAGGGATGAGTCTTGGCTGGGGAACATCTTTTCTGCATTTGGCAAAAGGTGAGGGAAACATTTTTTTCAGTGCCAGGATTAGGTGACTGTTGAATCTAATGATTTTAAGTGACTGAAATGGCCTGTGGGCCTCAAGCAGCTAGTGGAATTTGCACTGAAAAAAGACTCTCCAGCTTCTACTGTTTACATAACCTTCATCTATATCTACAAGAGTGGATATAGGATTCATGTATATGCATAAATTTAAAGTTTCTACAGCTGAGCTGAATGTGTGCATACCACTGTGTAACTCAGCACAATGGAGGCTATTTATGATGAGCCTCTCATTGCTCATTTTTCACTGTAAACCACACTTCAGTGTTAACATTTAAGTTCCATTCTTTCCAGTGCCAAGAAACCAGAATGAATGTTGCCACTCTTTAAAATGAAACATGTCAGTTGCAAACACAGAGATGATGAGCTTAATACAAATAATTACATAGATGGTAGCTTTGAAAGCAAGTAATTAGTTTTGCATTTACATGCTGCTTGAGGTTTCTTTTCAGTTGGAATTAGCTAATGATTTTCTAGATTTGCATATTCCTAATTACTCAGTTTAAAATGTTAGCTATATACAAATTAATGTTTTATAAATTTTACATTTTTTTACCAGGCACTTTTAATTCATAATTAAGAGACACATTTATAACCTACTTTATATAAAGAAAATGGATTGAAATTGGGTGTGTAGTTTTTGGCTGTTCACAGTAATCATATTGTTTTATAGAATACCATCCAAATTTTTCTATTGCATCTGAAAGCTAACAGATATGAACTAATTAATTGATAATGTAAGTTAATGTGACAGATGCTGTTTGTATGATATTTGAGGTATATTTTTATTTATAATTCTGATCTGAAATTATTTTCCAGGATATCTCTGGATTTGCATTTATGTACTGAAAACATAAAAAAGCCCTTAACAAGTTAATCTTACCCATGATTTAACCCCTTACATGAACTGGAGACATTTCCACTGCTCTCAGTAAATATTGCACCCTTAAATGATTGACACATGGGTCAGGAAGAGCTTAATTCTGTGCATTATTTTCTAACAATGATAGGGAATTATTGGAGAAAAAAATCCATAAATCATTCAAGTATTTGTGTAACTACTGAATTTGGTATGGGAACATTTACATGCATTATGTGGTTAGGACCATAAAACTAAACTGATCAGTACTACAAATGCCCCAGACCAGTTTAACACTCAAGAACAGATTTGTAATGAGCAACATATTCATGCATTACTGAATTTAAGAGGAGACAATTTTCTGGACAAAGTTGAGCAGAAATCTGTTTGTAATTTTATCATGAAAAGAACACAGAGAATTAAACTGAGTCAAAAATTCTCACAAATATATTACAAACGCAGTCTTTTCTACAACATAAGCAGGTAACCATAACAAAGTCAACTCTATTGGAAGTGCATGGAGTTAATTTCCACTGTATCAAACACAGTTTGATTCAAATTGCAGTTTGAATAATTTTCACTTCCTAAATTTCTGATAGACACTGTAGGGAAAAGTGTCAGATGTGACCAAAGGGGAAAAAAAAAAGTATCTAAGATATACCTCTTTTTATCTAGAGCAAGTAGGAACTGGAAAGGTTAAAAAATTGGTCTTTTTAACAATACATTGCATATGATTTGTTCTTTATTTAACAATGCCAATTTAATATCAATGAAGAGAGAAATATATTCCCCCAATGATATTTCCTACACTTCATTGGTATCTTGTCAGAAGCATGGCCTTATATACAAATTCATTATGGTAAGTCCAATTCTGTATGTGCTACTGCTATTAATTCTGTGGTAAAACATGGAGAAAAGTAGAAGAAATGCAAAATCTGCAGTACTTTTTTAAAAATAACTACATTCAGTATATGATTTAAATGTCAGTAATCATGTATCTAAAGTCAACCTTCATAAGCCTTTTGACATGGCCTACAGGGTAATAGTCTTTTGGATACTTAAATATTTATAAAGCATATAATGAGAGTGCTGTCCTTTCAGTCCCATTTAAAAGGATGTATTTGAGGGATTCATGATGTAATTTTGAATGCAGAAAAGCCAAAAGTTCAGTAGGTTATTATTTTCTCTGTGTCAGAATCCATTATTGCTGTTTCATATTTATATTATGTCCAGTATATGAAATTTATTTTTCTAGTAGAATGATAGAATTTAACAACATTAACGTTCTGAAATGATGTCAAGAATATTCTATTTTATGAAGCTTTTCCATTATAATCTTTTGTACAAAGTCTACATGAAAATCAAAAACTGCTCAGCTAGCAAGGGTCAATGTTAAACTGCGGTTTGACTTCTTTTTTTCTCATGACAGTTTCACAGACAGCCCGTAGGCAAACCATTACTTTTGTTCTTTTTATTTGAATGCATTAGCAGGTTTTTTTTAATTCAAAATATTTTATTTTAGAAACTGAACATGCTTCAGACAAGTTCTGCTGCTATAAATGCCCAGCCCCATTCACAGAATACACAAATGTATTACTCTGTGTAGTGGACTAAATATTGCAAAATACTACTAAAATCCATGTATCCTCTTCCAACATCTAATGTAGCTTTTGCATTCTGAGGTCAGAGAGTTTGCTCCATTTCCAAAGGCAAGCTCAAGTCCCACCATGAATTTTAGCTCTTGGGCTACTCTGCTTCAACCTAAGTCAAGAGAAGACCCTTTACCGAAGTGGTTTCTAAAAGTCTTAATATTATTTTATTTATTGAGCTGCTACAAATTAACCTAGAAAAAACATGCATAGTGGATATTTTTCTCTTTTCCCTGTACATAAACCAAAAATTACAGGAATCCATTGTGTTGCTCCAAGGGGAGACACTATTGGTGTAAAGAACATTGCTATCTACTTAGAATTCAGTTCTCACTAAGAGTTATGATGGTTCTACTGATAAAATTCAGTTGCAGTGGTTTTCATAGGAAGAAAGAGAACTTGTCTGAGACAGATTTATTTGTATAAGTTATACCAGGGTAATTTTTTCTACTCTTCTCTTTGGTTTAATTCTCTATCATATCAACTAACCTAACGAATCAGAGTGATAATATGCTATGTCAGTGGAAATCTTGGTTATTACTTCATGAAAATCTTTTTCTTGCTCTGCTGACCTTACCTTGTATACAGGCTGTGTGGATCCAGAATTGCCTAGCCTGTCTTTGATTATTGTTCACACATTCAATATACATGCAAAGGAAAATTGGAACTTGGGGGTCGTCAAGAATATTTTTTAACCCTTCTCTGAAAGATAAGTTTTAATAATACTTTGGTATTAACCCTTCCATGCAGAGGTGGGACAAGCAGCAATAGGATCAAAACAAATGCTGAAAATGAGAAGTCTGTTTTTAGTGATGTGCTCTGTGCTTAGAATCTGTGGCTTTATACTTATTTTTTCATTTTTTGTTTAGTAATCAAAATCAACTACCTTCCTAGCAGCCCCTGTGTACATCTCAAAGGCAGCATAGATAACATTTGAAAGAGTAGAATCAATATTTCCTTTTTTCCTGTAGGACCAGCTGATCCACACCCTCCAACTTGCAGTAGTGACCAGTTCACCTGTGTGTATGTGCAACAGTGTTTGCCCCTTGCTGCAAAATGCAACGGAGCTGAAGACTGCATGGATGGAAGTGATGAAATGAACTGTCCCACAGAGAAGCCTACCACCATGCCCTCAGGCTCCTGCAAGCAAACTGAGTTCCTATGTCCTTCCAAAGGTTGTATCCCATCCCTCCTGAAATGTGATGGTGTGCCTGACTGTCACCTTAATGAGGATGAAATTGGCTGCCGTAAGTTACTTTCATTGCTTATGCATTTTTGTCTCCTGGCTACTAACTTTGAACCATGCTCAAAATAGTTTGTATTGTATTTTTGTTAATCATCAGAAGAACTTCATTCTTTCAACTGTAACAATGGATGGACAAAAATATTCTGTGTTCTGATATCAATTATCTTCTGGGGTGAGGACTGTTGGTCAAACTGCATCTTGCAGAGATTAAGTATGAATCACAAAAGAAGGCCAAAGGAAAAAAAAACAACATTAGTCAGATCTCTACAACAACCACAGCTTCTACCACAGAAATGCATGACTTGCAGATTCATGCAAAGGGAATTTCCCATGGAGTTCACTCAGCAGTGTTATGTTAATACTATTTTGTCCATCATAATGTGATGGATTTTGTTACTGGATGCTTTTAACAAGAAAATCTTGGAACTGTTTTCAGCAACAGTTGCATTTGGTTGCCGCTCTTCCTGCTATCAATGTTAGTGAAGGATACTGCATCTCACTTATTTTATCTAATTTTAAAAAGATTAAAATTTGACTGATTACATTATTAAGGGCATAAAATGCAGAATATACAATACTTTTCCAGAGTCCTCAACGCCATTTGACTGAAGTAATGAGTAAAGATCAACTGCTCAGTTCTCTGTAATACACCAAAAATGCACTCATTAGTTATAAAAAATTGAATACTTTCAAAAGGACTGTGATATTTTTATTCTTTCTATTTATAGATTAATTTGGACTGGAAAATGTAATATAAGTAAAAAGCTAATATTTTAACTTTCATATTATCACTATTGATAATATCTCCATTTGATACTTTTATCCCCAAAACACTTGAAAGCCTCCCATGGTAATAAACAATAACTAGTTGGAGAAATTTGAATCTACCTGTAATTGTGTTAACAGTGAGCAATATTCATTTTAGTTTCAATGAAAAAAGAGAAATAACATGATTTTTAGATGTGTTAGATGTGTTTTTAACATTATTTATCTCAACAGAATAACTTAGTATTATTTTCCTTTCTGTCCAAAAGGCTGGATTTGTTCAAAGTGTTCAGTAGTCAGATCCAGTGCAATTAACTTGTTCAAGGTGAAAGCCTGTGTCATGGCCACCCTGATGATTAACAGATAAAAAGCAACAAACAGAACAAAAGTAATTAGCAAGTCTTCTGTTTTATCCCAAGACATGGGTCCACTAGCCAGTCCAGGAGTAGCAGAAATAGTAAAGGCTTAAATGATACTTTCTTTTCTTACCATAATCCTTAACACAAGATAGAGTTCAGAAACCAGGTCTCCAGTATCAGTCAAAATATAAGTGACAAACCATGATCTGTACTCCTTATCCACATAGTCTCCAACATCTCCAAAACACATGTACAGGTAAAGGAAGGTCTAAGGCACATAGGAATATATTCATGTTGATTGTCTGCTTTTATTCCTCTTGGAGTCTGAGCATGTAATTATGTTTGCAGACTGGGCATTTGTGTGCAAATGACCACTTATAAAATTGTTTCAGATAACATTGGGACATCATTCCCTAAATTACAAAGGGTGCCCCTGGAATTGTATCTGATTGCAGACAAGATAAGTGTGACACTGCTATTTGGTTAGAAAAGTGCAGCAGAGGGCATGGGACCATCAGTTACTTTCTCTAAAGCTGATAATCATAAGAGGGAAATGGTAGGATATGCTACAAATTTGGAGAGATGCTGTAATCTGCTGGGTATTTCAGTCTGCTAGCATAAGTAGTCAGGGGAATAGAGACCAAAAAGGGCCATTTTAAATCTTTTTCTGTTGGCTTTATCCTGCTGTCACTATCAGGAAATACCCTGTTCAATATCAAGACTTCTCCAATCAATTGATACAAACATGCACAGAACAGTAGAGTGAGAGTTTAGAATCACTCAGAACATTTAATTTCTCATAAAAGTGAATTGAAATTGGAAACAACAGTAATATTCTCTTTACAATTGCTAGTATTCTACAGATGCATCTTCAGTGAATATAATTAAAAGGTTTAATCCCAGAAATCCTTGATGATGTAAGTAATTTCATAGTTCTAAAACAACATTGCAACAAGCAAGAGTTTTCTGGTAAGATCAAAACCAGCAAGATTTACCTCCATTATTGCAGTCTAAACTGAACTGCAGTATTTTAAATTTTAGCACCTTTCTGCAGTCTGTATAGGCAAATTATTTAAATTATATCTAAGAGTGGAATGAATATATCCTACAGCCATTCAGCCTGGGAGACTTATTGCCATGTACATTGGCTCTTGAACTCAGGAGCAGGAGAGTATTAGGAAATTTAAATGTGGCAGTGGAGTATTTCAAATATTCACAGATTCTTTCTCAGACTTGCAAGCTAATATATTTAGCTTTGATTGAATCAGAAGAGTTTCCTCTGATAAACCTAAGTGTCATGGTGGCAGAGTTTGACTTAAAAAAAACCCCTACATGACAGTATTTCAAGGCAGTGTGACAGAACTTTCCGTGTGAGAAAATGACAAAATGGCATTAGAGCCTACATGAGTCTGTAAGACCACCAGGTACTTCCTGTAGATCAGAGATACAGGAATGTTGCAGTACTTGGAAGTTTGTTGTTCCAGAAAGATTTATCACTTATAATTCTTCTTGACAAACACAGAGAATATAACTGAAAGCCCAAGAATAAAAGGGTGTGCAAGTTTAGATTTTTCATTTTAGTATTTCTCAACTTTTTATGTGTTAAATGCTTCTTATTTGTTTTCTTATAATAGAATGAAACTATTTAATATCAATTTTTGTTGCATGCTTAAAAATTAATTCCATCATTTAAGCCTGGGAGTTGATAATGTTTTGTGGTATAATTTTATGGGGCTTTCTTGAGGTTTTGTGGCTTATTCTTTCAATGTTTTAAGTAAATACACCCTCCTCTCCTTCACAAAAGTAACACGGGAAAATCTAGCTTCTGTAACATCTGTACTCTATATTTGTTTACTTATTTTTTCTATAGTGAAGTCTTTGAAGATGAAAGCTTGTAGGGGTCACACAGACCCAGCTTTATATACTACAGTAGGAATCAAGTTTTCTAGTAGTTTTACAGTGGGAAAAAGAAATATGAGGGATCACAACTCTGTTGTTACTTTTCCTTTCAGCCATTAAAGACTGTTTCAATGGTTCTTTGTTATGTGCATCAACTAATCAATGTATAGACATCTCCCGGCGTTGTGATGGCATTGCAGACTGCGTTGATTTCAGCCTTGATGAGTCCAGCTGTTCAGGTACTTAGTTTTGCATTAAGATATCATTAGAAACAAAAACATGCAGAAATTTCTTACTAAATCTTTAGACATGCTGGAACTAGACTGAATTCTCTCTGCTAAAACTACTTAGCATGAATTTTTGTGATGAATGTATGACACAGCTAAAATGATGAGGAAAAGACTGAAAACAATATGTTTAGTTAATATCTTTACAAGGGGTGTTGAAGCATAAACACATTGTTTGGGGAAAAAAAAGCATCTGTAGTACCCTATTATACACTTTCTTCATTTTAGACAATAGATGAACCCACTGAAATGCATTCAATGCTTCTGAGTTATTGGGATACTTTGTTTGGGGGTTGTATTTTTTTAAACAGTGTTGGAAACTGAGGCTGGAAAATAAATCAAAGCATATAGCACTTGTTTTAGCATCATGCATTTCCTACAAGATTCAGGTTTGTTTTGCAGTAGGAGAAAGATAAAAACAAAGCAATACACATCCAATCTGAGTCAGAACATAAATTGTTATATAAGTAATTAAATTTAGATTCAGAGCATCCCAATCAGTAACACAAAATTACAGCAACTCTTTGCCAAGCCAATTGCTAACTCTGGGCCAGTTCAATATCATCATGGAATCATAGAATGTTTAGAGTCAGAAGAGATGTTAAAGATCATCTAGTTTCAAAGTCTCTTCCATGGGCAGAGGCACCTTCCTCTAGGCCAGGTTGCTCTAAGTCCCATCCAATCTGGCCTCAAACATGCTCAGGAATGAGGCAACCTGTTCCAATGTCCCACGACCCTCACAGTATTTTTTTCTTATATCAACTGAAATTTACCCTCTTTCAGTTTAAAACATTTATCCTTCATCCTACTGCGACACTCTATGATAATAAGTCCCTTCCCATTTTCACTGGAGGCATCCTTTCCTTGGAACATTCTCTTCTTAAGGCTGAACAACCCCAATTCTCTCAGCCTGTTTTTGCAAGAAGAAGTGCTCCAGCCCCCTGATCATCTCTGCTGTTCTTCTCTGGACTTACTTGAGAAGTTCTGGGTGTTTCTTATGTCGCTGGCTCAAAAGTTGAACACAGTATTCCATGTGAGTTCTCATCTCTAAGGAATTGTTTTACACAATTTCTTCTTAAAACCAGAGGTGTCTATGCTGACTAGCAAATGATTTTATGGTTGAAATATGCAAAAGTTAATTAGACCTAGTTCTTTGGGTCTAATTTGGGTTTTACCAGCTATTTTCCATCTAAAGAAAGTTGAGGATTCATTTTTGGTTTTGAGTTTTTGTTGGTTTTGGGCTGTAAAACTAAATATGATAATGTGAAAATCCATGTCAAAGATTAATAATAGCATATTCCCCCCCCTACTTAAACTTCTTTTCTCTTCTCAAGACAGATTTCTCTAGTTATTATGAGAATTTGATTCTAAGTGTTAAAATTTGGGACATATTTAATGAAAAGGCTGGTGACACAGGAGTATGTGTTTATCAACCCTATGGGAAAGCTAGTAATGATAAACTTAATTGCTCCTTTAAAAGTTCAGGTGTTTTTGCTCCTCTTCATTTAAAAATCAATTAAGTGCCAAAATCCTGATTTCTGGAGTCAAATGAAATTCTGACTTGGGAAAATTAGAAGCCTGTTCAAGTGAAGTAACAGGATTTCTATAAATTCCAGAGGAACCCAGTTACTTTAACATATTTATGAATTGGCAGCACTAAATGCCCAAGATGAAAGATATTAATATTCCAGCATTTTAGAAATCAGATAACAACAAAGATAAAAACAAAAGGCGGAAAATTTAAATTCTATTTTTGACTTTTGTTCTTGCAGTCTGTCCTGAAGATTATTGCAAAAATGGAGGGAAATGCATCATCAAAGATGACATTCCATTATGCCAGTAAGTTTCACTGGGAATTGATTTGTACTTGAAGTGGGAAAAGGCACTGTTGAAAGAGCTGTTTTATTCCACAGGGATGAAAACTATCTTCTATAGAAGTGTATTTTTAAAAGTCTCTAGATGTCTGCATTATTTACAGTGTCTGACTTAAATCATATTTTCAGAGAAATATTTTTTATCAGATTTAATTTTCTTTAACTTTCATTACATGAGAAAACATGCTTGCCTGACAATTTAAGTTTTCTGCATTTCATATTTCACACCAACATTTAACAATACATGCTCCTATGGAAAACTGTGCATTAAATGCAGTAGGTATTGTATACCTCAGATGAGATTTACAAATGTGCACTCATCCTTATCTGAACTTGTGATATATTTCTGTTACAATGTTATTTTTGCATATATTTGAGAAAGACGGTGAAGTTTTTTTCATTTCTGCCAAACAGAGGGTCAAACTTTCTATTCTTTTATGCTTCTATTTTTCTGGAAATACTCTATGCTGAAAAGAAAATAATACAATTTTGATATGGAATGTAGGAGTCATTAGAATAGGTCTCAGTATAGCTGAAAAACTACTCAGTAAAACAAGGTCTCTCTTTACCACTTCGATGTTACAAGAGATTTTTTTTTTAGTAGATCTTGCAAAAAAAACCCCCAAATTAGTGACTGTTTTATCAGAGTATCTATCTTAGTCAAAACCAGATATTAGTATTTGTCTCTTAGTCTGTAGGAAACTCATATAAGTAAACATGCAGCCAAAATTTCATTTATTGCAGAATTTGTGTCTTTTAAGAGAGGGTTATCCTTTACTGGTTGAAGAAATTTGATAATTAAAATATCCAGGACACAGATACTTTCATGTAGATAATTTGTCTCTCAGAGAATGCTGTTAATTACTTGAAGATTTCCCCAAGAATCCTCTGTATTTTAGAATAAGAACAGTCTCTGCAAAAAGCTTGGAATTACATTAAAATAGCTTTCACAGTCTCTGGGGACACAGAAAGAGAAAAAGGTGGCAAAAGCATAGGGGAAGGCTGTAGAAGGCAGAAAATACAGGGATTGGAAAGAGCCAGGGAATTGAGAGTTCAGAGATGAAACCATTGATCAACAAGAAGACTCCTTGCAGAGACGAGGCTCGGAAGAAGTAATTGAGATTTTAAGGATACAAGAGAATTACAAAAATTCAAATTACATTAGGACTTGCAAATGGAAGGAAACCAAATCAGAAAGTGCTTTTCATTCACGGAAATAAAAGACAGTTGGCATGGTAAAACAGTAAATAGGGTACTTTTCTTCAGCATTTAGTGAGGAACAAGGTATTGAATTCTGATGCAATGCATAGTAATTGGAGCAAAGGCACAGAAATGAAAATTACCCACCTGATGGGTTCCCATCACTCCAGCAGCTCTATGTGCTTCTGTTGGGGAATTAGATCATCTCTGTTTGAGAATACTAGTAAAGCAATACATGTTGGCACAATAGAAGGCTCTCTGAAAACTGCTGGTGGGACATGTCACTGGAGAGTAGCAAATGGGGAAGAAAAAGAATAGCCAGATCAGTAGTCTGATATCAGTGCCATTCAAGATCTTATAATATTGTGAAGGAATTACTGATACATGCAGCAACAAGAGAGCCATTTCTAAGATAAGCTTCTTCCTCATATTTGAAGAATCCCACAATTCTACATTGGGGGGGGAAGATTACCTGAAATAATAAAAAATGTAGATGCATCCTACTTTCAATTTCTTAGTAAATAAAAGTTAAAATGGAAGTCTTATAAATTAATACAAAGAAGACACTATTATTTAACCTGTTTGGTCTCAGTTCTTAACCTAAATTGTCTGAAAAAGTGATGACGTATTTTATGTGGAGATACCTTCTTTTCTTGAGAGCAGCTGCTCTTCTAGACTGCAGGGGAGGTCAGGAGAAAAAGCAGAGTGCAAAAGAATACAGGAAGCCTGTGGGACAGCAAACAAACCCCTGAAAAGATCAGAAGATACTGCCCTGTCACAGATGTGGCAGAGCTGGACAGTCCTCCCAGTCTGCTGTACAGACTAACCAACCAGTTTGCTATGTTAGCATGGGAAAAGAGTAAATTTGCAACTGCTCAGGCAAAAGAAATGAAGAGACTGAAAGTGGATAGTGGATTTTCTCAATTTAGGACTTCTCAGGTTGCGTTGTTTTGTTTGTATATATGTGCAATATTTTTGTTTAGATACACAAAATGAACACTTAGGACATCAATCTGACTTTTTAAAATAGTATAAAACTAAGGATCAGCAGGAGGTGGAAGGTGAACTCTGACAAACATCTATGAAGAAATATCTGTAGAGCAGGTGGGAAAGCAAAGTCTAAATAAAGTTGCAGCATGTAGTGGGGTGGGTAACAGGGTGGGTGTACAAGGTTCCTGTCATTTCTGTTCTTGCTAATGAAAACTGCTTTTCTGGTGCATAATGACTGGCCTCTCACTGGTGTTAATACAAAGTATTTGAGAAGTGGCTATTGCTACGGTGGCACATCAAGTACATTTATCTTGATCTTACAGCTTCTTGAGTATTCTTCTTTGGCTGACAAACTAGATGGAGCTCTAGGCTGAAATGCTACAGCTGCTCTCATTTCACAAAATGTTACTCCCATTTGTGCTGACTAAGTTCCTTTCTCTAGTGAATGTGGAGCCAAGTGGCCAGTGGTGGCTGTGGCTGCACATGTAAATCATGATAATTGGAACAATAATGTCTAGAAACTTTGGAAATTTTAGTAGTCTGATTTCAAAATTAATCATTTGCTTATACGTGTACTTTGCCCAATTGTTTGTCCAAGTGGTTTTTTATGTTTGTTTTGGGGTTTTTTTTAAGTAAGACCACAGACCTCTGGAAACATAGAAAAGAAATACTGATGAGAATAAGCAGGCTGGAAAAATTGTGTTTATTTGTAGCACACTGAAGTAGAGAAGTGAGGCTTCAAAGAATGTACTACTGCTGAAAAAGAAAACCTGAAAACACAAAAAATATTTCACTAGACTGATAACACATAATTTTAGTTCTCAGATGAGCTAGACAAGATTAATACATTCACAATTAAAATATACTAAAGCTCACATATAATAAACATAATACAGTACTTATCCTTCCCTTTATTTTGTACATTTTGCATGTATCATAATGAATTTCACAGCAGTTACGCTGGGTAATACTAAAGACTATAATGAGACTCCTTTCATTAATGTCTGAACTCTAAGAAGGCTCTATACTTAAGTAAAAATGTAATTACGCTCACTGGCCTATAATTAAACAATCATGATAAATTAGAAATACGTCTTCATTAAACAGTTTTTATATTGCATTGAATACAAACCATCTAGCTAACAGAGCTGTGAAGATCTGAGGATTTAAGAGTCATTATGCATAGAGAATTAATTAAGGTTATCTTTGCAGTTGTATATCTAAATGTTGATTTGTCCCCAGGTATGGAAACTGAATTATTTTTTGCTTGCTTTATGTGATAAAAGTGCAAAAGCTCGCCTTCCCTTTTATGTTTAAGAAAATAATCCATTTTACAGGGTAATTATTTAGGCTGTTTAATCCTCTGTTTTTTACTTTTCTCATCATGTTTAAAATGAACTCAGTACTATAACCATGAAAGTTTTAAAGTACAAATAAAGTATTTATCTCAGTCAAACCTTAATGAACATGGTGCATTTTGCCACCATCTGCAGTGAAGCTGTGGCATCCTTTGAAATTCATTTGTGAGTTGTCTGAATTGATGGCTGAATCCAGTGATTTCAGTTTTTTCACTTTTTTATTCTAAAACCAAAGCAAGTAGTAACTTAAAATTTGTCTGTATGTAATAAAAAGACCAATATTTTCCTCAATTGAACAGATACAACTAACCAGATGAAAGCTCATTTTCATAAGAAATGCTTCTAATCAAATTTTTGAGGAATCTCTAGCACGTGATTCAAATGTAAATCAGATTTTCACTCTTGACTCTCAGGCTTTGGTCCTTTTTCCTTCATAAGAAAACTAAAGGTCAAGATATTTGTAAAACTGGGAGAAAAGTAGCTTACAGTATTTCTCTTCTTCAGGAGAAATATTACTCTCAAAAATGAAATTCTCTTCTGAATTGTTAGAATGTGTGTTAGACTGGTCATGGAAGGACATAGTTTTGATGTAGGCCAGTGGTCATGCTGGAAAGCAAAATATTTATCAAGTATTTTCAAACTATCATATGTTTATTGAGGGGGAGGTTTTTATCTGCATAGAACATCAGGAAGGAATTTCTGGTACAGTTATGAAATCAAGGAGTGTGTTGAACTTTGTGGGCATCTGTTTCTTGCAAGGTTTTCAAGCTGAGGGGAGCTAATACCTAGCTTTGGGAATAGAAGCAACTGCATATTTCCTCTTTAAAGGTAAATTTAATACATTGTAAACCTTGCTGCAACTCTAAAGATCAGAGTGAGAATTAGAATCTGATCAAATTAATTTGTGTTTTAATATAAAGTTATTATAATCTTATTGAGAAGGATGTAGGCAAATAAGTATAATTTAGCTTAGAATCACAAAAGCTGTTGAGTTGGAAAGAACATTGGAAGGTCATCTAGTCCAACCCTCCTGCAGTGAGCAGGAACATCCTGCACTAGATCAGGTTGCTCAGAGCCTCATCAAGCCTGAACTTGGATGTGTCCACCATACCTCCACCACCTCTCTGAGTTCCAGTGTCTCACCACCCTCATGGTAAAGAAATTCTTCCTAATGTCTAATCTAAACCTGCCCTGCTCTAGTTTAAAACCATTGCCCCTCATTCTATTACTACGTGCCCTTGCAAACAGTCCCTCCCCAGCCCCTTCCAGGTACCAGAAGGTCACTATAAAGTCTCCCTGAAGCCATCTCTTCTGCAGGTAGAACAGCCTCAACTCTAAGCCTTTATCAGCAGATACAGTGAAAATCATTTGAATATATTAGAATGGTTAGGTGGAAAATTTTTCTCCTCAGTAAAATTTCCTCTTCCTATTAACTTTAGTATCAGAGGCTAAAAACATCCAACATATCTGATAAATACCCCACACTTCAATTTTTATTTTCAATTCACTCTTTAAATATGGTCAAAATAAAATGGAGTAACTGTAAAATGTAGGAAACCACCGTGAGGTTTTTATTATTACTAAAAGCAATGCACCTCTACCTCATAATGATTTATACCCCAGAACTATAAGCATCATTACATTTAAAATTCAGGAGATAGATTTGTCTACAATAGGTGCAAGACTAGGATCTGGGAATTTTATCTCAAGTGGAAGATGCTTGTTGAGTGATAGATAATATATGAGAGATTTGTGTACGGGAGAATGTGCATTAGTGTTGAATGCTGGATGTTTGCCAAGTGTGGAGTATTCCCTGAAGGATTACCCCTATGAACTCCAGATGCTGAAGTGTAGGAAACATAGATGAAAAGCTTTAAATAGCAGCGTTTTTTGTTGTTTTGTTAACAACAGGAAAGAATAGCTGTAAAATAATAAATACTTTGAAAAAGAGAGAATAAGAGAAAATGATAGGGAAAAATTGAAGAATTATATACCAAGGAAGGAAGTATAAACACAAGAGTTGCAAAGATTTTTGTGCTACGTTCCCCTCTCTTCCACGTTCATGTGGCTGCCTTCTGTACCCAGAAATTTCAAAACAGCTTTGGATATATCTATTTATAGGCATGTAAATTACACTTTATTTTTTAGATTGTATGAAATCAAACAATAATTAACACAGTCTGGGTTCAGTTGTTTGGACTTAGCTCGAGTAGCAATCTTTCAGATTCAGTCCTGGATTTAAATGAAAATAGGAGGACTTAATGTGAAAGCCAGTATTCTCAAACCCTAAGATTACATCTCCATATCAAAAATTCATCTTCTAGAACCAGCTCACCACTAGAGCCCTCTCCATAGGAGATACCTTGAGGCAATTGGTTGGGTATATCTAATATGGTACAAAATGTATCATGAAAGCTGGGAGGGAGACCTTTAGAAAACATATATAGATCAAACATGTTGAGAAGAGTTTTAAGCTTTCACTGTAGCAAGGAAATTTAGGGAGCAGATAGGCCTGTGGGGATGACAGGAGGGAAAAATGGAGGTGAAGTATATTTGAAATTCTGGGGTGCTGTATAAGTTTTGTAGAAAAGATGTCTTCTATTCTCTACTAACTACAACCTAATTCATGGCCTGCTCAGTCTGACTCAGAAGATAGCTTGAGGACATTGTGACTCCAGGGTATCTTGCATGTTTGCAATTTTCCCCCTTGATCAGCCAGTTTGAATTTAAGTCTCCAAGAATTGTACCCTTTGTGCTGTTGCTAGGTGTCTAAGGGATTGCCTAAAAGCAGCAAATTCTATTAATTTAAGAACTTTTGAACTTTTCTTGCCAGCTTTTGCAGTGTTGACTGATCTGGAAAGCTCCATGCATTTTAATTATAACACACATACAAACATAGAGGATTTTTCTCTATGCTTGGATGGATCTTTTCATGTTTGCTATTGCTTTAATCAGCTACTAGTCTACATCTCTGAGCAGGAGGCAGTAACTATGTGCTATTCCCACACAGACTTTTGTATGTCCTTTAGAAAAAAAGTAAATATATATCTAATATAAAATCATTTTTCAGCTAGTCATGTTTTCAATTTGCAGACATGTTAAAAAAAAAATTATCATCTGTAAGATATATGTGAAATATGAAATATCCTCTAAAATCTGTCAAGTTAATGTGATTCATACAAGAGTTACAGTATTGATCTCAACACCAGAGTTGCTGCATGAATAAACTCCAGTCATCGAGTTAGCCTTAAGTATTCTCTAAACTGCAGAAGGTTGAGATTTTGGTGGGTTGTTTTTAAATGGTTCAGGTGAGAAAGGTTTAGATTTAAGTGCATTATTTCCCTGGGGATGAGAAAACTAATTGGCTAGGTTGCATGATATTTATCTTAGTCCTTGTTTATTTGTAGTATGTGTGCTTTTGTATCAGCATACTAGACAGAAAATCAGAGCACAGATAAATCACATGCCAGCTGTCTGGAAAGTTATGGCTTCCTTGCTATGCTGAACTATGCTTTAATTCACCTTTCGTGCAGCCACATGGAAGCCAAAATTATGGTGATTCTCACTCTGGTCAGTGAGAAAGGAGCCCAAACTGGCTTCTCCATTTTTATCTACAGTGTTGGATGTATTTAGAACATCTTGGAAATTAGACAGCTTCCTTGGATGGATTTCAGCTATCTTGTGTGTTATCATACACATTACACCCAGGCTAGTACTTAAAAAGAGTTTTTGTTGGAAAAGAAAATAGTGCTGGAGCCAACTATATGCAATGACATCTTCTTTAATATCAGTGCTAGGTGAGATTATACAGTAAGGATTGTCTAAATTCTAACATTAAATGTGTTTAAGCCCTGGCTCATTAATTTAGTGTAATAGAAAACTATTGGTTTGTGCATTTATTGTTTCCACTTAGAGTTATCATTTCTGTACTTCCACCCCTTATCATTGATCCTCTTTCTCTGTTGTCTTTTCCACTAATGAAATGCCTTCTCAATTGGGCTTGATGGCAAAAGTTGCACAAATAAAAAATGCATAGGATTGTAAAATAAAGCTGAAAACAAGATGACTACCTACATTTAGATGAAGGCTGTATTATGCAGTCCTTGCATGCTTGAGGTTCCTACATAAATTACTGATAGTGCTGCTCTGCATGACTGGGAGCTGAACAAAATGCTTTTAAGCAGTGTGACACACAGTTGAATATCCTAATGCTTTTTCCCACAGCAGCATTCTAGTTTATAAATAGTTATTTCTTCTCTGATAATTTTATTTTGAGATTTTAGGTACTTTTGCAAACCACTGATTTTTATCAGGTGAATTAAACTGCATTCAAAAACAGAGCAGAAGGATTTTTTTAGACCATCCATTATTAGCAGCCTTCAAGAGGTGGACAAACTTTTATTTGCTTTACTTTTCCTTATCTCTTCTGTGCATTAATGCTTTATTAATGTGAAATTTGTTTGGGAGTTAGGAAAATGGAAGAAAGATCTCCTAAAACTTATTTAATATTTTAGTATATGGAAAATACTGTGTTCACATATAGGAATCCACAGAGATTATCTTCCCATCACTTTTGCTTCTAGAAATAAAGGCAAGGTATTTGGCAGTATGCACTTTGAGGTTGTACCACTATTCATTATTATAGTTCCTGTGTTTTAACAGGTATCTTATGAAGTTTTTCTTGATTTTTCAGTTTCCCTTGTGCTATCAGTAAAGTCTGTCTTTATGTTTTTGTGTAGTAAACTCAGCAAAAAGCCACAGACTGAATGTTTTTTTAAGTAGCTGATACTTTTTTTCCTAATGGATCATAAAATAGTAGAGGAAAGCTAAAAATGTGCATAAAGCTGTATAACCAATAACAAAAGCTTTTACATCTATATATAAAAAGATATACATAATGCTTCTGCTTTTTAATCTTGCTAATACTGTGTGCCCTTAGAGTACTAACTGTTCAGTGTGCTATCATGGCAAGATATAAGTCACTGTAGTAACATCTAATAAAAAGTTTTGCCCAAGCTGTCACCATTTACTGCAGCATCTTTCCTCCTCGGTTAGGTGACTGGAGGTTTTTTGAGCTGATGTTCCTCAGGAAGGAGCTGCAGAGGGGATTCTCTGATCATTGCTTTGACCATACTGTTCTTTTTGCATCTCTGCTTCCTCCTTCTTGTTGTGTCAAAAGTTAATTTATGGATCCTGCTTTCAAAGTCTCCATAATTTATTCTGATTCCATCATTCCTCATTTAGCAAGTCTAATTTGAGTATATTTCAAATACTAGATGTTAATCCAGAGTGTAATAAGGATAGTATAACCTGTTCCCTACTCAGCATGGCAATAGATGATCTGCATTTTAGCAGATCTTTGCACCTTTGTCAAAATTTAAAGCATGAGTTGACAAAACCCTTTATAACTACTCAACAGAAAGCAAGTATCTCTTTCAAAATAATTTCATTGTAAATATGCATGAAAGAAGGATCGAGCACAGGAAGGAATTAGGCATGTGCCTTCCCTATAAACCCAGAGAATCAAAGCACAGCACCATAATCCTGCCTTTGACATTTGATCTTCTTTTACAACTTTTTCATCTTCAGTCTCTAGCCTCCTTTTTTAACAGCCTATTTTGTTCCAGTGGTGTTAAGTCCTCACAGCTGGTATTGGGATTTCTATTTAAATCTTCAAGACCATCCTTATTTGAGTATATTGCCTTATAACTGTGAAGAATGTATAGGTTTTCCCAAAAAGTGCACAGCAGTGAACTGGAAAATTCCTTTTTAAAGGCAGGTGCTAGACTGCAACACTCTAAGGTCTGCTGATGACATTTCAGAATCATATGTGCCTTTTTAAGGTTGGCTCAATAAAGCAGTTTAGAGTTCCTCTGATCTTTGGGGGGAAAATAGCCCTAAAAACCTCAACGTTACCAAAATGCAAAAGTTGTTAGAAGACTCTTATTGTAAAATATATTTTAGTGGTTTAGGAAATTATTGAAACTCAGCATTGGGAGCAGTGTCCATGTCTGCATTCCTCATGACTAGTTTAACTCTTCTGCAGCGAAGAGCCCACATGGAAAACCTTTCGGCTGCTGTTGATTTTAGGGTAGTTCTAGCAGTTTCAGGCACAGATTTTTAAAGCTTGACAGGAAGAATAGCTGAATACTTAAAATCACAATTTCTTGAAGGAACAATGCTGTAGTTGCAGACTTGAGCAGCTGAACATTTAATGTGCACATCCATTTTGTATGCTCATCTGTGAGGTTATAAAAGTATTCCTTTAAGTACGAGCCTGAGACTGAGGATTTCTGAGCTCAGCATGTGCAGCTTCCGTAATATAAGGCCTTCCAAACCATGCAAGCAATTTAATAGCCCCATGTCCTAACTACTTTAAAGAAGCTTTTTGACATTATAACACTAGAGCATTAATGAAGTTCACCCTTTTCCACCCTGTGACTTACTTTTGCTTCACTTATGAGTTTTTAATGGTGTTTGCTCTCTCTCCTTCAACTCTTTTTGGTGTGTTTGTTTCAAGCTCTCCAAGACAAGGGACTCTCTGAAGTTTATTTGCCTTAATGAAATGGAACCTGGATGCAATAACAGACTCAGGAACTGAAACAGTGTATTGCAAGTACAGGAGCAAATGTTAAAGTTATACAAAATATGGAAGGACAGTACAAGTCCTTGCAGAACACTTGGATTTTCTTATGCACTTACTTCAAAACTTTGGAAATTGGATTTATAAGTAACACATTTCAGGTATTTATGTTTTAATGTTACTGAGGCTTCTGGACGACTACTGTCAGACTAAGGCAATGACAGGTGTATGTAATAGTTTGATGAATAAACTCTGCTGGACTTCAGTGCATAAGTATTTGACTCCAGTTAAAAATATTAAGTAAGTATTGTTCTCAGTAAAATACTGAAGCAAAAATGGAATGGCTTATCCTACCTGGAATCACTACTTGTCTCTCACTAGACCTTTTACTTTGTTATCATAATGTGACATAGCATATGCAGGAGTAAATCAGATATCCTCAGGCTAAACAGCAATCAATATCTCTAAATATTAATTTCTACTCACTCATTTTATGCTGATGTTGTTTTATGTGTTGGTTTTGTAGGGCTTTCTTAGGACTGGATGTGAACTAAATTCCTTGTAGGAAAGTATCAATGATATTAATAGAAATTCCACATCTGGATCTAGGATAGAACTTACACATCTATTAGAAAGGAATGTATTCATCTATATTTTCCAAAGAATTCAAAGGTGAGGTAGGAATTGACACAGATATGTTAGCTCTCTTTCCACATAATTACCCTGAGCTTCCAGCCAGTTCAGGCAAACCACAATTCTATGCAGATCGCAAGGGATGGAAGGATTATTGACCTTTCCATCCACATTCATTTTGAAATCCTGTGTTTATGAAATGTCATGAGAAAAACACTGCATTTGCTAACCTTCCTTATGATTAGCTAATCTGGGGTTTAGGGGCCAGAGAACTACTCTCTTCCAATGCATGGTTACCACAAAATAAGCACATCTGCCTTAACTTTAAAAGTGTGGATCCAGTAATGGTTTCCCAATGACCACAGATATGGCACACAGGACATTTCTCCAGTTTTTGGCTCTTGATTCCCAGTGAAGTCACCACCCACAAAGTATTGTCTGAGCAAGTCAAACTTCTGGCAACAGACTCAAGAGCAATAACTCAGGCCCAAACCATAAGAGATATGTCAGCAAACAGTTTAACTTCCTTTTTGCTGTGTGGGTGACCAGAGCAACAGGCAGGATGTTTTTATTGAATCCTCATGGAAAGTAAGTTCTCAACATTTCTTTTTTGGTTAAGAAATAAAAGCTGGAAGAGAATTGCATAGGAACAAGTACCAAAGTGGTGTAATTATCCTCAAAGGTAAACAATCTCACTTAAAGGTTTATTCACAGGAACTCCAAGTGCATGAACATTAAGCATTGATCTCCGGTTAACCCTTAACCCTTCAAAAAAACCTGAGGGTAATTGGAGATACTAGTGACAATTCAATGATAAAATTAACCCTGAAAGTTTGTAGAACTGAGAAGATTCTTTAGTTTGCACCGATGTTCATAAAAGTTCTACAGTTTTTACATGCCTGTCACAAATTCATTGTCCACTCTTGTTAATACTCTAGCCATATAGGTTTTGTACTTCTAACTTCATTCTTGAACACTAAAAGAAATTCATGGCAGTAACACCACTGTAATAACTGATCTTTCAGCTGATGTAAAAAATATTATTCTCATCTAGAAGTGTAAAGTTAAAAAGCCAACCAACTTTACACCAACATTCACTCTATAAATAGTGCACGACTTTGTTCTTATCTTAACAAAAGGAATTACTCTGAAACAGAATGTTGTTTCAGTGTTAGACTTTCGGATATTTTCTTTTAATTAAACCTTATCATTAGCATCAGGGGACTGTCTCCCCATTCTTCATCTGTCCTGCATATTCCTTGACTACAACCATGGAAGTCTTTACTGAATGGATGCTGGAATGCTGTTAGAAATTCTTCTATCGTTAGCCATGGCTCACCTTATTTCATTAATGAATGTGGTGCACTCAAGACCACGGGAAAGATTTTGCTGTAACAAAATGCCAGGTATGGCAGTTGAAAAAAGGCATTTTCTTTAGAATTTAAGGAAATAAACCAGATTTAAAGCTCTCTTCTCTTCCATAAAAGTTTTGAGAAGGTACGTGGGGGTCCAAATTTTCTCTTCTATTTAATGAATAGAGTACTATTAAGTGCTGAAGATTGAAGTTTGAATGCTGATGACAGAAGAGATGGTGTTAAGTATAGTGAATTACATCTATCATATTCCATGATAGTGACCTTGTTACTAAGCTAAGCACTGAATACTACAATTAAAATTTTGATTTGGGAGGGAGGTGCAGGGGGACTTTGTGATCTCCTACTTAAATGCAGTTCCTGAACACGCATGCATGAGGGTTTGAATTGAAATTGCATGGAAATCCTTAATTCCAGCCTCTCCTAAATTCTCAAGTCTTGACTCCGTTACCATAACAACGCTAACAGAATGTGGAGCTGGGAGAAAGGTTGTGAGGAAATTATTTTTATTGCATCTGAAGTGTCTTAGGTTCTCATAAATTGCTTGAAGGTCATTTCTCTGAAGAATTCATAAATTTAACTTGTTAGCAAGAAACTATAGAGTGAATTCCCCAAGCTTTTGTAAAATTCATCTTTAATATCAGAAGAGGACTGTAGAATTTATGCAGAGAAAGCATCCCAACGTTATCCTTTTCTGTGGATCACATTGCAGAACTTAAGCATTTTCTGGAGAATGAGTCAGAGTATAAACCACTGTCTCTGTATTACATGGAGGGTAAGCAAATGAGAATTTCTGTGGAGGTTTTGTTTGTTTCTTATAGACATGCTTTTAAAATCTAAGCAAAAAATTTGTATTTGTGTTGATTTAATCTTAGTCTGTATTTATGCACCTAGCTTGAACAATGATGCAAAGCAGCTGCACTAGATGCTGTTGTACAGTTTGTTTCCCATGTAAGCAGATAAATCCACAACTGTCCAAGAATGACAACATGATTTATAATCTCCAATATATACTACAATCCACCTGTCAGGAGCAATGCCCTGTGTTGGAAGGCTCTGGTTAAAGCAGACTATTGCAGCTGATAAAAAATGAAGAGCAATGCTGGAAAGAGGCAGTAGGAAAGGAAAGAAAATAATTTTATCACTTTTTATGATTAATATTTGCTGTGGTTTAATACAGAAAAAAAACCACTTCCATTGCTCAAGCTTTTAAAATAACAGTTTTGTTTTACTTGAACATTGTAGGTTTGTCCATACGAAAGCTGTTCAGAGAGTAAATAGCAGTTAAAAGCAGATATGGTAACTGACTTTGCAATAAATACCTATGATTTCCTAGCTAATTACAGTACAGACAATAAATGAGTGAGTAGCACTGGTACAGCCTGATAAAAGGCAGTAACAGCAAACATTACAAAACAAAACATTCCCAGAAAACAAACCCACAGTGTAGAAAAAGCAAAACAAGAAAAGGTAGGTCTCCTTGGAAAAACATAGCCTCAGTAAATATATTTGGATCTTTTATTAGGTTTCCTGCTGATACATAACCCCATGTGTTCCATCAATATAACTGTACTCAAGCAAGAACCTTTTTTTCTGTGAAATTAACAGATCTGTCTTAAAACTTAGATGTCTCTTCCATGCTTTATGGCATTATTTCCTAATATTACCTAAATATGAAATGTGTCATTTCTGAAAGCAAAATAATTATGCTACCAGCTGTCAATACAACTGCACTGTCAGGTTTTGTCCTCTAAAATTTGCACCTAAGGCTGTATCTGAGACACAAGTGTACTTCAAGAGCATCAGCAGCAGTATATGTTCCACAGTTAGCAAAAGGAAAGGAAAGATTAGAAGAGAAACACAAGGGGAGCAAAGAAAGTGAAACTTCTAAGATGGAAAAAAACAAAAAATTGAGCAAGAAAACTAACTTTACTGCAAGCTGGTTTGAGCCAAGGCATGTCTCTTCAGTGAGCTCTTTTCACTTTGCTTCAATAGTTCAGATACTCAGATACTGTAACAGCCTTATTGAGTAGCTTCACTTCACATTGTAAGTGGTAATTTGTGTTAGTTCAGTCTCCTAGGTTCCTTAGCGTAATTGAAAATGAACATGTCTTTCTTCTTACTAGAGAAATACTCTCTATGCTAGGCAAAACACTTGGAGTACTTGCACCACATCTCCTCCAGTATACAATTTTTTAATGCTAATTCACTAAATGACAGTTTTCACTGGTCTATCCAAGTTTAAAATGCCAGGAGTCTTTAATGGGCAAGACTGTTTATTCTGGTGGTCACTTTTTGAAAAGCACAGCTCCAGACTCAAAAGCCATGGCCTGAAACTCAAGACTCAGTAGTAATCTGAACTTCGACCTCCAGTGGTTGGTAATCAATGTACCTACTACATTGTTTCAAGCTGTTTTCTGTTGTGTGAAAATCTCATGACAGCATAAGTTAGAATTAAACCATATTTGCTTTCTGTTGGTTTGACCTTTAAAAAAAGTTGAGTTGAAATACTGGTGTGGTCTTAGAGTAAATTCCATTTTGAATGTTTTGGTTTGTTTTTTTCTGGAAGAGATTTTAGGGATTTTATATTGCTTGATGGTTCTTAACTAGATAGTAATTTCCCCACTGAATCTGGCATGACATCCTCTCTCCTTTGCTAGGGGTGTGCTTCATGATTTGTTATTTTATGATAGCAGAAATTGTGTTAGCAGAAAACTGTTGTTTGAGAACATGGGAAAAGGTAGCATAAAAAGAGAGTATAATCGTTTGCAATGGTGAATTTCAGTTCTGACAGTCTGCTGTGAACACCTACTTCTTCATTGCTGTAGCTGAATGAATCTATGCCATAAAATTGAAGTGTGGACACAAAAGTAAATTACATAGCAATTCTTTTATGTATGGGTCTTCATTTTCTTGTGATACACTGAAAAAAATCTGTCATGTACCGGACTGTCGCCATAGTTTGAATCAGGAAGTATTTTAGTGAAGCATTATGTACTCTAAGTAGCGTAACTTGAAATTGAAGGTTGTTCTGAGGCTTTTAAGGTAGGAGACAGACAAACACATAACAGGCAAGATATCAGGCAGGTTTCATGTGTCAACCAATTGCAGTGAAGAAATATGTCTAGTTAAAATAGATGGAGATAAAGTTAGTATTTACCCTTCCCCTTCTAATAAATAGTCTGTCCATTTTTCTGTGATGCAGAAATCACCCTTGTGCTCCTCCTACTCCGTCATCAGAGGCTGCTTGTTTTCTGTTTAAATATTGAACAGCAAGCACTTAGGTGTCATTCCTCTTCCTTAGTTGTGTAACAGCTAACTGCACCTATTTAATCCAAGATAGTGTCAGTGAATTGTGATGCTCTTAAAACCAGCTGAAGGATCCAGATGAAGATTCTCCTCTTTATTTCACATCACCTGAGCTCATCTAGACAACCCTTTCAAGTGGTTAGTGCTAGAAAAATTAAGTTTCACTCTAAATCTGGTGATCATAAAACTGGTCTAAAACTGATCTAAAACTGGTGATCATAATGTCATTGTGTATCTTTATAAAAAGCAATTGGGTACACTAAGTTCTTCCTTCTAACAGTTATCTTTTCTTATTCAACACATGCTGTAGTTAGAACCTCTCATTATAGCTCTAAGAGTAATCATAGTATATCGTTCTGGGGACCTGGGAGTAGCTGATAGCACACCTGGGAGCAAGGAAATCAGAAAATATATTTATATTAAATGAATGATGTCAATATATGAATATTCCTCCAAATTGTCATCAGTTAGCATTTAAAGTTCTGTGATCTCTTGAGTTTCTCTGTCTTAAGGAGCTCTGTGCAATACATGTCACTATGATTTTGGTTTCTAAGACTTACTATGGTAAGGTCTCCCCCAGGTCAGTTAAGTGCTATGTGACAAATAGTTTCCTTAATATTAGTTGAAGATATATTTCCTTTGGGTTTGATTGAATGTTCTAGAGGATAGATAGTAACACACAATTTTTCATCCATTTACCATATGTAATTTTATTTACCTTCATCATAACTGTTCTCACTCATCTTCTGTATACATTAAATTTGATCTTTTCAGTCTCTGATTTTAATCACTGTAATCTGTCTTCTGTCTTTATGCATAGTGCATGCTTTTATCATAAAAAGTGAGCAGTTACTTCCATTGAGCACCTATGTGGATGCTTAGATCTTCCCTCAGAGTACTTCTTTTATTTACAATTTGTTTATACCTCACATTACTCTGTCTCATATCCATTCTTTTGTATTTGCCAGTGATGAATTTTAGCAGTTCTCAGAATAGAAGCTACATCTGGGCCTTCAAATTCAGGCCCTTATTATCCCAAACAGATACATCATATTCTGAAGTTTATGACCAATTATGAGATGTTCTTGGCCTGCCTGTTCCTCTCTGCCTTGTTGTGTTACTGGGAAAGTCCAGCATCTGAGGATCTTTGAAGTATATGGTACCAAGTACTGAGGAAACCAGCTGACTTTTCTGAAACAAGAATGCAATAAGAAATGCAGAAAGGCTAAAAGGCTCACTATTTTCTTCAGAAACTTTCTGATGATTTCCTCATAAATTTATTCATAGACTGTTTATGTCCATTTGTGTTTGTGCCAGTATTCTACATCAACCTAAGAAGTCCCTCAGTAACTCTCTTGTTTATCCTTCAAAGTCTTTCTAGAGAAAAGCCATATGTCTTTCATCTTTCTTTATAGTAGACTAAACAAGCTGAACTCTTTTGGAACCCTCTGGTGAGATAAACTTTATATTGTTCTGTTCACTTCATTGGTCCTCCTCTGCCTTGATCCATCTTTCTGAAAACAAATGATCAGAACTGTGCTAATGTTTCAAAGAACATCTGACTGTCTCCAAGTGGGTTAATCTGTCCTTATCTACATGCTACTGCTTCTTGGTATTCAAGGTTACTATCTACTTTACCTGGGTTTTTTGAGAGTTTTGTCCTTGCCCCACATCTCCTGTGAGCTTAAATACAAAGGGAGTAAAGTGTTTCATAAATTCAGCTCCAGTCAATAGGTTACACTCATTATAAATAAGGTATCTCCTGAGGCCAATTGCACAACATTCACTGTTGATATTTTCTATACTTTTATTCATCAATGAAGTTTAATCAGAGAATATGTTTTTGTTTCTTTGGGTACATTGAATGCAAGCAAATAACTTGCTCATCAATTTCTTTTGCATATCTGTGTAGATTTAAGTAAAAAAGTAAAAATTAAAATTCTGTAGGCATTTCCATGTTGATTAACAGTTCAGGACATTTTCTTAATGTTCAATATGCCTTTTAATTCAAATATTTTTTAATATAAACAAGACTGGTACTTAATTTATTCAATCTGAAGAACTGCAGAGGAGGTGCCAAATGGGTATTTAGTATTTAATGCTCTGAATTCTGCTAGATCAATATGTGATTTCATATTTTCTAACCTTTTGTGAGGTTCACCATAAAACATGAGAGCTCTGAAACCAATATATTGACAAAAGTGTACAATTTTCAAAAATGAAAGTTCCCACTGCTTTATACTAAACAAACATAGTCATGATAAATCATTAGTATTTACTGCTGTTGGGGGATAAAAGGAAAGAGAAGAATCCTAAACCCAAACCAAACAGATTTCAGCATTCAACTTTCCACATGCATCAAAGTCTTCCTTGAAAATTCAGTTGATTAGAACCTTTAATTTGCAAGTTAATGAGGAACTATATTCATGCCTGTTCTTGGAGGTCATGGACTAGATTCCCTATTGCAAAACTCCTATCATTTGCCTCTACTTAACATCCATATGTAATACAATTGCAATAGACTATTAGACCTTATCAAACCCAGACTGGTGAAAACAGTTGGCTGACTAAGGAATCAGATGCCAGGAGGAAAATGAGCAATCAAGCATTTATCTGTAATCAAGTATTTATTCTGAATTTTGCATTTGTTGCCTTTAATACAGCACAAAATTTCATATTCTAAAATGCAGCAGAGGATCGACTAGACATGTCCTTGTAAATTAGAACTGTCCTGAATGGACATCAAAACCAACAAATATCTTGTCTGGCTTTTATTTTTTGTTCCCGAGTGAAATGAACCATATCCCCAGGCACAGGAAGCAGCAACACAGGCAATGCTAAGATCCTTCCTCTGAATTACCAATATTGTATTGGGAAATAACGAGTTGGAAATTCTAGAAGCAAATTTGGAGGGTTAACATTCCTCCAGGGTGACTCTCCCACAAGAACTTGCTAATAGCAGAAGACATTTTGTCAGGCAGGATAGATTCAGATGTGCACCGAGATGGAAATATTCAAGTGCTATTTCATCTGTCTCTCTCTCTTGCTTCTCCTGTTAAAATGATGAGTTTCCTATCCGAATGGATTGCAATGACTATCTCTGCATTTCAGATAAGACTCATGTAAAATGTGCTGCCGCTAATTAGTCAAGATGTAATTAGTCCAAGGAAACTAATTGTACATAAATAATGTGGAATTTCAGCTTCGTGGCTCAAGAGATAAATTCAGAGCCTTTTCAGAGTTGCCTGCCTCAAAAATAAAATACCAGAAAAGGATTATTAAGGAAGGTCTTCAAAATTCCCATTACCCTGCTAATGAAGAATTAACACATTGCCCAGAAGACATGGCTGATCTGCATTTTGTAAGATACTTCCACCACATCAGCATTTGCGTATCCCAGGCTACTTTCATCAGAGAAGCAGCTAATAGTGGCTTTGAAGAAGCAACCTATTTGCCTCACAATTGAAAGTAAAGCACTCTAAGTACTGTCCTTGCATAGCAGTGGGTAGGTAATTAAGAACGTTCCCTTCATTAACTGGACTTGAAGAGAGCCATCTCCTGGGTGCATACCACAGGCTTCTCTGACCTACCTGGAGCTGTTAGAGTAATTAAAAGTTCACTTCAGGATTGCACGTGACAAGGACTGCACAGTAGAAAGGTGAAGTTTTACTTCATTTTCTATAAAGCTGCCTCATATTATTGCTGGTATTCAATGATACAGTTTTCAAGTAATAGCTGAAGACCTAATACTGAACCTAAGATTGTATAATTGTGATTGCAAAGGCACAGGAATATGTAATCTGTGCTCTCAGGACAAACACCTAGGGGAACCATTTCCTCAAAAATTCTATGAACTAATAGAGCACTTGGTTTGGATTTAGCTTTTTGCTCCTTATTTTCTGAGAGTTCTGTTTTACTCCTTGCAAACAGATGAAGATTTTTGTTCTTTTACCAAGAACCCAGTCCTACATGTGTTGAACAGAAAGCAAATTTTGCTAGAGGAGAATAATGTCATTTCAACAACTACCAAGCACAGTAGCAAAGGACTGGCCAAAACTGCACATGTTGATAGATTCCTAAGAGGGTATGTGTCATCTAACATAAAAGAATCCTGTTGGGATGTAGAGATTTGGAGGGGAATATATGAAAGCTACAGTAGGTAATGGTTGATTATAAAACCTGCATGAATACGCAGGAAGATAAATTAGTGGTTTATAAGGCTAAAAGGTGCTTAACATTTTTATTTGTAATTCAAACACAGATAAGCCAAGTATGTGGAAATATTTGATTGGTAAATGGAAACACAACATACAAAAATATATCTGCTTACTACTAGGTAGTAGGATTTTCCTGTCCTCTTAGCAACACACACACTTACTTCATGAGAACTACCTCTGCACAACTCTGAGGAGAGCCATGCCCCAGTGGCTCCAGAGCTACAGATGGCCCCTCTCTTGCCCTGTTTGAATAAGCTTGTGCACGGCTGCAAATCTGTTTTCTCATTCTTTCTTTTACAGTCAAGTAAGTTCTGCAGTGACAAGAAAGAGGGCAATTTTGGTTAAAAGCGTATCTAGCTCAACAGAAATTCTGGCAAGTGGGGAGAAAGGAAATTGTACAATCAAGAGCAATCAGACAATGATTTTGATGGGTGATTACCATCAGCTTGCAATGTTTCTACATGGATCCGCAAGGCTTGGTATAAGCCCAACTGCAATTTGACATTTGTATGAAACCATCAGTTTGCATAAAGGAACAGCTTATGAATGGCATGGGTTTTTGTCATATGCTGAGGAAGAAGGACTGGAGGGACCAGGTATTTTCAGTCACTGAACTCATTGGGTTTCCAGCTCAGCCAGAGCTGTCAGCCAAAATTGTGCCTCTTTTCTTTTTTTAAAAAATGAGCTTATCAGGGTATGCAAATGGTTCCAGCCTCTAAAGCCAGGATATTTTACTACATCAGTTACTAACTTTGAGCAAGATAGCCCTTTAACCAAGGGAAGATCAGGTCTGTCAGGTAAGATGAATTAAATAAATTCTCTGCCCACTTCATTTGAATAAGACTGGTACTTTCTGCCCAGTGTGTCCTCTGTGTGTATTTCACATGTGTATTTAACCCTTCCATGTGGAATAAAAGGAAAATTATTCAAATTCCTGCTGCTATGGGAGAACAATATGATGGCAACATGCACAAAACAACCAATTCTAAGTTTTGATCTTCTGTTTGGTTTGTTTGTTGTTTTTTTTCTAATTTCTTAGGTTTTTTTCTTCTGTATTTCTCACATATATTTCATTCCACTAACTTTGATGCTGATCTTTGTGATTCCTCAATGAGCTGTAGTCACTGGCAAAAAGGCTCAGAAAGATTTGCATTTCTTGTGTTCTTGTTACTGTTTATGGTCCTTGATTCTCCTTTTTTCAAAAACCATTGTTTTATTCACAGATGTGGCAAAGAATGGAAAGGAAACCGTTGCCACATAAGAACAAAGCCTCTTCAGCCTCCAAGTCTCCTTCAAAATGGTAAGTCTGTCAAAAGGAGCATATCTCAAATTATTCTTTGAGTGTTTCCTTTTGCTTATTTCTTTCTGATTGCTTTGATTTTGCAGATATTTGGATTGGGATGGGTATCGGTTTCTTGCTGATTAAAATTACAGCTGCTGCCTTGTATTTCCTTTCAAAGAAGAAAGTGCCAGAAAAGTAAGTGAAACTTTTATATTGTGCAAAGCAGACTTAAATGTGGTACAGAGCAATGTCTAATGGCACAGATTCTTTGGTTTCAACTTTTAAGTCACTCCAAAGTCTGTTTTTCTTCATATGCAATGCTAGGCATAGAACCTATCTGCAACAAATGCTGATCTTAGTGGCCCCGGTCTAGAAACAATGAGTTTTGGCTTGACAGCTTAGAAAATTTTGATTGTGACATCGTAAGATTATTCTAGATTATAAAATACATTAATTGTCCTTCACAGCATTAGTCACAACTTTTTTACATGACAGTGATATGAGAAAAATAGTTTCTCAAAACCTCTGAAGCCAAATTAGTTTCTCACAGGTAGGCTTAAAGATCTTTCTGAAGCTTCTGAGTACCACATGTACCTATGGGGACATTTTTGCTCTAAATTTTTCCACATCTACACACATACAGGAACATTCACTATGACAATTGGACTGAATATGTCCTGAAAGTTTAGGGGGTTTCACAAGAAGCAGAATTACATTACCCTTTAGTTACTTCAGACACTGTTACAGAATGTCTTGGTGTTTTAATGTTTTCTTGGGCATCTTAATAAGTGATTCTTTAGATGTGCCTCACAAATGTCACCTTATCTATTCCTTTTACCCATTTTCCCCACCAATTTGTCTCACACCCACTATCAGTACTGCCATCTTGCACCAGCATCAGCCTTGTACACACCCTGTGGCTTCTGGTACCAGGTCACGTGATGAATGAGTGCTCTAGATAGTAATTGTTTTATTTTTCAAATTCTCTGTATCTTCCACACAGTATTTTGTTTGCTATTAGTATTGTATCCTCAGTAAAGGAAAAAAAAAATCAGGAAAATCTGTAGTGGTTTCTTTCAGAAAGTATTTCAAATGCTTGAAATAATGTTACTGGCATTACTAGAGATATCCCTCCATCAATTTATTAGATATTAGAGGATTTTTTAAGATATGCTTTATACTGAAAGTTCATTTTTTCAGAGATGCATTTCCTAGCCTTTCCTGCCATTCCTTTGATAATGTCTGAAATCTCTCTCTTCCAAAATTTAAGATTTTGGGATGATTTGCTGTTACTTGCTTTCCTCTAGCATTTATATTTCTTCTCTCTTTCTCTCTTGGCTTATTCTGCTAGATCCTTTGCTGTCAGCATGGAACTACCAATGAACCTTCCTCCCTTTCACCAATTCATGTTGTGCTGTGCCTTGTCCATTTTCATGTTCTTATATTTCCCTCATTCCTCATTTTCTTCTCCAAAACTGATCTTTGATACTATCTTCTTTTCTTTAAACTTGTGTTCTGCTACAGACCTCATTCTCTTTGGGGATGTTAACTCCCAAACTATCCACTAAACTGACCTGATTTTATTGCTGCTGACACATCTCCTGACATTGCATTCCACCCCTTTCAGGTAGAGTTGTCTATGGACATAGAAGAAAAAAAGTTGGTACAGGAAATTTTGTGTTTGTGCTGCTATAGCTTCACCTACTTTCTTTATGTCTGCTTCTTCTTCTGTAAAGTGGAAATAATACTATTTCCTTATCTTACTTCACAGGGATTTTAAGTTAATTCATTCACTTTATGCAATCTGCTAAGGTATACATATGGAAGTGCAAGATTAGTCGTATTAAAAAGTCAGAACATATTTGATGGTGTTTTAATCAGCATATGAATTTTTTTATACTACTTCTATGCTCTAAATACCTCTTTTTCCCTTTTTCTTTTATAAATGACTGGTTAATGGTTACTGAATGGCTACACACTTCTCTTCTACCCACACATCTGTATTCAGGAAATGCAGCCAATGTCTGAAGCCTGCATCTTTAAAATAAGTCTTTAGAATTAGAAGTTGCTATTGCTTGTAAAATGTACAATTGAACAGCACCTCACAGAGGCATGAGAAATTTTTCAGGGGACTTGATGAGCTGAAGGAACTAAACTGTGCACATGAATGATCCTTCCATACAATTTATATAGTGGCTTGTGTCCACTTTTAGCTTTCCTGGATCATGCTGATTTCTTAAAGTCATGAAGCAGTAGGGGAAGTATAGAAGTGTCTGCTTGGCCATTTTTTCCCAGGGATGTTTTCACAACCTGTATCTACTGCTTGATATATATTCTTTTGTTAGCTGGTTTTTAATAATTTCTATTAGTGTCTCCTTTTTCTTTATTGATATGGAACCATGCTTCCAGACACTGGCAGATGGTCCTCCAGAAGCACATTAACAAGTTCAGATGCTAGCTTCCAGGACATTTTAAAATAGAGCACAAGTCCATCTATGCCTCAATGGAAATAGCACAGGAATGTGTACAAGAGCTGGAAGAGGAGTTTAAGAGTCCAACAGAACTGATCTTTTCAGCAGAAAGGCAGGTAGGAGGCAGCAGAATTATACTAGTGACCCCTCAGGCAATCACTGGCTAAGAAGTCGTCTCTAAGAACAGTGAGAATCTGAAAGTTGCATTTGTTCCCCTTTTTCTTCACTGGAAAGATAGATATTGTCTCATCCCTTCCTTTCAACCCAGAAATAATGGCCTGCTTCTTTAGAAAGAATATTATATCTCATCTGGAGGCTTTAAACTCTTCAGTGCCTGAGTGGGAGTCATTGGAAATCATCATGTTAGCTTATTTCCTAATAGACAAAAGCAGCTCACCACATGGCTTGGCAGCACTGTACTCCATCACCACAATGGCATTCAGATATGCAAGCTACTTCCCAGCTCTCAGCTGGGAATATGTGAAACTTTTGTATAGAAACCCCAAACAGGAAGTTCATGTTTCTTACATTCCTGGTCATGCTCCAGAGATGATTTTTTCTAATCCAGAAGAGAAAGCTGCCCATTACTCCAACCCTTCAGCAACATCTTTTCATGTTGACCAAATAGAAGCAAAGCTCATTGTAGCTTCCGTTTTATTTTCAGCTGCTTTCTCATGCTTAATTTTTCTTTAAAAGGTGAGAATCAAATTCTTTCCACCCCACTGATGCCTCCAAAGCAGTCAGTGTCTCTAGATCCTTTCAGCTTCTTTCCACTTCTTGATCTCTGCCATCAGCTCTGATGCTAGTGTACCACAGTTATTATCAATCCTGGCAGTCATAATAACACTGAACATTAAATTTTCCAAAACCTATCAGTAATGTTTCTTGCCACACTAGCAACAGGGTGAAAGGCTAATGTGCTCTGAGAAAATATTGTAAAGTGATAGAAAATCATGGGAAAACAGGACCAACACAGGCCATTTTTCATCCTACCACAGGGCAGACATCATTGTATGTGTTTGCAATTCAGTACTGCTATAACATTAATTAGAGGACATCCTCCAGCAATCTTGGTACCATAGGCATGAAGAAAGTTTGTTGTTAGAAGGTTGTTTTCTAGCTATTAAGTTGCCTGTTTAAAATTTAAGTTCATTCCTATTCACCATGGTCAAGATTCCCTTCCTCATTGCAAAAGCTTTTATGTACTTCAGGGCAGTTGACATTCTTCCTTGCAGGCTGCTTTCTTTAGGCTGAACAAGCTCAGTGTTTTCTTCATGGTTGAGGTTTTCTTACAATTGATGAAGATTCCCAGTTGCTGTTGCCAGGATTTCCTCCAATGAGACCATACCCTTCTGGAGGGCTGGTGTGGGGGAATGAAAGTTGTATTGCAGGGGAGGGTCTCCAAGTGGATCCAAAGGAGTGCCAGAGGTTGTTGTTGCCTATGCCTCTGTCTCTATATCCCAATGTGATAAACAGGGTGACAATAGAATGACATTTATTGAACCATTTTCAGCTTGTGAACTGGAACAGAGACAGATATTGTTCATGTAAAACAAGAGAATAATGTGCAGTTTTACAAGAAGAAGAAAAACAATGCTAGGAAGCAGCAGTTGCAACTGTTGTTTCGATGTTGTTTTATTAGTCTAAGACTAATATCCAAATTTATTCTTTCTTCTATAGAAGAATTTTTTTTTCCTGAAGGGTAAAACTCATTGGTACACTCAGAAGTCTTCCAGTTTTTCTGAAATATGTGTTTCACAACCATTACACTTTGGGAAGGTTACAAAGAAACAAGAGGTGATATGCCATAGAGTTGGTTTATGATGTCTGAATCAGACACCAAAATTAATACATGCAAATCTAGCCCTTTGGGTTCTAGTTTAGAAGCAGAGCCAAGCTCCTTGAAAACTTCTTATCTGAGTTTGCTACTGGACTGAGGTTTTGCGAGCCATGATACGACTTTTAAGTAAGAAATAAATTCTGTGTACATTTTGTGGACTATTCAGGAGAATTAGTATGCAAATATACACTTGGCAGGCATATAAATAACCTAATATAGCTTCCTTTAGCAAATAGCATCCAAATATCATGATTTATTACAGTTAAGATCAAATTACCAAATCAACAGATTAAAATATTTAGCTCTGCAAAAGCAAAAGTAACTGAATTATGGAGTCTAGCATTGGGAATGATTATTTTCTTGCAGTCTTTAAAAGATTTTAAGAAGGTATAATTTTCTAGTCTAAAACCCAAACTTAAGTTCCTGCACTGATTCAATGCATAAGATGATACATTTCTCTGAACTATTTGTGCCTTGTTCATTAGCATCCATTTTAGTTTTAGTTCCTAGCAAAAGAAATCATGCAATTTGTCTGTCCTGTGGCTCTTGCTTGAGGTACAACAGCTTTTATTCCAAACAGCTCCACTGGCTACATCTCCTCTTTTCCCCTCAGTCCTGCCTGCCACAGTAACAAAGTCTGTCTATCAGTTCCAAGAGAGACAAGAAAATCCACCTCTCAATCACTAAGATTATTAGCTTTAGGTAACATTTTACTGTAGAAAATACTGTAGAAACACATCTTTCTGTGTAGATAAAAGCAGGTACAGGTTTTTATTCAAAAAAGCCATAGTGGAAAAAAACACAAACACCACCAAACCAGACAGCTAAACAAAAACAAAAATTGAAAGAAAATAAAGTGTACTTCTGCCCCATTCTTCAGTAATTTTAACTAGTGGGGTTTTTTTTCTATGTGGAATTGGAACAGTTTTGATGATTTCAAGCTCTGTGGAATATTAGCAGCCAGACATCTGTATGGAAAAAATTTTAGATTTAGGTAAAAAGTTCCATTTGCAGATATACTTTGATTTTGGAAAATCAGTGGGATTAACCACATAGCTCATGAGTGCTTCTGAAAAAGGAAGGTCTCCATCAGGAAAGTAGAGCTTTCAACTTTTAGCTGAGGTAATGGACATGAGACTCACAATTAGTACAATTTGTCCTATTCATCTGTAATAAATCACTTGAGGCAGTTTGTTAATTCATGGAACTTCGCATTCTGATAACTTTAGTGATTTTTAAAATATTTCTGACTTTGTAGAAAGCCAGCTATATATATAGATTTAAAAATTATTCTGATGAATGCAAGTTCTTTCTGAATTAATGGGGAAAATAAAGAACTCTTATGTCAACTAAATAACTAAAGTGTTCCTGAATTCAGAGCTTAAGACTATGTTAATTACTCAATTGTTATTCTGATAGTAGAAAAACACAGAAAGAAATGCAAACACTTTGTAGAAATGTAACCTTTTAGCTAATATAATGTTTTGTTATGGCACTATATCTGCTATAATGAATACCAAAAATCTCTGTGTATACCTAAAAGTATTCCTATTTTTGGCATCAATAAATGAAAAATTATTATTTTAACCCATATATGACTTGCACAGAACACCGGTTTAATTTTATTCATTTAAGTACAGTTCTCTTGGAAATATATTTAGGCATCAAGCCTTTTCAGCCTGAAACTGTTTGGTTCTTGGATAACTTGGGTGATGTTGTGGCTGGTTTTGTTGACTTTTCAAGGAAACTGGAGGAAATCTCTAAGGTTTCATTTGCCAATCCATTGTATGAAGATCTTAGTTCATCTTCAAAAGTAAAGGTAAGTAAGAACAACTGCTTCTATACCTTGAGAAAAATGTGAATCTATAGTCCTCAAATAAGTTTTCCATTAAAAAGGAAAGAGTGTGATCCCTCACTGAATGCAATATGTAAGAATTAAAACTGCTGCATCACTCAAATCAGTTCTAGTGCATTTTCAAAACACAGGCAGATTTTATTTAGAGAATATCTCGGTGTTTAGAACTAGTACTGACTGTGAGCTGCTGAGTCTGCAAAAAAAGAAAAAAAAAGGAGTTTTGGATGAAATATTTAGTCTGACATGCAAAAGAAAAAGGTCACTGAGACTTGTCTCTTTTTCTTCTGTAAAAAAAAATACAAAACACACCCAACAACAAAAAACCCACAACCATCAACAAAATACAAGATGAATGATTCAGCACCCAAGTCCTCTTTGAACACTCACTTAACCTTAATAAACTATTTTATAAAACTACTAAATACCTTTAATGTGCATTAGTATTCCCATCACTGTAAAATTCACCTTGACACTAAACAAACACTTTGTCATGCAACCCCATTTATTAATCATAATTAACAGAGTGCTAGAGTAACAAAGGAGATTGTGAATAAAATATATCTCTAAGTGAATATATTGCAAGAGAAGATTTCAAGGTAAGATTATACTACCAAATGACAAGGTAGCTAAAATTTATGCTTTATGTTTAATAAGAAAAATACAATAGACTTAAAATGTAGATATCTCTGCTATTTGATTTATCATCAAAATAATACAGACAAAGGACCTTGGAGCTAAAAGGAGCAAAAAAATGTTTAAAACATCCTTCCTACCCTCATTTTAATGCCAGTCTCCTTAGCATTGAAAGACCTAGGCTTGGTTTGAAATAGAAAACAAAACTTACTTCTCCTTCCCACAGTCACTAATATAAGGTTCAACTGCAGCTTTGAACAGAATTAACTATGACATGCCATTTACTTTCTGTAAAAGGTTCCTTACACCTGATTTTTGAGACATTAGATCAAATTAATTCACTTACAGTTTGGGGTTTGGGAGGGCTCTGGTTGGAAGCATTCCCATCACAATCATGTCCAATTTATCAGGACATTTTTATTTTAGGTAAAATAGATTCTTGACAGGCTTCATTTAATAGCAAGTTGGAAAACAGAAGCACAGTGTCAGGAGAGACATTTTCATAGCAGACAGCCCCAGGCACTGTGATTGAAGTCCAGTGCTGTACCAGCTGTGCCTCTCTTTTCTTTAAGACTGGAAAAATACATGTTTTCACTAATTCTTCTTTTAAAGGAGAAAACAAGTTAGGAGTTCTGTGTGAATCTGATGAGTCTTGAACCTGAATGGTGTATCAGCTTTTGTTTATTTTACAGTCTCCTGGGCATACCACCACACCCACTGTTCAGATCAGTGTCTCTCCATGGCAAGAGGTATGTAATAACATTTGTCATCTAAAGCTGGATATGTGTTAGGCTAGTAAATAGAATTCTTTTGCAGAGGAAAGGTAAATAAGTCACAAAGATAATGACATATTGCTACTCATCATGTTAGCACCTCTGGAAATCTGAGAAAGTTCACAAGAGTTGGATTGACTGTCAAGGACTTCATAATAGCAATTTCATTAACATTGCAAACCATAGCTACTTGTTTCACCATACAGTAAATAGTTCAACAGTTTCCAGTAAGGAAAGATGCTGGAGTGAGGAGAAGTGGAAGAGAATGTTGAGAACTACAGAAGTTTTACTGGAACAGTTCATATTATCTCTTTTCTCATTTGTTCCTTATTCAAGAAAATTAGAACCAGTCATCTAAATTACAGAATCATGTACCACAATTAGTGACCCACTGCAATTACACCATTGTGCACAAATTCTCCCAAAATAATGTGTGTTAGATCAAGAGCTCTGGAACAAAGTAAAGTAAAGGTGGGGATAAATGCAGAAGAATGTTAAATGGCTTGATCAGCTGAAAATCTGTCTAGAGATTTTAGAGATTTTATAGTTTTCATTGACCTTAACATCACATGTTACTTTTGTTATGAATTTACAGCTATTACTATATCCATTCTAACAAATTTAATTACTTGGTTTGCAAATTTCATTCTTTTAGTATTCATTTAATGAAGATGTGAATGCTACTTCTTTTGCAAATCCTCTCTATGGTGAAGCATCTGAAGACATGGAGAAATTATGCAGTTCCTTGCAAACAAACACAAACCAGGATCAATAGTAATTGAAGCTCTTAGCCTGAAGATTTGTTCTAAAATCCAAAAGTAACGATAATGAATTGTAGCATGTCCAATATGAATTAATAACTCATCACAGAATAACACTTTTAATAAAATAATTATGTTCCAAAAATAACTTTATATTAAAAATGGAATTCACACATAAATAAAATATCTATGTAGAATAAATATGGTCTTCTAGTCTTCTGCCATTTCTGTTGGTGCAGAACAAGATTGGTAACTTTAACTATGAATTCATTTTATATTTGCATGGTCCAAAGTCCCATATGTTAATAAAATGTTTAATCATATCCAGATTTTGGGGGTTTGGGAATCATAATTTTATGTCTATTATTTGAGAAATGATGACTTAAATGTTTCTGTTATTCTGTATTAGAAAGGGATACAAAATGGCTATTTTAGTGTTCCAATGGGTAGAAGCAATAGAAAAATCTGTATAATTAGAAACATATAGAGGTAAATCAAAGATGGCCATGAATCATGGATTTGTGCATCAGTTCAGCATGTGATTCATCAATGTCACATAGTGGTATGTACACTTTTAACATATATGTTTATTATTATTCTTGATAGCCATAATTGACCAAATTCCCTTCTGGCCAAGCCTGCAGTGCTTACCACAGTGCTGCTGATATATTTAGTTTAATGGTTTACAGAGGGTGGAAACTACATCTTCGGGAAAACATATTTCTGCTGAATAGGTTGATCTCCCACACAGCTGAAACTTATGTTGTCCCATGCCTACATGACAGAGATGTCGTGGAGGAATTCTAGATTGCTTTTTGATTCTAAGTGCCATCCTCTGTGATACCAGGCAGAGCTTGTAATAGTGTTTATACTTTAAGCAACCTGACAGTATATCATCTCCCATAATGCACACCTAAATTATTTAATGATCATTTTTAGCTTGAAGGCTTAAGTGTTCCTGCAGTACTTGTGTTTCCCTCCCTTACCATATTTCTTCAGACTACTTAACTCTAAATTCACTGTCAACTTTCACTCATACTAAAGTCCTTCAAATTTCATAAAAACAGATAGCTGGATAGTAGATAGTATCTCTATTAATACTTTCATTCAGGGAACACTGAAATGCTTGGCATTTATTTGACCTTCTGAGAATCCAAACAGAAAAGTACATTGAAGTCTAGCATCATCATCCCATCATGCATGGAACTGATTGTTTTGGAGTTTTGTTTGGTTTTCTTTCACTTTTTCTTAGTAGCATAGCACTAGCCCATAACTCTCTACCTGGCTGCTACAGAAATACTTTTTCATTTAGGTTTTTTTATGTGACTGACATGTAGTTTCGTGGGTAGAAGAAGTAACATGACATGATCGCCATAGGCCAGCCACCAGTGGGATTTCCTTTGGGCTCATTGGTTGTACTGTTTCAGCTGTAGCAGTGCTTTGTACTGCTGCTCCATTTCTCCATATATTCCTGGGACACCAGGAGATCGCTCAGCATATTTACTGATCTGATATAAACATGCACTGACTACTAGAAAGAGTTTTCCTTTATGACAGTTCAATTAATTTTAATTTTTTTTCTCTCATTTTAACCATTTCTTTGTAGAACTGCTTAATTTGTCCTTTTATTGATGAACAATGTCAAATTATTATGCTTTGGGGAGGAGCTGTTCTAGTTCAGGGAAATGTATAGGCAACAGGAGGAATCCAGGAAACTTCTCAGCTACAGGGAAGGGTGGATATTCTACATGAGTCTCTCAGGTAAGTCAGCAAGCTATGCTCAGCTGGGTTAAATGGGTTTAACAGGGAGAAATGAGCACTAACTATTCATGAAAATTCTTTAATCTTCTGTGTAATTATGTGATCATTCCCAGCACAAAGACTTTGATTGAGTTTGCACTCAGCACAATGATAAGTATACAGCTATGGAGAAAAGTGATAATCTAGTGCTTTCATATTTTCTGCATATTTTGAAAGTTTGGGATGCTAAGTCTAAATAATTTAGAGTTAATTATAAATAATCTCTTTATTTTCTCAAAAGGAAGTTGTTTTCATTTTGTTCTTCATTTTAGTCTTTCATTTGAAATCATACCTCTTTGAGTTACTAGTTTTTAAATTTTTTTTTATTGCAGTTCATAAAACAGAATAATCCTGACTTTTACCAAGTGGTTTTTGATATGTTTGATATGTGGATTTGCAAAGCTTTAGTCAATCTTACTATGGTTTTGATGGGTAAGGCTTAGAATACAATTGGCTGAGAACTAACACGGTTATGTTAGAAACATGGTATGTCAAGAGAATTCACATTAGTAATCTATTTGATATGCACATGGACACATTAGCCAGAAGTGGACATTAACAAGCACTTCAGTTGGTCTCTAATGTACCTGTGTATTCCAGCTACCTCAGAAGTCAAAGTATTCAACATGATTCATGTAAAGTGTTGTCAGGGAATTAATAACAGTTTGCTTCTTTTCGTAAAAAGAGGCTGCATTCATTGTAACAAAATGATTAGTCGTGCAATAAATTAACTCGGGGAGGTAAGCAGGACTCTCAGGGTAATGTACTGCCCTGAGCTTACATGCAAAATTGCTACTGACACAAAGCAAATCCTAAGGATAAAGGAATATACTCCTATATATATATATATACTCCTGTACCAATCTCGAGTATTCAGATAATAAAAAGGATTAAATTGCTCCACAGTTTCACTTTATCTGTCTTGGTCTGCAGGAGGTTTCTCTAGTCATGCTTGAGAAAATTAAGTGGCCAAAGGATGCTCAGATTGAAAAGTTCTGATAATTCATAGTATCTTACTTTGTATACTTAAATCAAGTTTTAAAGGACTGTTGCTGCTCCATTTTAGCAATACTTCAACAGATTCTTCACTCTAAAACCCACCTATTTTACTGGCTTTATGAACCATTTCTTGAAGATCTGCTTCTCATGGGTAACAGCATGGATAGATTTCAATTTAATCTCATTTTCTTTTCTTGTTACTATAACTTGTATTTCACTTTAACTTTTCTATCGAAAAGTAGATAAATGGAAAAACTTATTGAGTTCAACTTTGACAAAACTGTCTTGGAATATGTATGGAGTGGGGAAAGAGAAGAGAAAATATTATTCTGAATATCTAAGATATCTAGGGGTCAATTTTTAAAATTTTGACACTTGTATCCTGTTTTTGGCCCATTTCCTTTTTAGAAATAAAAATCAAAGAATAAACTAAAATGATCCTAATTTAAGTTTACAGCAAATCATCCAAAGAAAATTCTTAAGACATTTAACTGTAAGAGGAAAAAAAAACCCTTGAAGCTCAGACTAATTTCTTTTTTTCATTAATGGTGAGAATTCTTGAAAAAATCTTCAGTGCAAAATTGCTGCATAAAATGTTGATTCTAATTAGGGACACTGACTTATTGCACATTAGCCAGAAGTGGACATTAACAAGCACTTCAGTTGGTCTCTAATGTACCTGTGTATTCCAGCTACCTCAGAAGTCAAAGTATTCAAAATATAAATCTTACTGAAGCCAATGAAAACTGCAGTCCTAGAAACTGAAGAAATTCTGGACACAATAAGAAATTCTTAATTAAGAGACAAAATTTGGATTTGAAGTCCTAACTTCAGGCACCTTGGTTTCATTGCTTTAAATTATCACATATTTTGCTTCATCCCTCTCTCATGGCTATTTCTCATAGAAAAATGTTGCATCTTTACATCAAACTACTTTCAGACAGCATGTTGTAAGAGCTGTACCTAAAATATTCCATCACAGACATCTGGAGTATTCTTCCTCTCTGTTACCTTGTGCTACCTTGTGACAACATGTGTGCAATGAGTGCTGCACCCTGTGTTGTAATTGGGACATATTGTTTTGGGTTTGGTTTTAACCTTCTAAAATGGCCTGATCTATGTGAAAATATGCCCAAAGGACCAGCAGTGTTACAGAGTACTATAAATTACACTGCATAAACATTTGTTTGATGAGCATTTTAACTAGTAAATTCAAATTACTCAAGAAACACTGGAAAAAAGAGAATAAATATTTCACTTAATTTCATTTAACCTATTTTCTCTGCTTGGAATCACATTTCATAACACATTCTGACTTTAACAATATGTGAATGCATATTGGTATGCCTATTTTATATTATTAAATTAACTACTCGGGAACTGCAGTGCACCACAACAGTACATCACACTGCTTTTCTCTTTACATTATTTTAAAGCAGCAAATGGGTTATGTGGGAGCAAGAACAAACTTGGAGGAGGAGTTTGTAAATCAGAAGATATTTTTTTCTTCTCTTGCACCCATGTGTCACATTTTATACACTGCCAGTGTGGTAAATCACCCAGACCACCTCATCTATTGAACAAAGTATTACTATTCTAGTAAAGCTGGTTTTTACTTGGTGATATCACTTGCTACTTTATGCAGTAGTCAACAGAACTATCTATCAAAATAGATCATTGTGTAAGCAGAAAGCAAATATGCAATTTTTCAATTGCAAAACCACTTCAGCTGCAGTACAAACACAACAATACTTGCTTTCAATAGCTCAGGGAAAAACAGATTAATAGACATACCAGTCAAATTGCCATGACTTCCAATCCAATTGAACAATGGCAAACTGCCCAAAGGAAATGCCCAAAATACTTGATTTGAGCTATGCTGAAGGACAGTGTATTGCACATTGGGAACTTTTAAACCTTAACAATCATGTACAAATTTAAAAAGGAGGGGAAAAAAGAAAAAAACCACTCCTGCTAAAAGCACCTTGTTCAGTAGCAAAATTTAGGCAGTGATGCTTTATAGGATATATTCTTTCTGTATATGTTTAACATATCCTTGTGAAATTCTTTCATTTAGCAATATTTTCAGAATATGTAAAGGTGATTATTTTAATTTTCATACATGCATAATAAATAACTACCTTCTGGTCTTGTTTATATTTAAACATTTTATATTGTGCATAAGTATTTTACCGAATATGTCTTGTCTATTTATTTAGGGGGGTGTTAAACATAATTTTAAGGATAAATAATGATATGGGACTAATATTTCTTTAAAGTTATTCTCTGTTCATCATAACATTTGCTATATCATTTTTCAATGGAAAGTAGCACTACACATTGGTGCTGCTAAACATCAATGGCAGGCCTTGAAAACCAATAGAAACAGATCCTGAAGTTCTGTGTAACATCCAATTTACATGTTCAATGATCCAGTTTGTAATGTACTTCTGCAAAATGTATTTGTGATTGATTCAAAAGTGAACAGGTGTAGTAGTTCTCAAACTAAAAGGAAGATGCGAGTGAATCATTTTACCAAGCTTCCCCTCAGTACCAATCCTACAAAGTAAATAGCTCATACTTCTTTTTAAACATGTCAGTAATTCCAGAGCAAACCCATCAAAATCAAGGCCTTACAAATGGACAAGCATGGACGTAGTTTTTTGTGTGATGAGAGTCATCACAAGTTGTCAAAAGCTCTATTTAGAAAATACATTATAACCTGCTTTATGATTACATTATCTGGATGATCATGAACATTTTTAGGTAGGACTAATTTTGATCACAAAGTGTTATGTAATGAGAGTGACAAAATATTAAGATACATTCTCAGAAATGTAAATTCTGAACAGTTCTCATATATTACCTTTTTCTGAGCTGTTACTGATAAATATTGCGGGTTTAACTAAATCTCCTAAAAGTTGCAGTGCCTATCAACTTCTCTTTAATATCCATAAAGCAGTAAGAAGCACAAGTTTTAGCTCTGAAGCAAGAGATGTAACTACAGTAAATGACAGTATTTGTGTTCAAAGGGAAAAGTCAGTGAAGTTTTTAAGCACACATTTAACTTCTAAGTATCTGCTGAAAGTACTTGCTTAAGCTTTACTGGAATACATCCTTAATTTTTATTGCTGTGAATTACTTCTAAACTACCTGAAGCACTAAAGGTCTGAGCACGTGAAGTAGAAGTTCTTAAATGTTTCAAGGCTAAGTAGTTTTTTCCTTTTCAATAACAGTTACCCTCAGCTTCATACATCCCACAACTTCCTCACTCCAGCCAGCAGCCCTCTGTCACTTGGAGTGCATTTGGTGTGCACTTTCCATGTGGAAGTCATCATGGACTATCTAGTTTCTGCATCCTAGCATGCTTCTTGAAGTTTTCAAGGACAGCACAAATGCTGCCCTCCAGCTTCTTTAAAGGACCCATCTCACACCCTCACTGGTCATTTATCATTTGGGTTTGCAGGTAACTATGTGACCAAGTTTTGGAGGGTTCTGAGAAGGGAGATGCCTCCTTCTGCTCAGGATCTTTCAGCAGTGGCTTGATTTCTTCTTAGTGTACTGCCTGATGGGAAGCATCTTCTGCTGCCCCTAACTCCGTTTGCTTTGTAGGGAAATTTGGCTGGTGACTTTCCCCCACTTCTTCCTCAGAGTGGTGCCTCTCTTATTGCATACCCCGCTCTACTGGGACATGGTTTAGGAGTCTGCACCACAGGGACTTGCTCCAGTCCTTAAAAGAAACACAGGAAAGGAGCTGAATGAGGACACTCATCTTTCAGACTCCAAGTTTTTTCATGTCATCCTGGGTTCTGACAGAGATGATCACACACTGGGGACTGTATGTTCTACATGGTAAAGCAATGACCACAGTACTTTGCTCTGTCTCCTCTGAGCCCAGCACTTACTGAAGACCACAAACCATGAAAAGGCCACTTCCTCTTAGTTCTTGGAGTTTATAAAACTGCATTCCTCAGCTAACATTATTGACAGATCCAACTGAAGAAGGATATACCTTAGTATTAATAAATTACAAAGGATTTTTTTCCCCTGAAAAGGTGCAGGTGTCTTCCTTGCTAAAATAAATAACCATCAGCCATCAGCCTGTGCTACCATCTGGATATATACTACCATCTGGAAATGCAAATTCAGACAATATAATATATATCTATATATACCTTTATCATTAGCAAAGACTGGATGTGTAGAATACCTTGCCATGCTGCTATGAGGTGTTGATTCAACATGTTCTATGTAATACACCAAATCCTGGAGTGCTTATTTGTGGCTGCAGTGATTAAAGATCTGTCTATCCTGAGAGCCAACAAGGCTATATTTTGCATCAATATATGTATTTTGAAAATTAAATTTGAGATACTGTGCTAGCAAGACTTTAATTACAATTTTTTATTATAACAGTATCCAAAAAGGTACCTTTATTCACCTTCAGACCCGAGCATCCTGGCATTTTATTTATTTTATTCTTGTGCAATACTTTATTTAATCAAGGGCAGAGAAGGCATTAGAACCTATTTAAATGTTACTGTATAAGGAATGATGTTTTGCATAGATTTTCTATTACAGCATTCCCCCTATATGGTACATTTTGGATCCTTATTAAAACCAGAATATGTCTCCATGGGCTCAGAAAAAAGGTTACTTTTCTCATTGACAAGTATTTTCTTCTTTGTCTATTTCTAAACTTACAATACACATACAGAAGAACTTCCACAGATAAACACAGATCTGCACATGCTTTAAGCATTTTAAAATGCAGTTATTTTCTCAACAGTGTTATTAATATGCAATCAATTCAGAGCTGAGTTCTGGAGAAATTGCTTTGTTTTCATAACCACAGCAATCAATCAAAAATTAGAATGAGATCTTCTATAATTGATATTTCAGAGCAATTCTGTAACAAATATCTTTACCACACCATTGTCTCTGAAAGTTACACATTTCCTTGGGAGCTGCAAATGTAGAAACATGTTTACATCTGATTTCAGGATAAAACTACTGAGACAAATACCAATGCAAGTCAATCACATGATGTCACTTGGAATGCTCTGCTCCTGTTAACTTAAGAATTTCAGTCTCAGGTCAGGCTTTATGCAGATTACAATTTGAATGGTATAACTTTTCTGCCTGCTTTTATCCAATAATTAGAAACTCCTTCCCAAGTCACACTACCTGGTGCTGATGAAGGCTGTGCACTTGGTACTGCAGCAGTCATCAGGGAAGGGTTAATAACACCCTATCCACTCTTCTTCCCCCAGGCAAGCAGCTAATGAAGGGCAGCTGCTATAAAAGACTGCAAATCAGCTTGTGTAAAGGTGATGGGTGAAGTTACCACAGATGCCTCTGAGTGGCTGGAGTAGCCTGGAGGGGGGGAGGATGCTGCCCATGATATCAGCAGCCTAACTGGAGACTCTATTTCCCTGCAAAAAAGGAAATGGTCCCTCTGAGATGAAAGGACTGATAATGCAGGACTAATCCATCCTCCGTTTTGTTTCTCAGAGGTGAGTGTTATGTGTCACATGAAGGGATAGTGAGAGGCTGTTGAGACGATACTATGGGGTATGTCTTTGGTGTGGATGTTGACTTTTGACGCCCTACCCTGAGGTTTTTAGAAGTGTTATTAAATTGAAATGGGGCATTTAATTCTATTTTTCTTAAGGGAAAAATGTTCAATCCATTTTGTCCTCTGTTTCATCTCAGAACCTTTTTCTTCTACTTTTCCAAAAGAAAGCCAATTTTGCACTGTCATGCTACACCAGTCCCCAGGGCCTGGCCCAGTTCTGCAGCCAGTTGCAGCAATGAAGCCATTAGGGAATGAGGACCCTGGGGAAGCATCACCTGAATTAAGAAGGGCAGAATCTTTCCTTCTGTGTCTGTGGTGATATTTGTTTCTACTTGAATAGCTTTTTATGGCAGAGTTTACATTTTTCTGCTGATGCGTAGTAAAACTTTCTTACTGTGGTTGGTTTAATTTTCAAAGCTTAAAAAAAATCAATTTTTTTCTTTGTACTCAGTATATTGGAGCTGAAAACCGTAATGTCCTATTACTTCAGGGTCACTGCATAACTTCTGTTGACCCTCTTGCCCAATAATGTATTTCCTAGAGTTTATTACAGCAATATATTTCCTAGTTTTTTATGCATAAACTTATATTTCTTGTTCTTAAGTAACTGCTTTCAGAGTCCTTAAGAACAGTGATTTATTTCAGGGCAAAAACAATTTACCACATGCAGGAACACAAAATTCAAGAGATATTCCTCATGAACGCCTGCTCTTTGCACTGCAAAGATTTTGAGAGGGCTGTGGAAGGTGTTGTGGGGACAGAAAAGATGCAGTGCATAGAGAAAATAGGAGACATTTAACAAATATTCCATCCTCTGAGGTAGTTTTGGGGTAAATACCTGCTACTGCTCATCACAGCTCCTTCAGCCAGGAGGAAGAAGACAAGGATGGTGCTAAAGTCCTCGTAAAACTTTTGGCAAGAGCTTTGACAAATTACTGGAAGTATTGTATGGGTTTTTTTTTTAGTAAAGGAAGGTCTTAGGAGTTACATAAAGTATTGCAAGTGGACCGGAGAGCAGCATTAAAGGCCAAGATTTCTGTTGTAACTGTCCTGAAACTAGGCTGGCCAAGGGAGTTTCTTCCTTACAGGCAGCCATCAGCAGTGCTCAGGACAGCACATTATCCCTGCTGCTAAGGGTGATATCTAGATACTTCAGCTACCACAAGACAACTGAGTAATAAGATTTCTGTCTAAGTATATATATGCCTATATTCCCTGAATTAGGCTGTTGTCCAATGCCAAAAAAGTCTTATCAACAAGAAACTGTTTTCTGTAAAGACTTCTAATACTTTGCTCATATTATAAAAAATTTTGATACCAATGCAATGCATAATGGACTAAGTGCTCATGTTTCCTTTGCTGCTGTTATCCAGTTTGGATGCTCTGTAAGAGTATTTCTTATGAACCTAGTATCTCTGTGCTTTACAGGTTATAGCAATATGATGATATTATGTTAGTCACACCACCAGTTCTCACTCTATTTATCAATGCAGCCTTTAGATAACTTCCAGATCAGATATTACAGCAGATATTCATTATCCTCTTTCCTGGTTCTTTTGCCTTCTAAAGAAAGGGTTCGATTCAAATTACTAATCTGATTCCAATATGTAGCAGTTAGAAAAACATTTTTAAAATGCTAGTTCTGCGGTCAAATGGAATGAATGAGCCTCTTCTATTTGCTGTAGGGAGAAAGAGCAATGTGTGGAGAGTGAGATGAATAGTGACCTGATTTAGTAAAGTTGCTGTAGGGAGAGATATTATGGGCAGAAATTTAAAAAAAAAAAAAAATAAAACCCGAAAAAAACACAAAACCCCGAAACGGGGAAGCTGACTAGTTCTTAAGGAAGGTGAGGGAAATGTTTTAATAATCCTGCTTGTTGTGAACATCATTGAAGGGTGAAAAAAAAATAAATATGACCTGTAGCTTGACAGACACCAGGTCACATAGGTTCTGAAGTGTGGGAACAGCACCATCTATTGCACGTCCACTCTTACCAACACAGTGACAAACCACAGAGCCTCCTTCCCCTGTGTGGCCCTCACAACAGCTCTGTAGGGTAAGGACAAAGTGTTTTTCTAATTTAGGAGAGAGGAAACTGCTTTCCTGGTGGCTTTCAAGAAGCAAGTGATAAACCAAAAGATGAGCCCAGTTCTTCTGAATGAGAAGCTGTGAGTTCTGGCTCTGTTTCCCGAGCTTAGAATACATATTTGCCTTTACCTTCTCATGTCTCAGCTATGCTATCTTGCAATTACAATTGCATCACATTTTGCAGGCACTAGAAAAACTGGATGTTTGCATTTAGAAAGCATACTTTCTGAAGTTGCAGGTAGAAAGTGAAACAAAGGAAATTTATATAGGGAAATGGAAAGACCACATATATACTCAGACTGAAACTTTTAAAAATACAACTTTGAAGCTTGAAAAATAGCTACCACTTTACAAAGAATAAAATGTTATTTTTCATATTTTGTTGTCATTTGAAATATTCAAGCAGATTTTATGTCTTGAAACTGCAGTTTAGCAAATGGGAAAAGGAATGTTAGATCAACTTCTCTGAAAATCAGTATTTGTCCACAAAACACAGCATTTTAAATCTTCAATACCCAAGTAGGGACTACTTCAAAATAAGATAAAAGGAAACGTTTGTAATCTCTAGCCTCCTGAAGAGCTCTCCTCTTCTTGAAGGCTTCCATGGCAAAGGAAATATTTTACTTCAGCTGGAAGTAAGAAAATTTGCTAGGTTATACTCTTTATTGAAGGTATATTCTGTCCTTAGGCCTGCTGTCAGCACAAGTCACAGTGGTGGTTTGCAGATCTGCTCTGTGTGCCAGCACACATTTCTTGTGCATTTTAAGATTCTTCATCACAACACAGGAGAAGAAGGCTAGGATGACATCTAAGACAACACAGCTTCCAAATAACTGTGTATTTCTCATTTCTTTGTAGTCAGAGCAGATCTGTACTGAAGGTGATTTAATTCCACTCAATGGAACCAATTTTTTCTCAGTCTAAAAAGAAACATCTCTGGCAAATTCCATTCTCTGCCTTCACAGGCTGTGGCCTCTGCAACCAGCTTAACCAGCCAGGTCCCTGCTTGCCCACCTTGGATTGATCCTGGAATGCCTCTTATGGGGCTGCAGGCTGCTAATGTGCTTCTGAAGCATGTTTCAGAGTATTTGCGTGCCATTCCTGACTAAGGTTCTGGAGGTCAGAGAGAATACAGAAATAGGACTGTCTTGCAGTTGAAAATCCTCTCCTCTTTGCAATTGGGAAAATGTCTTACAAGATGTTGCATGTTAATCTGGGCCTTAAAATTCTCTTGTTAAAACTGTGCAGAGGAAAAGGATATAGTCCTAAGCATAAAGCTATGTGCTTATTTAGATTGTGACAGCTAGTGAGATTTTGATTGTTTTGTTGGTTCGTAGAGATTCTTCAAAACTGCTTCTTGAAAACAGTTCAGATTCCATCTATACAGCTTTGCAGAGAGATGTAAGGGGATGCACTACTGTGATAAAATGGGAAAAAAACAGAGTCTTGATACAGCAAAATGCTAAAACAGTGAAATGCTACATTCTTTTTCAGAAAATAGCACATATTATCAAATGAGACAAAAGCAGAACAAAATCAAGACTTGCATGTTTAACAAAGTGTGGGGCAGTGGGAAAGGCTGCAGGAAGAGCAAAGGTGAAGATAAACCAAAGTTTGGACAGTGGAAATGGGGATGCAAAGAGATAATTCAATGCAGGATCTTGGCTTTCTGATGTGTAGCTCAAGTCCAGAGAGGACAGAAGGAGGGAGACTTGAGCTGAAGGAAAAAAGTGTTGAAACTATGTGAGGAAAGAAAAACTTGAGTTGAAGGGCAAAGTTTCTCTGTTGCATGACTCAATGCAGTATAATCAGTGGTTTGTGGTCAGGGGAGACAGCTGCACTTAGAGACATCAGTCCACATGCCAGGGAAGAAACCGAAGTTCTGTATCACATATGTCCCCCATATTGTAAAGGAAACAGTTGTTCAATGATGTTATTTCTTTCAGGTGTTAAACTGAAGGAAAAAGACTTTATGAGCTGCACCCTAAATATGTTACACAGTCATAATGCCCATAATGGACATTATGCAGTAGTCCAAGCAAAACAAGCAAAAAAGGTACTTCTGACCATGAACTGCTAGATCAGTCTGTTGTGACGTTTCATCTGCAAGCATGTTGAGAAAAGGCAAATGAGCAATGAGATGATTGATGCACAGCAGATTGTTGTGCTGCTGTGGCCGCTGCACAAAAATGTGCTGGTTGTTTTCACTTAAATCCCAAATTTATGCTACTGGTGGTGGCTGCCCTCTCCCCCTGCAATCATCACTAACACCAGGCATTGTTGCTCCAGAGAAGCTCTATGCCATGGCTACTCTCATATCAGTTGTCTCAGCTAAGCACTTGTTAAGATCATTCTAGCATTAAAGTTTGCCCAGACCTGCTGACCTAAAACCTAATCCCAACCCAATTACTTTTTGTAACACCAGTCTTAACCCTTGTCTGCCTTCCCCTGCTGTGCCCAGCAGCAGATTTTGTTCTTTGGTCTTGACTGATTAAAAAAGTTAACTCTATTCACAACTATATAGGCTATAGTAATTACTCAGGCCATCTTACCAGCCCTAGATCATGAGTAAGAAAGGTTTAGTGCAGAATTGTTTAGTATATTGGGATCTTCAGATCCTAAGAAAGGTTGCTTTCTTGGAAAATGTGTGCCCTGAGAAGCTGTTGAAACTTAGTGGCTTTTTATTTTAGCTGTTCTATAAAAAAACTTCCCTCAGCATTCTGTAAGTACTTCAGTTACTACTGGTACCAATATAGCCACCAAGAAACATATTCACTGTGAATATCATCTTATACTGACTTTCCCTGCCCTGGCTGAACGAGACACCTCCTTCCATTTAGCTCATCCCACCTTTCCTGAGGCCATCTGTAGTTGAAGGCCTGGGTGCTTTGCACATCTGGTTCATCACACTGACATTTGTGTCCCTGTATATTAGTTTCCCTCGCAGCTGCAGAGAAATTACACTGGCAAATCTGAATTTTCCTTCTTTCACTTCTATTTCCATACTGGGTTTCTCTTCTGCTGATACCCTTTACCCACTCTCTGTTCTCCTATGGCTTTATTTTAGCCTGCTGACCACTGCTGTACTGAAATATGAGCTTCTCTGTTCAACTTGGCCCTCTCACAAGCAATCAAGGGGCCTTCTGATTCTTTTTCCATTCCTGTGTCCCCATAGATGTCAAGTAAGGGTCACAACCACAGCCCTTACTACAGTTTCAGGGATGGGATGTGGAACTTGGAAGCCCCAGACCCTGTTTTGGACTTTGCTGCCTTGTGGTTCTCAAAGTCAAATAAGAGATCCACACAAACTCAGAGTTCCAGATCACAAACAGGCAAAAGCATTGTTTGGTGCAGCATTGCTGGTGCCTGTGTCAATGTTGTTGCAAAGAAAGATTCATTGAAAGAATATGTTTGAAGCATCTCTAGTTCAAATAATTGAACTTCAGCTGGAACTTCTTGGTTTCTCATTTTGAAAGGATGTTTCATTTCCAAAACTATTCCATTCTTTTAAAGGCATTAAAATGCTCAAATAGGAATCAAAACTGGTTTGGATTAAACTTCTTGTTTAACCTCAAACATTATTCATACTGCCTTGCTTGCTGAAATGTCTCTCTTTAATTTCCGCCTCCCTCCCTTAAATTGCCAGGGAACTACTTTGGAACTCAGTCTCGTTATTTCTCTTATGTAGGGATAGTTTCCATATCACAAAATATCTCAAACATCATGAATCTGAACTAGGTTTTTACCCCCTCAAAAACCACTCCCTAACCATAGACTGAGGCATAGAAATAAGACAGGCCATGTGGTTGGCTTGTCATACTGCTGTCCTAGAGATAAGAAGAAAGCTTTACTGAACAAAGCTGTGTTAGCATTAACCATGCAGCTCTTAGAGACATGCATATTCTAATTAGTTACAATTATGCAAACTCGTATATTTGCATACAGCACTGTGTGGAGTTACAGGAAGTTTAGCAGATGCCTTTAGGAGGTGACCCAGCCAGAAAGGAAACCTTAGCACTTGCCCCTGGAAATCAGGGTGCGTGGCAAGACTCAAGGCTCTCCTGGTCAGGAGAGCAGGAGAAAGAAACAAAAGCTCATTTAAGAGTGCAATGCCTTTTCTGTGGAAAGTTACTATATTTCTCTCTTCAACAAGGAAGCTACTTCTCTTCATCCTCCACATCCAAGTCTTGCACAGCCCTTCAGTGATTCGGCTAACATGGTGTGCTCTTTCTTTGAACTGGCAGAGTGAGCTGGGCTGCACTCTAAATTCACAGTTCAAACACCTGGCTTTGACAATACTAAACCAAATGCTTCAGCCAACTTCCCAATAGCAATGTCACACACCTGTGTGAGCTCTGACCAGCTATCAGCAGAGCTCTAAGGAGAGGAAGGTGAACAAACTCCCTCCAGGGCATTAAAGCCTAGCTTTAGTCTTTGATAATCGTAACATCAAGCAGTAAATGACCTGCCCCATAAATGTCACATACTCCATTTTTTCCCTGCAGGGATTAATCCTGTATCTGAAATTATCTAGATATTTTTCTCTCTCCGTCTGGAAAAGTAGGTAAATCTTAACCATTGCTCAGCTGCAGCAGAAGATGTTGCTGGTTGTATTCTATTTATTAATATTTAGGCTCAATCCTCTGCAGAGCAATAGCAAGTGAAAGTTCACTAAACAAACAGAAAATCTCACTTTGATTTGTTCCTGGAAGGAAATACAGAGATATTCTCTCCAGTCTCACGGATGCTGCAATTATATTTCAGCTTCTTTTTCCAAAATGAAGCAGATATTCGCCCCTCACTTCTCATATTAAAAAGCAGGTATCCTTCCAGGCTAGCACTGACCACTTACAGGAATATAGCTGAGGGATGCCTCACTTGTACCTATCAAAGAAATATAGATAATAGCACTTTTTTTTTTTAAACAAAAGGCAGAGAAAAGGAATGTTAAAGACTTTGGTTTTCATAATTGTATGCAATAAGCCCAGAAGACATGTTGAAATGATTATGTTGATATGAAAAGAAAAAAAAAAAAAAAAGACAACTCTCCCTCCTCCCGCAAACAGATTCTTAAATTAATGTGTGAATGAGAATGAGCACTGGCAAGCAGTGTGACACTGGAATACAATAAACAGGGAGAATCTTCCCACTATTCTGTCCAGAATGATTGATGTTATAATCAGGAATGTTGGAGCAATGCAAAAAGAGAAAAACATAAGGCCGTGTTCTTCACTGGTGAAAATAAGTGTTCACGTTGATGTCTATGGAACCACTGCTGTTTATGCTGCTGCAAGATATACTCCTGAGAGGTGAGATAATGTGTGAGGATGGCCAAGATAAAAGCACACAAGAGAAATGAGAACTTATCACAGGCACTGTGTTCCAAGTAAACACATCTCATAACCTCAGCAAGCTTTCAAGTTCTTTCAGTATTACTTGTGCTTTATAAAAAAACAATGAATGCACATGATTCTCAGTCATGAGAGCCTCTCCAGCTATGACATATTGTCATTAATCATTATAGGATTCATAATTAGCTTTCTTCTGAGGGCTTTTTTTCAGTGCAATAAAATGTTTGGCCTCTGCTTTTACATACCAAGTTTTAGCTGCATCCTAATTATCAGTTTCAGTGTAAGAGGGACAATGCACACATCCTTCCTTGTATAGTTTGATTCTCACCATGGAGCACAAGAGGTGCAGAATGCAGAGACTGTGCTGACCTCCTCACATGCACACTGCAAAACTATCACATAACTGCACAGAAGACTTCAAATTAAAACTGTGGGATATAGTATGTTGCTAGGATTTTCATCTGCAGTTGCATGCTTCAGCTGACTAGTGCTAATCCTTTCTTCTTCATATTAAGTTTTTGTAGATCATCTATGAAGAATATGAATCTGGAACTCTAAGGCTCTGTAAGACTAAGAAGCAGACAGCAAATGAAAAGGCTGTCATAAAGGCTTTTTTATACTCCACATAGCTTGAAGGATTTATTATTATTTATTTTAGCAATGCAAACTTTTTTCTTGTATTCATTCCCATCCTATGGAATTTGCTATCAATTTATAATACACTAAGTTATGATCAAAAAGTACTGATGAAACCAGAGTTTTGAAGTTATACAGACTAATTTACCATTCCTATTCTCATCTAAGAGCACTGTTGACAAACAGATGAGAGTGAGATTCAGCCCTTTAAGACTACCTCTCTTGTCCCTACCAAGAAGGGCCAAAAGCTCGATAGTTCTCTCAGCAACTCCAGCAGAACTTAGGGAAAATCGAGTGTCATGGAAAAAAGTGGTATTCAAACAGCACAAAGAAATTTCCCTCTCCTATTTTGTTTAAGAAACACCAATGGCCTTAATAACAACTTCACCAAATCTTCAAGAGTCTGTTGGGTAATCCTGATCACCTGTTAGCACAGGGCAATAACAAGCTCCAAATTGCCAAAGATTCCAGCAAAGCCAGGGTTTTGTTCCTGCTGTTACTTAGCAGATGTTCAGCGTCATCTTCTCTTAGGAAAGAATTCCTGCAGTGTTTTTGTAGCAATACTTGGACTGGTGGAAAAAGATCTTTATTTTTTCAAGGATATGTGCAAAAAAATGTTGAACTGGAAGGGCCAAGTGTATAAAAACCTTATTGGTATTACCCTCCGGTATCCTACTTTAATATACGTTAAGAAGGTTTTGCAAATTTCTGCTTATACTTCACAAATACTTCTTAAAACCCCAAGTGTTCTGCTTCTGTTTACACATTAACACATCAAAGATTAAAGAGCAAGACAATTACAATGGAGCTGATGAATTCTTAATCTCAGAAACAGCACTAAATTAAGGGAAACCGCAGCCTCGTTACTGGCTGTTCTTTTGTGATTAAGTATTAGTTATCTGCTATGTTTGACATTCTGTAGCCTTATTTATTTGATTAATTTAATTGTCGTCCTAATTAATTTAATTATTTTGTAGCAAGGGTTGAGAGGCAGCTGCATTCATGGCTTTCTCTACATGGAGCTCAGCTGATTACCAGCGCCACTTCACTCAACTGCTAAAAAGCCGCCGCCCGGTCCCCGCTGCCCCTTTGGCCTGTGTGGGTGTGACTGATGTGCCCTCTGCTAGTTTGTGCCTCTGCGCCCTTGTTCACAGATTAATGCAGGGGATGGGATTATTCACGGTGCTTTAAATTAAGCAGCTCTATCGATTTCTGTAGGGGAGAGAGGCCCCAGTCCCTGCACTTTTGTAGTGATGAGGACGTGAGCAATTCCCCCGTTTGCGGAGAGAAAAATAAAATGGGGGAAGGGAGAAGTAGCGGTGCGATCTAGTTCTCTCGGAAGATAAATGGGGAAAGGGGCAAGGGAAGAGGGGTTTTGGGGCTGCTTTATTTTCTAACTTCACGACTCGGAAGCATCTACACAGAGCAACTTTTGAGTAACGGCGAGACAGCGGGCTGGGCTCTCTCCGTCCGGCAGAGAGGCCGGCGCTATCCGTGCCGCCCGCAGTCCTCTTCCCACGCGCACACACCGCGCCGCTCCGCGGCAGCGCACGAGGCGAGGGTCGGTCCCAGCCTCCCGCCGTGAGCTGCAGGTTCCCTACGCTCCGGAACAGCGAACTGGTCCGCACGGAGGGCTCCGTACTGGCGGGTGTGAGATCTCCACACTGCTCCGCCGCTGAGGTGCAGCCCGCGGAACTAAGCGCGACTGCGGGAGCGCTCTACCACCGGCAGCCCCGGCGCCTGTGCCCCACAGCGCTCCTGCGAGGGGAGGCGGGGGACAGAGCGAGAGGGGCGGCCGGGACCCAGCCCTGAGAGAGCTCTCCTCACCCCACCCGCCCTTGCGCAGCGGGCGGCGGCGACAGCGCGGGCGCGCACAGAGGTGGGGAACACGCTGTAGGCCGGGGGAGCGGCCGCTTGCCGCGGCTGCCCTCCAACCCGCATTAGCAGCGGCGGCCGCAGAAACCGCCCCGAAAGAGAAGGAGAACTTGTAGATCTCCGCCTGCCTCCTCCTCCCTACCGCCCGCGCATCCTCTGCCGCGGCGCATCCGCCCGCCCTCCAGGTCCTGCTCCCCCCTCCTTTCCCCCTCGCCCCGAGGCTGACCCGCCGGCTCCAGCTGGAAGATTTCCCCGCTCGTTTTCTCTGGAGGGATTTTATCGGCAGCGGGGTTCCGAGGGGAGGCTCCGTCCCTAAGGCACCTCACCCTGCGGGGGAAGGGAGCTGGGTGGGGGCAAGCCGGGAAGGGAGGATCTCAGTGGCTCTCCTAAAATCTATTAGCAGGCTGCAAGGAGGGAAGAGTTTGGTACTTCGCAGGCAAGGCTGGGCTTGTTTTCCCCAGTGGTGATGCCGCTGGACTGAGTGGCGCGGCCGTGCAAGTTGGGGGGGGACGGATTCCCCACTACCCCTCTTTCACCGCCTTCCCCAGACCCGGTCCAGCGCCTTCAGCTCCGGTAGCTCGTCCTCCCTGCCCCGCTAAATGAAAGCTGGTCCGAGGACAGGGCGACTCGGCGCCTACTAAGGGCTGCTCTCCGCCGCCCCTCCCGGACTTTACCACCCCCGACGAGGAGCGGCGCGCACCTCCCAGCTCAGAGAGTTGTCTCGGCAGGCTCCGTGCTATGGCGAGGCTGCGGAGAAGCAAACTGGCCGCTGGATTTCTATTACTTTTTCAGTGCTTGAGCGAGCGCTGCCAGCTCGCCGGAGGAGAGACGCAGAGGCAAAGCCACGGTAAGCGAGGCCGGTACCTGCCGGGAGGGGCCGGCCTGGGGCAGCGCGGCCGGGCAGGGGAGCGGGCAGACTTTCCGCAGCTGCGGTGGGTGCGCTCTGGGTCCCGTCGTCCGCGGAGAGGACAAAACGCAGTTTGGGGTTGGCTCCCCCTTGCTCCCTGTGGTGGCCGCGGTGCTGGCTTTTCGCCCTTCCCTCCCCCCTCTCCATTACTTCCTTTTTTAATTTTAAATGAGAATTCAGGACTTCCCTCCCTTCATAAATCAGCTTTATGATCACCGGGAGACGGTGCTGTTCCCCTGCCCAGTCCCTTCGCGAGGTCCCCGGAACCTCCGAGCCGAAGGGCTCCCACTCAAGCACCGTAAAGGGAGGGAGAGGAGGAAGGAAAAGAAAGAGGGGAGGGACAGTGACACCGGCGCCCTCGGGAGCCGAAGGCAGCGGGGAGCGGCGGGTTGAGGCGCTCGGGCAGCCTCCGCCCCCTGCCCGCGGCGGAGCACCGCTGTCTGCCGGCAGCCAGCCCTGGCAAGGGAGGCAAAGTTTCCCTGCCTGGGCGAGATAGCGGCCACTCTGCTCCCCCTCCGCGGCAGCCGGTAGCTTGCAGCCTTCTCTGCCAACCGGGCATTGAGGGAAGGAGGAAGGTGATAGCAGGAGCCCCGCAGGGCTTTGAGGACCCATTCATTACCTCGCTGTGTTGTTTGTGGTAGCATTAGGGATCTCTAGTCAGCCCTTCTCGGAGACACCTGTTAATACATCACACACTGCACCTGTAAGTGCTTTCTCTTGGGCCGCTGTTTTGCCACAGCGAGAGCTTTCCTTCTGATCACCAAAGCCATCTGTATCCAGCAATCCTGTGCTGTGGAGGGGAAAGCAGGTATTGTGGAGAGATATTTAAGGAACAAGTGAGGAAAGTCGTGGCTTTTTGTGTGTTGCGGGGCCTTGCTCCAGCAACTTCAAGCTGATACATATTTTCAACAGCTGGGCTTTTGTATTTGAAATACCAGCCAGATTATTATCAGATGAAATGTATCCACTGGCCTCCCTGGTGTTGTCCCTCTGTCCTTTTCTGAAGGGTTTGATACAAATGTGAAGAGTTCTGTGATCATAGTGTAACTGACCCGAACAAGAAAGTCTGAGGAGTTATTTGAAGTGTTTGGCAAGATAATGTGCCAGGGGCAGGGATTTTCCCAGGCAGGGGCCTACCACTGGGTTTTGGAATTGCTAAGTGACAAAGGTAGCTCAGCAGGTTGCTGGAGCTCACATGTCACTTGTGGCCAAAGGGAAAAGCCAGAAGGATACTTTTAATGTACTGTTGCAATATTCATGCTGCTACTCTCGGAGCTATAGGCAAGAAATGCTGGTTAATGTTCTACAGAAAAATAAAGTGTGGTGGTGTGATCAGAAAAAGAAAATTGCTATTGTGTAGCAGTTGGACCAAGCTCACAAAGTTTATTAATCTTCCATCCAAGGTATCTGGAAAAGGAAGTGTCAGTGCTGACTAAATGAAATATAATTTAGCAGTGGGCAAATAATCTTTGCACATCATTGTTTTAGGTTGTTAAGTTGCAGTAGTCATCAATGTCTGCACGAGGAGGTGCTAAATAGGAGGCATACCAACACCTATTCTAAAATAATTTATTAATTTCTTGTGTCTTCCTAACTGTGATATGAAGTATCAAGGAGTTCATAATTGGGCAAATGTAATTTTGATATGTAATACATGCTGAAGAAAATATACTATGTGATTGTGTTCTTTAATTACTACGATGGACAGTCTGATGTCACCTTTGACATCTAGATGTTTATAGCCTCAGCATCTTTTCCTTCTCTCTTGGTTAAAAAGTCTGCATTATGATAGCAATAATTAAATGTCGTTAACATAATCAGAGTTGCATTTAGCATGTTTTCATAATTCCTTTTGGTTTGTTTGTTTGGTTGGCTTTGATGTTGTGGGTTTTTTTATTTCTTTTTTGTCTTTAATACTGTTCCTCACTGGGGAAAAAAAAGCAGTTAGAGACTGTGTCCAATCAGTAAGAAGAGGGACTTTTGCAAAGCCAGGGAAATTCAACTTCAGGCTCTTTGAGTCTAAGTAAAAAGTACCATCTCGAAGTTTTACTCTGTTTAGCATCTTCTGTATACATCAGAATGCTCACATAAACATTTTGAAGAATTAAAGTGAAAAATAAATTTTTGAAGTACCTTCAAATTCCTGATGGGAGTCTGTTTTGACATATTCTTCAAACATTCAGTAGCAAAACACCTATTGAAAGTGAAAGAAACAACAGTATCAAGAAAAGCAAACTTTCAGTATTCTTTGGCAGAACTGGAGCCAGGAGGATGCTACCAAAAGGATTTGCTGTGATTCCAACATAGATGGAAAAATCCGCACAGGCTTTCTTTTTTTTTTTTTTTTTTGCCAGCTCCTCGAAATTACCATTCTGAGTGGAATCAGGCCAGATAATTCAAATCAAATGGTTTTTCTAGGCACGCCGGAACTTGATGGAGCTGCCTTTGGGTGTTTTTTTTAAATCTGTGCCCAAGGTGTGAGGCTGCGGGGCTGTCCCCGCTAGAGGGCACCGCGGTGGCCGCGCAGTATGTGTCTCCTCGGGAGCGCTCCATCTATCCCTCCGCCTGCCCCGACATTCATTTTTGCCCACAAAAACGCTGAAAATCAAGGATGAAGGTTCTTAAACAGAAAGCTTGTGTGTCTATTTGCGTTATGCAGTAAGCAAGCTGAACATGACATGAATTTTGTGAACAGGAGCAAATGATCTTTTGAAAGCATGCACAATTAAGGTTCCTGGTTATTTAAGGGAGGGCTCGCTGCTACAAGAAGCCTTGAAAATGCTCCATTCCTTCGCAAACACCATCACTCAGAATTAGGAGGCGGTTACTGTAATTTCTTTTTCTGTCGAAGTATATCCCAGAATCCTGGTATGATTTTATATTTGTTGTACTGCCACTACTTCCAGGCATCAGCATGCAGAGTGGGATAGAATTATTTTTATGGAATAAACTACTATTAAACAGTGTTTATGTACCTATTATCTACTGCTGAAATAGTCAAATTTTGTGTATTACCCGAGATTTACTCTGTTTCTAGAAACAAACAGCTGAAAATAAACTTGCATCATTAGACATTAGGACCATCAGCTTTTATCTTAGAAGTATTAAGAGAAATACAATATTAGATTTCCCATGTAACAGAACTTTTTCTCTCTTTGCATCAAAATTTAGTGTTTAGTTGGGTTTTTTTTCTGTACATGGTATGTAAGTGGAGGCAGCTCTGTTAGAGGATTCCAGCAACTTTTAAAAGTAAATCCTGTTTATGCATCATATGTATTTTACTGATAATTCCCTTTAAGCAAGTCTTGTTTGACTTTCATCCTTGTTATTACTTTTATTTTTTGTGGTTTATGTTATTGCCATTTCCCCTGGAAAAGTTGTTTGAAATATTGTTAGTAAATAATCGGTAAATTAAGAATATGATAAGGTTGACTAAAGTATTAAGGTATTAAATTGAGTTTCACAGAAAATCATTTCCACAATTTTAGAGTAAGATCAATACTCATAGTTCACTGAAGGTTTAAAAATCCCTTGGGGAAAACTGTTTTTGTTTGTCTGTAAATACTCCTCTTCAGAGTTAACATCATCACGCAGATACTTAAAACTCAGCAAACACTTGACTAAGATGTTTGTCTGACACTTACCTTGGAGCTGTTGATAAATAACAGCAAAATAAGTTCTGTATACTGTAAACAAAAACAGAAAATCAGGAGAAGGTCTTTGTAGTTTGTATAGTTCTTTGGCTCTGTGCAACAATTTATCAGCACCAGATACAGACCACATAGACCAAAATACTGGGGCAGCATCTACTGCTGTGCTGAATACCTGATCCCACTAGAACAATTTCTGGTTTAGTAGGGCTGTTTCCTCTATGGAGAGGTTCTTGAGACTGTGATAGAGGTAGATAAAGTAATTCATAATGTCAGGTGATGAGAGCAACCCACAGATTAAAATAGCCCCAGACCCCACTACTCGGCACTGGTGAGACCACACCTGGAGTATTGTGTCCAGTTCTGGAGCCCTCAACACAAGAAGGACATTGAGCTATTGGAGAGGGTCCAGAGAAGGGCCACGAAGATGATCAAAGGGTTGGAGCAACTGCCCTATGAAGACAGGCCGAAGGAGTTGGGGTTGTTCAGCCTGGAGAAGAGAAGGCTCAGAGGGGACCTCATAGTAACTTATCAATACCTGAGGGGGTCCTACAGAAAGGCAGGGGAAGGAATTTTTGACATAATATCGGATGGGAGGACTAGAAACAATGGATATAAATTGGAGGGGGATAGATTTAGACTAGACATAAGAAAGAAATTCTTTACAGTGAGGGTGGTGAAACACTGGAACAGGTTGCTCAGAGAAGTTGTGGATGCCCCCTCTCTGGAGGTGTTCAAGACTAGGCTGGACAAGGCACTGAGCAGCCTGATCTAGTGGGAGGTGTCCCTGCCTATGGCAGCGGGGTTGGAACTTGATGATCTTTAAGGTCCCTTCCAACCCAAACTATTCTATGATTCTATGTTGAGTTGGCATGTTTATAAAAGAATTTTTGGTGTGTTTCTGGTGGAGCAGTGCTGCAGATCCCTGCACCTGCACAGACCATGAGAGATGGAGGGTTGGACTTCATGTCTGTCCTGCAGTTCTGCTGTACAGTGGTGCTCCAAAAGTTGCTTTGTTTTGAATTACATTGAAGATAGATATCACACAAGAAAAATATTCAGTTGAATCCTACTGATTTTCTCACAAAGCGAATTAAAAAGTTCCTATAAAAAAAAGTAAAAATTAAAATCATCATTCAGCTCTTGATAAAGTAATTGTGGTTTCATTGGACTGTCTGAAGTACTGAGCAGTTTTTCATGCAACCTTAAAAGCAGTCGCTTGAAAGCTCTATAGTTTCAAATCTGATTGAGACCTCAGTCTCTTAGAATAAGAACATGGTCTAAGAGGTGTGTGTGCCTTTTGAATTCCTGGAGTGGTTCACGCTTCCTGAGGGAAATGAATAGTAAAGCAATTTGAGAAGGCAGTAGTTAAGGTGAGCGTGTGCTGGGGGATCTCTGCAGAGTGAACTAAAGGTAATTTGACAGGGGCATTTCTCATCCAGTACAAGAAAATATTGTGAGCCTGCCAGCAGCATGAAATTGTATCCGACTATTAGGTTTGATGAGGGCTGAGCTGCTGGTGTTAATGCAGTGCAATTGGCAGATGTCATATTTACTAAACTGGAGAACTGCATAGTCACAGCAGGAACTGGAAAAACCCAGGAGGTTGCATTCCATGGAAAAGCATGCAGAGAAGTCATGTTAAGTGCACGTGGGCTTTGTTTTTGTTTGTGGCTTGTGACGAATGAGCATAAAACATTGCCCTGAGGTGATGTTTGTGAATGCTGGGTGCTGGATCTCGTCATGGAACACTTCCTCCCCTTCCTCCCCTTCTCTTTTTCTTCATCCAACTAATAAACATAGCTTCAATTAGCACTCCTTGTTGTCAACATTGAGCAATCAGTCGTGTTAAGTGTCCTTGTAAATTCCGGGCTCGATGGAGCTTGTGTAACATTTTCATCTGCTTTGACTAAAGGCAGTGTGTAGGAGTGTTTTCTGCTTGAATTTGGACCAGTTTTTTTCTCCTCGGAAGCAGACAAATGTAGTGAGTGCATAGGCCAGATCCAAGGTCAGGAGTGACACTTGAACACAGTTTCAAAAGTAGTAAATGTTTTGATGAGATGGTTTGTCAAGGGAGTTGTAAGTATTAATATGCACTTGGATACAAGACATCACAAGAGTGGTGTATCTGCTCTACTTGACAATGGTGAGATCCCAATAGGGTATTTCCTCCAATTTCAAGCACTGCACTTTAAGGAACATGTGGGCTAATTTAGGAGTGCTATATGAAAAATAAAGGGAAAGAACACTGCTAGAGAGAATAAAATTAACATGGTAACAATCTTCAAATGTGTGAAATGCTTCCACAGAAAAGGGGAGTAACTTTTCCTCTGTAACAAGTAATGACTTACATTGCAGCAGGGCAGACTTCTAAATGTTAAGGCTGGGAGAGCAGATTATTTATGAATAGTCTTCATCACTGAAACAGGTTAGATAAACATATGCCCAAAATGTCATTTTGTCAGGAAAGGCAGCTGTTCCTGCCTTGGAGCGAATGACTGGGCAGTGTGACCTTTCAAGGTCTCACCCAGCTCTCTGGAATCATCCTGTGTGGGTAGCTTTAAGTACACACGGGTTCACCTTGAACTCAGCAGCCAGATACAACACAAGCATGAATTCAAATGCTGTCTTTGCTTGAGGCCTCTTCCTGTCATTTATCAATGATATATGTGGCTTTAATGTGATTTTAACATATACTTTCTCTGGCTGCAGACGAGGTAAAGACATTTGAAATGCTTTAGTTTGAGTTCTTATGTGATGAAATAGAGCTTTTAAAAGCAAATTTTATTCTTGTTTTAGAACTTTTGTCTTCTACTCTAAGCACTGCTTAGGTTCCATTATAAGCAGATATTTTTTGTTTTTTCTTTTAGGATACATTCACAGTGACTTTTGGATTTTAGGTAGACATCACTTATGTCACTTCAGTGGCTAAAAAAAATCCTTGACTTGAATAGGGAGAGTCCCACAAATGGAATATATAAGCCTTTCCATTTAACCCATTTCTGATAATATTTCCAGTATATGTTGTTTTACAGTTGGTGCAAGGGATCCTGGTCCTTTTCTTTATAGGTGTAATGGAACTGTATTGAAAGTCTGTTTATGTTACAGGGATACAATGCCATTTACAGTTTTTATTGCAGCTTTCCTAAACTACTGCAGCTGGTAAGGAAGATTCAGTTGGGTTTTTCATCTGCATTTAGTAGCAGAATAGGTTATCCAGTAACAGGCACTTTGGGTTGCATTTAATAGGTAGTACTGCACCTGGCCTGAATAATTTAATCTTTTTGTCTTCACTGAAGTTGTTCATAGGCTGACTGTAAAAGGCAAGTGTCACCCATTTTAATGTCAGTATTTTTGAAGGGTGAAGTGTTAAAGAAAGGGGAGTTAATCACTATGCAGGTTCTTCTTTTGATGAATCAGCAGTTGAACTAAAAATTCATTGATAAATGCTATCTTGGTCTCTACAGTGTAGTGAGAGCCAGCAAGAATCTTTATTAATACAATTGCTCTGTGATATTTTCCTGCTGCATATTTCTGCTTTCCAGTTTGGGGTTTTGTATCTCAGTGTTTGAGGTTGCAAGTCAGCCACTATATATTTGCAGTTCAACCTCAGTCACCTGAGATATGAACCCAGGGCTCTCTGTTAAGAATCCTTTCAGTCCATGGCAGAATTTATTTCAGAGTTCCTAGGCTCTTTTCTTCCACCACTCATCTCCCCAATGCCCTTCCTGCCTCCTTTGGAGATTGCTTCCTCCATGCCTGCTCTGTTTGGGTGGTTCAAGTGGTTGTATTCTAGGTCAGATGGCTCAGATCTGCACTCATTAGTCGTGAGATTTAAAAAAGAGAGTGAGAAAAAAGACTGCATCTTGGAAGAGGCAGAGGAGATCAGAATAAAATTACAAGGAGAATAAATGTAGTATTTTTAAACCTCTGAGCATTATAAATTCTCTTAGAGCAACATTAAAACTCTGAAAACTAGAATATATGACTTCTGTGTAATACTATGAAGTTTTATATGAGGTTAGTCAAAAATGCTCAAAGAGAAGTGTAGTTGATTTTTGAAAATTATGTGAAAGTTGACATGCTCTTGTCAAATATTTCAACTGAGAAATGTCAGAACAAGTAATTTCAAGTATCTTATTTTGATGATAAAATGTCTCATTTCAAATTTTTCATTTTGACTTTTAGATTAAAATTATTATAGATGTGTAAGCATAATTGAAAAGCGGTTTATTTTTTGAGTTTGCATGTGCATATATATCATTTCATATTCTACAGTGAATGTTGACTATTTGCTTTTAATCAGAGCAAGATCAAAATTTTGACTTAGAGTGGGAAATGAACTTTCTAGTCATGTCAAGTTGAGACCTACTGTTATTGAGAATTTAGCTACATCCTATAAGAACAGATCATTTTAATTTATATAAATCTTAGTTTCATGTGATGTCAGGAAGGGAGAGTTTAGCCAAATAAAAGTTGTCCTGATTATCCAGTTAGTTTACTGGTTTTTTTTTTACCTTCGCAGCATATTTCTCATTCAGGTTACTTCATGGCTAATATGATATTCATGAGGCAACTAAATTAGAAGAGAGCACATCTTCCAGATTGCAGCTGCTGTAAAAATAATAGATTTATGGTTTATTTGCAGTGAAGGCATTTATGGACTAGAAGCTTAGCATTTGGTGTATTGCAGAACCTGACCTCAATATCAACATGATTTATTACTGGTTCCTATTTAAACATATATATAATGTATATACACACTGATCTAAGCTGTAGTCTCAAAACAATGAAAATGGATAGGTTGAATCACCATTATAGATCATCATCAGTTCTGGTTTCCATATCCTTTTTATTGCATCTGTTATTCATTGTCTTCAAAAACAGATTTTTATGAATAAAGTGCATATAATGCAAACTTTTTAGCTAAGTCTTGCATAATTTGCATAATCAGTAATTGAAATGTGTAGCTGTGCACTGTGTATGTACACAGCTCTTTGTGTTAGCATTCAACCACAGAAAACAGAAGTCTTTCCTTTATTTAAACATCATGCTAAGGAAAAACATAATTGTTTCCAGCTTTACTTGTATTTGTGTATTTACTCTTCCCAGACCCTCTCCTTTCACATCTATTACTCCAATCTCTCAAGGCATTTCCATCTTTCCAATGCATAAATGAAGTAATAATAGTAGTAGTAAGTTGTCCTAATGATTTCTTTCCTAGGACCATGTAGCTAAACGGCATCTCCCAGGTCATCAAGTATTTCCCTGGGATGATGTGTTGTATTATAGTCTGTTCCACATGCCCCCATGCCTCACAGGCCATCAGGAGTGCTCTTCCTCATAGCAGTCTTCAGGCATTTAGTGAAATAGCAGCAGCCACATGCATAATGTGCCACAGAAAATAAACATAAATTCATAGAATTGCCTTGGTTGTAAGGGACCTTTCAGATCATCAAGTCCAGCCCTCAATTTAACACTGACAAGAATCATCACTAAACCACATCTCTAAATCATAGAATCATAGAATAGTCCAGGTTGGAAGGGACCTCAAAGATCATAGAGTTCCAATGCTGTATCTATATTGGCTACAGTATAAGTTTCTACAGTGGCTAATTTTTTTCATTTTAGTTTGAAAACTTTGTTTTTACTTAGCCTGTTCTTCTGTTTATTTACTACCATGATACACTTTGCTTTTTCAGATTGGATTGTCATTCATGCATGTTTGCATTGATGTTTATTGCAGACTTGGTAGCACCAGTTTTGTTTCAATTCAGAATGATTTTCTAGAATAGTGTAAATGACCTGCAAAATGACTCTTCCTGTACTAAACTTGTCAGTTTGAATGGAGAAAAGGAACTACTATTACCTTTCATCAGCCTCTTTAGCTAGGCATTTGTACTTCCTGGAAGGTAACTAGTGTTCAGCAGGAGACTTTATACTCTGTCTCAACTGAGATGCCAGAAGATGGACACCTGTGCCATACAAAGATGATACTTTGTACTAGATTGTGGGTTTGATGGTTTTTTTGGTTTTTTTTTTCCCTCCCCTGGATATTAAGATACTAATTTGTTCATTTCAGCTCCTTGAATCCTACTTGTGTTCCTAACTTAGTTTAGATGCTCTCTGAGATTCAAGCCCAAGGTTGTGCTGTTTATGTCTCCATTGCTGTTTGGAAGCCACACTTGTCTTAGACTTTTCTCAATTATTCCCGTAATCATTATAGCTATGCACTTCATGTTCATTAGCATTCTTATTCTTGGAAGACCTTTGTAGATGTAAGGTAATATCTTAATTTTTCAAATAGGGAAGTGGTTTTGGAAAAGAGACTAATTTAAAAATGCATAGTTTCTGTCTGAGAGTATACAATTTGCTTTTTTCTGCAATAACTCAATTATCTCTCCAGTTTCCTCTTGCTTTGCCAAATTCAGGACTGCAATTTCTCTCTTCATGCTCATCCCTTATCTAAACTTTTAAGTCCCTGTCAGATCTTTGATCAAACAACCTGTGTCCATCTGGAAAAAAAATCCAGATTAGAGCTGACTGAGGGCTCTCATCGATGGAGAGACAGTTTGGGACCTAGTTTGTGGCTGCTGTAGGTTTTTCTGTTTCTATTGTTCCTCTTCTCAGACTTTTGACAGGAGAATTATGTGTCTCTCAGCTGTTTATACATCAGATTCCAAACTGCCACATTTTATGTTCAGTGTTTCTTTCTTAAACACAAATGTGTCTGAAGGGTAGACAAATAACTGGGTCAGATTTCTGTTGGTTGGCATTTTGACAATTTGTAAGGACTGTGTCCTGATCTATTTTGTTTTGCTGTGGAGTTCCTGGAAAGAAAAGAATGATGGTGTTTCACAAATGGTGAGAATAATAATCCAGATACAGTATTTAATGATCACAAGAAAGATTTCCAAAGCCCTCAGTGTGCAGCACTGCTTACTCAAATTCTTTGATTCCTTGAGAATTTTATTATCCTCCTCAGAAAATGAGCATTTTTACCAAGTATAATACTAATACTTTACTGCACAAATGATAGCAGCTTTTACTGAGAGTGTATCTTTATGAACTTTTAAGTGCAAGGATTATGGGAAACTGTTGTATAACACATACCTACATAGAATCCAAATACAATGCTGTGCCTCTGATGCTATAAATCATGCTGAAGTCTCCCGTAGAGTACATATCTGGCTGAAAACAGAACTGATAGATCTTGTTATAGAATCAGTGCTTTTCAGTGTCTACTGTTTTATCACAAATGGCTGTTGGGTTGATTTTTTTTTTTTTCATTTTGTTCTGCAGAAATACTGATAGGCTTAAAAAGTTGTTTTTAAAAGCTGTTATTCTTTACTTGCCAATTATATGAGTCCATGTGTACGTGTGAGCATACAAACGTATAGCCTCCTTGCATACTACCTCTAGTATCAAGAAGGTGAAAGAATAGACCAGTGGAAACTATGCCAGCAGGGTTACTACTCCCCTAGTTTCACCATTTCTAACTCTTCATCACCAAGATGGAAACAGCAGCCTTCTAGTTAAAAGCAAGCCACTGTCTCATATCCTTCTTTGGATTATTCTGGAGAATTCAGGACATGGGATTTCAATACAATCATATATAACATGTCAGATTTGACTGGCAGTGACAGATCCTGAAGCACAGTCCAGAGAGTTCTGCTATTAGCCCCTTAGTCACTGTCACCATCAAGCAACTGTGCAGTCTCTGATTTTATGCCTCCTGGTAACAAATTTTAAAAGAAATTTAAATTATCTTTTGCAGATTAATAATGCAATCAGAGAGGAAAAAACAAACAAACCAGTCAACAAACAAATCAATGACAAACTCAATCCAAACCAATACAACAAACCACCCCAGAAAACCCCTAAAATCACAATCTATACATTGGAATATTGAGGCTTGCATCTCAAGGCTCCAGTTATGGAAAATTTTCCTTAGTTAGTACTGCACTTATATAGCTGCTGGTAAGTAAGCATTTATGCAAGTGGTGTTCCACAGAAGAGTGTACTGAAAAAGGTGTAGATATTTAATATTTGAAAAAGATATTTAAGGTTTCTCTCTGATCTTGGACCTTGGTATTTAATTGACTCAAAATTCCTACCCCACTTGTAACACTGGCAATAATTTTTGCAATATTGTTGCAGATTCTGGAAAGGTTTCTGGAGGGAAGGAACTTTAAGCTTGTAGAATTTTTAAAGACCAGCTGCCATCCTCCCTCGCTGCTGTGGTGGTAATAGAGGACTGCAGAGACTAATCTGTCCTCTGGTGCATCTTTCATTCCTCTTAGAGAGTCTATCTTGGGATTTTATTTTAGGGTTTTTTTTTATTATTATGTCCAAGACATATTTAGGAGCTGCACAGACTTAATATTTGCTTAAATTTTTATTATCTGTCTTCTGGCTGAAAAGTGGCTTGAGCTTGAGAAGCAATAATTGTGCACATCTCACATCAAATTTAAGTGTAAACATTTATTACCTGTTGCTTTTTGAATGCAAATTTATGCTTCATTTTTCTACTCTGTGCACAAACAAAATCCCTGTTCAAGGGATGACCCATGTTAATGAGGCACATGTTTTTCCCCAGGCATGCATAGATAATCTGAAGGTGAGGTCTTCAGGATAGGAAGCTATGTTCAACTTTCTCTGCAGAAGTTTACTCTGGTTAGTGTAGGCTGCAAAATAAAAACAATTCTTTTAGCTTTAGCCTTGACTCTCCCATGCCCATATTTGAATTTCATTATTTTATCCCAGGTTTTTTTGTTTATGCCACAGTTTATTTGGGGTGCCAGCATTCCTACTGAAATTTAAATTCATTTGTTAAATTAGTAGATTAAATTAATCTAACTCTGTGGCTAAGGAAATTGTCCACTGTGCCCTGCACTAACAAAATCATGTTTTATTGGTCAGCATAAATCCACTGTAGTTTCAACTTCATCTCTGGAATTACCTGAAAGTCTTTGAGACTGACATAGATATGGTTGGAGAGGCAGTCAGTTTGCCATCTTTTTCCAATAATCTGGTTTTTGGGGTTCTAAGGAAAATTTTTTTTAAATACAATTCAAATCTATTTTGAGGTTTTCCCTCTCTTTGCCTTCCCCTATTTTATGGAAGACGTACATTAATCATAAAAAATAGTTGTTGCCCTTGCAATTTGCCACAGCATTTATAAATGGAACTGAACTTGGTGCTTGAGGAAAAGTGTGTATGTAAAGGCTTTGCTGAACTGACTTGTACTAGAGCTTGCTAGTAGGTTTGCTACAATGTTTGTAGGGGCTTTTATATCTAGAATTTAATTTAGGGAAAAAAGAGGTTAATTTTTGCCCTCATGTATTTCAACACAGCCACAGTTTACTCCCATAAGAGCAGTTTGGGCAAATCTGAAGGGAGCTGTTAGCCCACAAAGCCTTCCCTCTAATTCTCTACTATGCTCATCAACCCTAATGCATGTGGAACATTGTGATGTGGGATCTTTGGTCATGGTGCAGCTAGACATCACTTTCCCATGGGCTGTAAGTGCAACTTGGATGCTCTTAGGAAGAGAAAGAATGGGAGCAATTTTTACCTCGGTACAGAAATGTACTGCATTTCCCAAAATTGTTCATTATGCTCTTTGAAAATGCTTGGGATTTGGATGCTTGTAAGTGTATGTTTTATTGTTTACATTTACATTATCTACATATAATTTATGATGACATAATTTGTTTGACTCTAAGGGCAAAGGAAGTGCATTGACTTTCAGTGTGTTTGAGGCTCTGGAAAAGGAAAGGAGCATGCAGAGCAGAATCCATGGGCTGAGTGTGAGAACTATCAGAACATTTACTGGGTAGGAATGAAAGGCTTGATTCTGTTCACATTATACATTTCAGCAGCTGTATTAGTCCTGTGAGACTATTCAAACTGGAAGTCTAGAGGAAAGAGATCAAAACATCCATGTTGATTAAAAGTTTGAGGACAAATGTTCTGCTCCTTCAATTTCCTCCCTATCTGTAGGGAGGAAAAGGATGTATTCAGAAGCTCTCTAGGGAACCAGTGTCATTTTCAGGGGAATTAATGTATTTTCTATTCTAATTTGTTTACTTTTTCAGTTTTTTAAACAGATGAAAAAATAAATAAAGGTAATTTCTCTGATTTTGTACTCCTAAAAATCACAGAAACTAGGAACTGTCTGTTGCACATTTTCAGGTATGCCAGAAAATTCTGAATTATGTAGGATGAGTGAACTGGAAAAGGAAGGTTCCTGACCTGTATCTCCCTGCCAGGTGACTGCTCTTATCAATGGCTGCCTTGTGAAAAAACATCTGAGGAATGAAAAGACTTTTTGTTGGACTCTGTGCTGGGGTAGTGCTTCTGGTCATTCAGGAGCAATGATCCCTTTTTCATTCCTGAACACCTGTTTTAGCAAAGGCTCTACAGGATGGGAGGAGGACAGGCTGGGAAAGCAGACTGGAAACCCTCTGATTTATAGCACTTCTTCTCAGATCCAGTTGTTTATATGCTCCCATGCTTTTCTGAGGAGGAAAGAAGTAAAAAAAAAAAAAAAAAGAATGATAAAGATAAGTACAGGCTGAATTTGTTTGGCCTATGGTAATTTTCTGTATATTTACATCTGTACTGTGGCAATAGTGGTTTAACTTGTAGCTTGAGAGTGTATCCTTTGACTGTCATTGTGGCACTGAAAATCACATCAGAAAGCACTAAGATACAACCGAAAATAATGGCTTCATTATAAATGGGGTGCTGAATGTGAATGTGTTCTGCTCTCACTGCCTATCCCTCTTTAATTGTGGGCTTTATTTCCTTAACTTGTTAGCTGACATGATACAACATTTATCTTCATTTGCCAAAGCAAATTGCTCCAGTCTTCATCTTTCCCAGGAATCCTAAAACATGTTTCTGGTTCAGAGATGCCCATCCCCTTCAACTTGCTCTTTTTATTAGGAACAAGGCATCTCTGCTCTTACTTATGCTGGGATTTTGATACCCACCTGATGAAGTATTAGTAGAAAGTTCATTGAACTATAGCTATTCCTGCTGTTCATACTTATCCAGCCAAATGGCATTTGAAGAATAATAGCCTTCATTCTACAAACACATTGAGAAATCCCATGTGCATTTTGTGATTTAAAGTCATGTCATATGCTTTTTCTCCCTCCCATCCCACTTGATGTTTATGCTGTAATGTATTTTACTTAGCCTTTGTGGATTTAGAATGGATGGCTTTTGAATTCTGAAGTGACTACTTATAAGCTTTTCTATAGGCTTCATCATCATCATATATAAGGTACTTTGTAAAGACTGATGGATTTAGCCACAAAACTGCCACATCTAATAACTGATATTATTTATTTTCATTTTACCTATGAAGCACTGGAGTATTGAACAATTTGCCAAATCTCACAGTTCTAGTTTGTGTTTTCACATTTAACCTTCAGAGCAGACACTGTTTATACTTCATAGTGATGGAACTAAGGACTTAAAATTGAATATACATGAGTTACTTACTAAAAGGGAAGTTCATAGTGTCTTTACTGTTTCTATCAGAACACCACCATCCTGCCAGCAGCTCTTTAACTTCCTTTTAAATAGCTGGAAATCCAAGACTGGGTTTTTCCTCTCTGTTGCTGCAAGATTCCATTAAGCTTTCTTCTGAATAAAGCTGCAGTCTCTTAAAGTAATTAGGGAATCTGTTTTGCTTCAAAGGGAATGCTTTATGAAAGAAACCCAAAACCAAAATATATGTCCCCCAAAATCCACCAAAAAACCTAAAATACTGCCCCAAAACAAATGCAGAACCTCAAGTCTGTGTGATGTTATCACTGTAATTATGGATTGCAGTTATTTGCCATTTTAGTTTAAAAAATTCTTGCAATTCTGTTCTATTTGTCTCTTTTTAATTTTTCCTTCAATGCTTTGAGTGAGAAGTAGTAGTGGAAGTCATATGATGCCAAAAGAACAGGCAGGGATCCATGGGTCAAAGGTTAATCAGAGAAGCAAAGACCAAGAAGAGCCTCATTCAACATCTCTTGTGTCTATAATAGGGCTATAATGAAGGACCAAGAAGTTGCCTTAAAACAGGACAAACCTGGAGAAATGCTGCAGCCCAAGGATAGTTAAATTACTAAGATGTTTTTCAAAATGCTACCTTCAATATGCACTTTACTAAGAGTTCCTCCTCTTCAGGATAAGTATGTAACTCTAACATTTCTTCTGGCCTACACATAAGTGTACCAGATCTTTCTCTGAATTACACTGCATATTCACAGGTAACATAAAACTGATGATGCTTTACTGAGCTTGGTTTTGGAACCTACCATCTGTAGAGATACTGCAAAATTCCAGTTCTGGACCTAGAAGACCCTCACATTCATTAGGATGTGGAGTCCAGTGCAGGAGCTTTTTTGGATACTTTCACTGATCTGAAGATTGTATAGTGTAGTGTGTAGCCTATAAATAGGTATATAAATTATTTGTCAGCTCAGTTTAACTTGAAAAAGATATGGAAAGTTGCTAAAGAGCTGTTCCCAAAGAAACGATGACCAAGAAAAAGCATCTAAATGTGAACTGTTAATTTTCTTGTCCAGAATATGCTACTGAGCACTTAATCTAATTTATAGGCCTTTGCAATATAAAATTAATGACCCATGCAATTTATTTTAAGGTCTGCTATGAATTATATGCATCAGCTGGATGTTTTTCTCTTCTCTGAACAACAATTATCTGGTTTGGAAATTTATTCAAGTAATCAAGTTAAATATTTGAAAGATACATGGTTATCTGAATATTTAGAGCAGATTTGTAGGGAAAAAAACACATTAAAAGTTTTCTAATCCTTTGCATTATAACTTTCATGAACCATGTGCTCCATTTAGCTTGGAATGTCTGGGCTTTATGATGACCATAATATATTTAGAACCCTCTCAGCAAAATTGAAAACATAGGCATTTATTTAATAAGATGAAATTAGTTTACAGCTATACCATGCAGTTCTGTGACTGTGACTATGCCGCTTCCTGAATTCATTTTGTGGATTTAGCACCCACATCAGTGGGAGCTAAATGCCAAAGATTTCTAAAGTATACAAGTATGCAAGGTTGTATTGCACTGAGTCTGTGCAAGTCTATTTTCTATCCACTTTTAATAATGTGGAGATTTTGCAGCTTAGTAAGCTTTTCACTTGGGAACAAATTGAAACCCAGCCATTTAATCCTTGAAATCAAATTAGAAGATAGCAGTCAGTCTTGGGACACAATGACTTCTGATCCATTGTCCCATATACTCACAGGGTATTTGAATATGTGTTTTTTGAAGAGTGTTTCTCTTCAATTTCTTCATTTTCTCTGCTGTGCAGCTCTCACTGGCCTGGGGAAAGATGCTGGTATGGGAAGTGCTTAGTTGGATGTCCAAGGGTCTGTCAGGTCTTCTGATCCTGGTTGTCTCCTGCTGCTAAATGTTATTTAATGAAATGTATAGTGTCACATCTGTGTTGGAAGGATGTAAAATAAATTAGAAATACTTAGAAGGTGCTGAGAGACATCATGGATTTATATGTTGATGGTATTTATGGAAGCATTTTGATTAGTGCCCAATTGCAAGTCATTCATCAGTGTGTAACACCTACAAATGTACAGAAGGAATGGGTGTGTATAAGTACATGTATATATGCTTCTGAGAATATATATATATAGATATTTATAGACAGAACTCCCTTAGCAGTTAAAGTGAAACTTTTCTTTATCTTTGTTCCTTACTGTCTATTTCTACATTGATTTTCATGGTGTCTGTAATGAGGATATTTTGAATGGTGCATTTACTTCCAGGAGGTGCCATTCCTTTTGCTTTTCTAAGAGCGTTTTTCACTCAAATTTTTGATTTTGTCTAGAGATAAGAAAAGCATAACCCTCTTTATCCTAGCTTAATCACTGTTTTCAGTATTTTATCACTTTTTTTTATACTCAGTACAAATTGAAGAGATAATTACTAGATGCTCTTTGCATCACTTATTTTTTCTGGAAGTTTGCTCTCACTTTTAAACTTTTCTATCAGTATATTCAGTTTTTCATCCCAGTGGCTCCAGTAATGATTTGCCTGTTAAGGCTTATATCTGTTTCTGATGGAGGAGCTCAGGTCCAGCTGCTGTCCGGAGCCCAAGAGGGAGAAGGTTCATGAAGTTCAGGGACCTTCCCAGACAAGGAGGAAAAGTTGTCCCACAGTGCAATTTTGTCAACTTATGTGTGACACAGCTCCTGTGAGGCTGGTCACCTCTCCTCAGTTTTTAAAGCTGTGGTTTTAAAATAATGCATGGCTTTCAAAAGCTGTTAATGCTGGAAGCTAAAACTCAAACAAGGGTCAAATCATTAATGCTATAGCAGGTATTTATTTATTCAAACCTCCCTATGGGCTGCAGGATCAAGTTTCATGGGAGAAAATCTCCTATTTAGTTATACATGTGATTGATTTCTTTGTAGCAGGTGGATACTTTCTGTGTTTGGCATGAATCCTATGCTTACCATATAAAAGTCAATAGCAAGAACAAGCTTAAATTAAAACAAGATGATCTGAGTTTACTGCTCTTAAAATACTGTTTTCCTTTTTGTGGAAGCAGGGGCTGAAGACACTGGGAAAGCCTAATGACTTCTCATAAATAGACCACATTGACAGATAGGTCTGCTCTTGAGAGTTTTATGGCATCTTCAGTCCCAAGTTTCTGTCTTTTACTGCAGCCTTCCATCTGCTGAAGAGAATGAATCTTTGGAAAAACAGTTGTAAGTGGCAAAGCATCTTTGTTGCTCTCCCTTAGTACACTATTACCAGCTTCCTCAGGGTTCTTCATTAGAACACCTGAAGTGATGTATTTTTGAAGAGGGTTTAATTATAGGCCTATTGAAATGTGACTAAAGAAGGAGCACAGCAGGCCCACAGATGTTAAAGGAAATTAGGCAAAGTGCTTTGTTGAAAGAGGAGCCTTTTTAAACATAGATACTCCAAAACATCTCTCATATGTTTGTCCAGCAATCTTAGTAAAGGAATTCCTTACTCTCTTCACTCCATAACAATAACGTAATACAAAACCAGTCCAGGCTCAATCTGTATTTTATTTCTGGGGGGTGGTTTGCTTTATGGGTAGACTTGTAAGAAAAATGTTGTATGGGTTTTTTTGCATTTTGTTTATTTGTTTGTTTAGGGTTTTTTTGTAAGACTTGAATAAATTGGTGAAATGCACTCATTCAAGAAAAAAAGCTTCCACCTTTTCACCCTTTACTTTTCAGTGTTTCTCTAGAAAAAATAACCTTTTTTCTTCTATGGTAATGCAGGATATTTTGTCATGTATCTCATTTTTCAGAATGAGAAAAACAGTGATACAGGCAAGTGTACTCTTAGGCTGTAGAGCACATTTTGAAACAATAATTTTTAGATTTCATGCATATGCTGGTACAAGGATTTACTGTTCAATTGCTTTAGGACCTATGTGATGTATTTTTTGAGAATGGGGAGATTATTGTTTTTCTCTTTAGTGAAATCTGTTTGTACCAGGTCTTATTTGACTTTTCTTCCCAAGGGTATTTAGGATGGTATCACATAGAAATTTTTAGTTCAGCTAGGGAAAATTGTGACTAACAGAAGAACTGGAATGGATATGGCAAGACCCTGTGAAGGAAAAAGTAGGAGTAGCTTCCCTCAAAGCAAATGATTTTGGGGTTGGTCTTCTTTACTATTTCCATAATAAATGTGCCATTAGAAGTGGGAATATGCCAGTAAATTCTGCTATTGTCCTAATGATTCCCTTGAACTTTTGTCAGAGGAGGACTAGAAAATAAAGGCATTTCATAGCATAAAAAGATTTGAAAAAATACAAAATAAAAATTCACACATTTGGCCACTGATAGCCAGAATTTATGCTTCTAAACTGAAAAAAAAGCGATCATCTGCTTGCTGCAGAAAGATTGTATCTTAAAAATGTGAAACAGATGTGAAAAAGCCAATGTGCTGCTGAAAGATAGGAGATGGAGCTTTTTCAGCATGAGAAGGAAGTACATTGGTATAACTGAGCACAAAATAGTGAATAAAGCTCTGATCCCTCATTTGCAATAAAAATTCATTCAAACTGCAACAGGTGCAGATGAAGCCCATTTGAGATGAAAAGGGACTATTTAGCCTACCTTTGTGAAGTAAGATAAATTAAATTAGTCTCACAAAATGAAGCCTTGAAGAAGATGTAGTAGCTTTTTATAAATACCTTTAGGGAGAAATAACAGAGAAGGGGACGTATTTGAGGCAAAACCCTCACGGCTATTTATAAATAAATTTATTTTGTAAATACAAAGGTTAGAAACCATCAGAGCAGTGAGATTCTGAATGTGCCTTCCTTTCAAAGTTGAAGAGGTGTCTTAAGAACATGTACCTAAAATTTCAGAAGCATATAGTGGTTGCATGTGACTATAGGGTGCCAGAGTCCTTACTCTAGTATGACTGCTGCTTAATTTAAACACCACCTTTCATACCCTGTTGTGCTGTACTGCAAAGAAGAGTGGTTTTACTATTTCAGGAGGTGATCTACGAGCCCTCCAACACTGCCCAGTGCTCAGTGAATATTCCACAGATTAACATTCACAGGAGCAGTGCAATGCAAGGATGTTGCCCCAAGTCTGTGGCTGGAGGTGTGATAGAAGTAGACAAGTCCACAGGTAGTCCACTTTTTTATCAGGTTTTTGCCTTGCTATTCCTATTAGGCTGTGATCCAAAAAGACACTTAATCATGCATGTTGGATTCTAAAACAAATTTCACAGCTTCTGCTGCCTGGAGAGCATCCCTGCAGGGCTTTGTCCAGGAGCTTTAAGCTTGCAGTGTCACCGGCAGCACTTTCTGTCAGCCTGGGTTATATCATTACTCTGCTTTTTCTGCTCCAGGTGCACTCACAAGAGCTGTTTCTGAGCATTGTAGTTGTGTGACTAACATGAGGGCTCCTGCACAGCCTTTGTGGCATGGCTGTTTAACTGTGGATTTCACCCTAGGTTTCTCTGAAATGATACTGTGATAGGTACTGCTGTGCTCCCTTCACAGTCCATCCAAACCATGGTCATTGCTTTTCAAAACCACTGTGGCCCCTTTATAGCAGAGGATTGAAAATGAAGCATCATGCTGCTGTGTCTGAGTCCTTCAAACATTTCCCTGAAGGGGTACAGGCACATCATGCACATCAGAAAACCCATCCCTTAATCCTGTTATTATGTTATGGCTCTAAGACCATGTTGGCTTCTGAAGGTGACGTAATTTCAGTTCTGTGACTAATGCATGTGTCATTGCAAAGCTGATGTGATAATGATTACTAAGACTTGGTAATTGTGTTTTAACTATCAAAAGCCAGAAGATAATTTGGAAAAAGTGGCAGAACTGGTGGCCTGAAGGGCTCTTTCACAGAGACCAGGCAAATGTAGCTCCAAAAGCCTGCTGGTGTGGAGAGCCTGAGAAGCTAGCTGCTCAACCTTGGTGAACTGCACTGTTGGAGATGCTGATAGTGTGTTCTCTTGCTTTTGTCTTCTTGGATCTTGCTTCAGTCCTATGGCCAAAGACTTTAGCAGGAAGGGGATGAATGGCTGAGAGAGCTTTGTACTCTGCCTGGTCAGCACCAAATGCACACTAGGAGGTTAAGCCACCTCTGCCCTCAGGACTCTCAGGAAAGATATGTGTTTGAGCAATTCTTTGAAAGACAGCTGTGATTTAAGAAATTGTTTTTGCTAGCACTTCATTTAATTAAAAAAAATATTTTGACTGTTTATCTAAATGTATTAGGTACTGGGAACACTTGAGAACGCAAATTCCATTCCATTTGATACTGAATTCTTCCTTTTTCTTTAGTTTGCTGATTACTGATGCACGGTATCATATGCCATGTCATCATTAGCATTTAAGCACTGATTATAGGGCAGCAGGTGTCAGAAAAACATTATAGTAATAAGGACACAAATGTAGCAGCCAAATTTTGCTCTGGCAGGGAACCTCTTCCTTAAGAGGAGCAAGTGCTGCAGTGTTTTGCCAGACACTAGTTTAATAAAGTCTTCAAAGTGATTTTTCTGGGCTGCATCAAGAGAAGTGTGACCAGGAGGTCAAGAGAGGTGATTTTGCCCCTCTGCTCAGGTAGGGCTCCACCTGGAGTGCTATTTTCTTCTCAATCCCATGGCATCATATGATTTATGAACTGAATTTTAAATTTAAAAAGACTTTTTTTTTTTTCCTGTACCTACCATAAAAATATTTATTGCTGTGAGTGAGGCATTTGTAATGTGTGAATTGTCAGGCTGTCATCTCCTTTGTGAGTCTGGCTTCTCAGTTTAAAGGCAAGGATTTTGACTATTTATGTAGCACTGTTGTGACTTCTGGGGAGTTTGTCTATATCATGTCCTTTTAATCAGTGTTTCCTTTAGAAAACCTGCTTGAGTGTGATCTTGAAAACTGGGGTTAAGTTCTGAAATCTGCAGAAATCTCAAAATTCTACCATAATATGTGTAGATTCTGGACAACTCTTTCAGAGGGAAATTGAAATATGAGCTGTTTTCAGGTATTATATAGTTAATATATTACAGTTGAATTTGCATACATACATGTGCTGGTATTCAAGCATCATTTTCCAAAAAGATTGTTTATATGTTTTATATCATTCCTATTTCTTAATTTATGCCTCACTCACTATAACCTTTATATCCCTGAATTATATCTTCTTGTCTGGTGGATTTTACTTTAGGTAACCTGTGCATAAATATTCAAGGAAATTGCCACTGTGATTTCAGGGCTTCAATTATCTCCTGGGGTTTTGCTTTTGGAAGCACAGTTTCACAATTTCTTACTTCATAAGATTTTTCTGATTGAGTAATAGCCTTGAATTCAATTAGGAAATGTGTTTTTTCTGAGCAAAATATGGAGAAGGTGGCTATTTTCCCACAAGCAGCCTATTTAATTTTCTTGCAGCCTATCTCCACATTACATGTGTGCTGCTCCTGTTGTCATTCATTAATTTTCTTTTAGAGATGCTTGTTCAGTCATTATTTTCTGCCAGGTGCTGAAGAATTTATTTATATAGGTTTTTTCAACTCCTTATTCTTTCCGTGAATTAATTACAAATTGAATAATTTACTATCTGCTTGTCTGTGTTTTGAGCAAATGATAGTTGGATATGCATTTGATTGCATAAGTTATTATTTTATGCATTCCACTTTTTAGAGTAATCATAGTTTGACAAATGCTGTCTGTTTTTCTGTATCTCAAAGACTGCACCCTCAAAGAAGGGAAATTATAGAGAAAAGTTGCATCACAGTTTAATATGTTACGTGATTATCCATTCAATGACCATTAGCATCCAGCTATAACCCAGTTCTAGTTAACCTGTTGAAATGTGTTTCCCTGATAAAGATTAGGGAAATGGCTCAGTGCAATGTGTTTGTTGTTCTGTGACTCTTAACTACAGTTACTTTTGTACAAGTGTTGTAGAACAAGAAACTTTTTTTTTTTGGATGAATCTTTAGTGCTGATGGAAGACAGCAAAATGAGAGAAGTAGAAACTTTTATGGCTAAGTGAGAGACTGAGCTACGATACAGTGAACTGTGATGAGTTGCCAGGTGGAATTTGCTGTCTGAATGCTTTTTTTTCACTGGCTTTTTTGCTAAGGCTCCCAACAAACAGTAATTGGGACTTCATAGGATGCTTTTGGCTCATGTCTTCAGAGATATTTCAGCATGTTACAACTACGGGACTTGGGTTTCTAAATGCTTTTCAGGATTTGGATGTTTTGCAGTTTTTTGTTTTCTGTACAGGTGCACACAGAGAAGTTCATCAAGAAGTGACTTAGTGCTGAGCACTTTGGTCTCAGTCCAACATAACCTTCAGCCTTGTAGTCAATTTTTAAGCTTTTGGGTAATTGAAATACCTGTGTGAGTCCTTGGCTGGAACAGAATAGACTTGGCATCCTTTAGCATGACACTCCACAGAACTGCTTGTCTAGCCAGAAATTGTACATCACAAGTCCAAAACCTGATTGTGATTGCCAGAATTTCTTGTGTCCTTTGGGTTACCGGTAGTCACTGGACAGTAATGATATTTTCTGTCTAATGACCCAGAAGTTAAAGGTTATGCCACCAGTGCTGAACTGTTGGTCTAGAGGGGAAACACTGAGTGCTCACTGGTGTGTGCTGAATATCTTCTGGGGTCATTGGTCGGTAAGCCCTTTCACTATTATTTAAATGTTGGCAGTTTGAGCTTTTTTATATAAAACAGCCTTGTGCCTATCCTCAAAAATTAACAAATGGGAAGCTGGTGATTTCACAGCCTGTTTGCTTTGCTGAGCCTGATGGTGGATGAACAGAAGGAATGTACTAGGTATACATAGTCCAGATTCTCAGTAAGCATTTCACGTAGGCTAGTGAACAGCAGACATGATGTTCTGCCCAGTCTGGACAGGTATGTTGTCTCTTTACGCATTGTAGGTGCCAGAGCTTTGGCTTCCTGTCAGTCTTGTACAGATTGCTTTTGTACAGCTGAGCTACAGTTGATTATGTTTTAATTAACTTGTGTCTTGCTGCTGGGATTATTCTCCTCTCAATCTTGAGTCACAGAATTGCAGTTGAGACTGAACTCTCTTTTTTGGTATGTCTGCTGCTGCCTGGGAAAGGGGGCTTTGTTTTTGTTGCACACAAATTAATAAAGAAGGGAATGTTTACTGTCTCAGCATTACCACTAATATGAAATGAAGATGCTATATTCAGGAGCCAGTGTTTTTTGTTCGAGTGCACTCATGGTCTCTGAAATGTGGTGATTAGTTAATGTTTTGAATTAAAGCCATTATGGAAAAAATACAACGTGTTTGCTTTCTGATGATAATGGACTTTTTGCATGGCACACATAGGAAGGATCACTTCAGTTCCTAGGTCTGATGTTACATGGATGTCTTTCATCTTTCTGAAGGAAAAGAAGAGGTAGATAAGAGAAGGTGTTAGCTGAAAGGGCCAGTAGGTGTTTGTAAATTATGTATAAATGCTATGATTGCAAAAGCCAAGCCAGAAATGGCAGTGTGTGATCTGCGGCTTAGTTTTTTAGAACTTAACAAAGCAAGGATCTCTGTGCTTAGAAAAATGACACGTAGGGTTATGTTTGCTTGTTGTTGTTCTTACTTTAAAATGGGGTTTATTGTTTTCTTCTAGGGCTTGGTCATGCACCATGAAAGTAACTAGACTTTTTGTGCAGTTACTTAAATGTGACTTGCTCTACAATTAGCTTTAAATTAGCAGCTAACATAAGGCAGTGGAACAAACACTGAAGCTGTTGTTCTGCCTTCAGGAGAGATGTTAAGGAATTCCTAAGAGTTTTTCTTGAGGGGTGATTTATACCATCACAAATCAGCCAGCTGACTATTCCATCTTTTGAAATGCAGGTGGATGTTGAAACAGATCCAGATAACCCAGATAACATCTTACAAGCTCACCTAAGTTCAGCCCTCTTCAGCTGAGAACAGAACTTGTCTTCTGTGTTTCAGAGGTCTCTCAGGGGTAACACAGAAGCTTGTTCTCATATTGACCTTATAAGTACAGCAACTCCATTCAAAGCAGTTGTATCCTCTGAAAGTATAAACTACTGAATTACTTCAGTTTGAGAGTCTACAGCAGAGATGTAAAGCAGAATGATTAAGAGGATGTTATAGCTTTTTGCTTCTATAAATTCCCGAGTAAAATTCAAGGCTCCTAGCAGGAGCCAGGGGCAGCAGACGAATCTGTTGCAATTGCTGGAAAAGGCAGACTTTACCCCCACTGGTTATTTAGTTTAAAGTATGGAAAACCGTGATTTAACATGACCTAAGAAATGATTTTGCCATCTGTTCTTACCATCAAAGCTCCAATTTGTCCTTTATATGAGCACTTTTTCAGAGAAAATACTAAGCAAACTCTTCAACAATCTTTTTTATGGCTATAGATTTCAGCCATGTAATTCCTTGGCCACTATTGAATTAGCAGTACTCAAGACTAGAAATGTTTACCAGGCCTCTTAGAATTCTAGCTGCTGTGGGTATGGAAGACAAGTTACTCTGAGGTGCAAGTAGAAAAAATACCTTATTAATTCTTTCTACATTATTCCCAGTCATCCTGATGATCCCAATGGGATAACATCAGATTTCACTGTGTATCCATTGTGTATCATTGTGAATGTTGCATTTTCTAGTGTCTCATTCTAGTCTTTGTTTAACCAGGTAGCCACCTGGCTTGCCTCATTGTTCTCTGTTCTGGATTATGCATTCCCTATGCTTTTTTCTCATGCTGTTCTCAAAAGATGTATCAGTGACTGTCCTTTGCTTGAGTGCTGAATTCATTTAAGGTTATCCTATGTGAAATTGAAAGAAAACGAGATTGAGAAATGGTCTAGAAAATAACTGGGAGTTAAAAGACCTGCCCAGATGAACAGCATCTTTCTGTCTTGAACTCAACTGATACTTACTAAATTTGCAGATGAAGCAAGGGTGAGAGGATTATAAGTACATCAGAGGGTTGGATTCAGGATGATCATGATAAATGAGAGCAGTGTTCTGAAAGAATCAGAAGTCTATGTGAAAGTGTGCAGGAGACTGTTCGTCAGAGTAGTGTCTGCACCATTACAGGAATAAGAAAAGATGGGCGAAACAGGACTCGTGTTAGAAGTTTTAAGGGCTCAAATTAACTCCTTTGTTCTGAAAGGCACCAAATGAGGAAAGATGGAGAAATTAACAGGGATGGCGCACTCTGCTTTTGTGTTCTCTTACTATTGGACAGGCATATCTTGTAAAACTGAAAGGAACAAAAAAACCTGGAAGAAACAACAGGGCTTGATATTTTGGGTCATGTTTTGTTCTACTTGGCTCATATTGAGCCTGTAAAAGCTTGCTTCCAAAAGTAATGGAATCTGAGAGCTCTGAGGAATTTCAGGGAGAGCAGGTCACTTACAAAATTAGTGTGAACATTTCCAGGAGATGAAAGTGTGCTTCAGGAGTATGTACCATTCTTAGAGCTGTAGTATGTAATAGTCTTGAATGCTGTTAATTTTCCTCAGAGGCTGTAATTATCCCTTCTTTACTGATATCCTGTGGGGGAATGCTAACTGTTAAACAGCTTCAAAGTTTTAAAGGGTTTGCTTTGTTCTCCCATTTGCTGTAAGTCCATTTGACTGTTCTAAGGAAACAAATGGAAGTTGTCCTGCTTATGTAAGGAAATTCAAACCACCTTTGTTTACATTTTTAGCTGTTTGTATTGGAGTATAGTAAAGTAAAGTATAGTATAGAAAAAGAAAGACTTTCTTCATAATAATCTTTTGTTGGACAGCTGTTCAGCTTGCCCTGGCTGTGAAATGATGTACTGCCACATTCATTCTCTGTGCTGAATCCTTTTTTCTCTACGTTTGTAGAGAATTCTTATACAGATTTTAATAACATATTTTCACTTACCACTCAGATATTGAACAGAGAGACAAAAGAAATTCCAATCCAAATTTGGGGGTTGGGGGCAAAAATTGATGAATACAGAGGTCTTTCTGTAATTAGTGTGATTTTTTCAAATCGGTCATATATTTAAGAAGTTTTGGTAACAAAATTATAGCAATCTGGGATGTTCTAATTAGATATGAGGATTTTTCTTTTTATCATGTACATGATTAAATATTGGAATAGGATGCAAAGGCAGGTTGTGGTGCTCTGTTATTAAGAGATACCCAGGAGTCTCTTGAACATGAGCTTGAACAGACTGATCCAAACAATACTGCACTGGGCAGGAGTTGACCAGATGATCCTGGAACTCCCTTCTGATCTCAGTTACTCAGTGATTCCATTTACCTTTTTGAAAAAACTTAATGCTGACTGTGATTTCAGTGGAAAAAAGTTCTCGCCTTCCCTTTCCCACAATCCAGTGAAATTACAAAGGTTTCTAGTAAAAGCTGTATCTTACAACATCCCTTTATAAGTTGTTATTCCCTCCATAAAATTTGAGAAACCATGGCCTTAATGGATTGTTAAGAAGGTAATTTGGAGATTATCTGAAGCAATGCAAGTAGAAAAAACATATTTGTATGGCTTTTTAAAAACAAAAATTAATCGAAGACTACCTTTCCTCTGAATATTGTGTAATCAATAGAAAGGAGTTAAGTAACAGTGTAGCCCTATTGATTCTGTCACTGAGTAGCTACTTATCAATGCATTGATTGGACTCCTCATTTATGAAATGCTTCAGAATGTTTTTTGCAAAGCATTTTTTTATCAGGCTGTCAGTTTACAGTGCAATATGGAAGGAAAAAAACCCCTTTTTTAGTGGAAAAAAGGGCAACAGAAATAACAGCTGCTGTTACAGCTGGTGAATGTGGTAGGTAGTCGTAACATTTTCAAAAATGAGTAAGCAATTCAGAACAGCATGGGGCAAGTGCAAGCCAGGTAAAAATCAAATCAAGAGGAGACTCTCCAGCTTCATAAATTAGGTGATTATTTCTGTGATGCATCATGTTGAAGGATACAGTACTTCCAGATTCAATTGTATTTCCATGGATTGATGCCTGAGTCATGGGAAGTGCACTTTGACTTGCTTTGAGAACAAAGCCAAGGATATTTTATTAAAATGGAATTGCCTCTGCACCTCTCTTTGGTCTGTCATTTGCTCTTTGCATGCCTAAGTCATTGCTCTGTAATGTAGCTTACTAGAGATAATGAAACAATTACAAGGTGCATTCCCAGTTACAAATTACTTTTTCCAGACTGAGTGTGTTAAATTCCTCTGCAAATAGCCCTATTTCTTTATTCTTCTCCAGCTGGCCCAGCTCAGCACTATTCAGTATTCTGTATTTCACTTGAGTCTCACTTGCAGTATCCCTCAGAAATGAGCAGCAGATGCCCAGTTTGATGGTGGAGGTCCTCTGATCATTGAGCACATATGCTCTTTTGTCATTCTGTCTCAATAATTGAAAGTACTGTCGGATATAAAAACAAAACAAAACCCTGCTAAGATCCTAAGGAAAAATTGTTGCTGACTGATCAGCTGGATGAATTTTCAGTTTACAAAGAGTTCCTCTGCACATTTTTTATATTCTGTCCAGGGAAAGTCTCCCTGTAGTGATATCTCTCAGCTTTGATTCCTGAGTGCATAAGACCACTTACCATTTTGTCCTTCACTATCATTTTGTATTTCAAATAGAGAATTTTTAAGTTAGTAGTCTAATTGCTAGGTAATAAAGAATGTAGTTTTTATCTCTTTCCCCTTTTAGTGGTGTTTATGGTACTGATATTTATGGAATTAGTTATTGTCTGGATATTTTGTTGTGCACTGTTGAACAGAAAAAGAGTATAGGTAGAACAGGAAAATTTATTGAAAGTCTCTGTGGAAAAAATTATGGCTGGTGTCTCTGACAATTGACAGCCTTGTTTTTTCTTATCAAATCCACTGAAATGGAAACAGTTTCTGTATGGATGTATATTTAGTCTTTTTTTCTTTAGTATAAATATATATTTCATTTAATATTGCTTTGTCTGAATCTTTCAAAAAATACCAGAATTAATCCCTTTTCCTGTTTTTGACATGAGGAAGGAAAGCAAAAAGAGTTGAAATATGGTGCAAGTAATTAAAAGATTGCTTGCATCTGCTTGCATCATAGACCATGGAAAATTTCTTACAGCATCAGTCAGAGAATACTTCACAGCTGATTTTCAATTGCACGTCACACTGTATTGTTAGAGAAATATGTATCACTCTTAGGCATCACAGGGATCAAAGGAACAATATGTACAGAGGACAATGAAAGAGTAGTTTTCTAAAGTTATTTAACATGTTAGGAACCTAGAAAGCAGTTTCTGTTCTTCAATCGGTGGCAGATAAGACAGCAGGGTGAAATATGGAATAATGAATATTAATGTACAAAGTTTTGACTTGGGAGATTTGCCTCTTCTATCAAAGAGAGTTGCAGAAGTTATTGGTTAATGAGAAATTATGGGTCTTGAAGTGGTATTTGACAGAACTGTGGGAACAAAGATACAAATCCCAGTTAGAGAGTTGATAGTTATTTGCAGAGATGAATTATGGAGACATGAAAGGTCTGATGTTTGAGGATATGAGAATAATATTTTTCTGGTAAAATTAATTGCTTCTGATAGATTAGATAAATGGGATCCTTTAGAGCTTTCTTGAATCTGAAGAGTGCTGTTATCTATAACGAAAAATATGCTGTGGATATATATATATATTAGAAAACCTATTTTTACAGTCGGCTTTATTTTCTAAGGAAAGCAAGTTGAACAGAAAGAAGCAGACAGAAGAGACAGAAAGAGTCAGTAACTCACAACTTTGTTGTTCTGAATTATATATCCTTTTGTTTAAGAGCACCCTGGTTCCTTTTTGAAGTGCATTGTGATACATTACAGCTTGGGCTTAAGCTCACACTTGTTTGTATCTTCAAAAATAGTTGTACAGGAAAGACAAGAATCATATCAGCTTGGAACTGTTCTTGTTTCATCTCTACTGATACACCCATTCTTAGTCTTGTAAGACATTTATGACTAGACACTTGAGAAATGCTAGTAAAATATGCAGTGAAACAAGCATAATAATTGCCATGAGAGCAACAGTGAAAAAGCTTGTTGCCAGTTTTACAGACGTCAACTAATCAGAATAATTTATGTCTTGGACACATTTCAGAAAGGCCATTTATATAACTACTCCAAGTGAACTGTCTGGCTTAGGAGCTCTTCTCCCTGTTGCTAATTTATCAGCTTTCTTTCTGAGGAAACAGAAGATGCTGCTAATAGTTTTAAAGAATTCAATAGTAAAGATCTCTGAGATGATACGTAGAGGTTTTATTAGCCCAAGCTGTGATTTTCTGATGGAGTGATAGGTTTTTCTCAGCTGTGTGTCATAGTTCATTGACAGTAATAACAGCCATGTTCCACATCCCTGTTTTTCAAAACCTCCTTTCTGCAAGGATCAGTGAGTGGCCTCAAATGATGGAGATGGTGTTGATGGAAAAACCTCTTTCTATTATCTTTAAACATTACTCAATTAAATCCCTTCTTTCACAGAGTTTTCCATTTGAGATGTATTTAGGGTTTCTCCACACTTCAATTAAGACTATTCATACAAGAGTAGGATGTGTTAATGAAATTGACTATTGACCAGAGCCCCTCCTTCAGGTCTTTGCTAGAAGAAAATCAGTTGAAGCAATGAGTTTTGTTTGCATGATGCTTCAGGCTGAAATTCAGTGGGCTTCAGCATGACATGACTTTGTCACAAACACATGAAAACCAGAGTAATGGTGTAGTGATACATGATGGTGGAGCCAAACTGACTAGGAACTTTGCCCAAGAAATATGCCTAGCTCTGTCCAAAAAGTATGTCATGAGTATATGAAGGCTTGTATTTGCTTTAAAACCAAGTACATAATAGGCTTTTTTGGAATATGTTGTGTAACTCATGTGAACATCTGCATTTATATCAAGCAGATTATCTGTAAAGAGTGATGACTATAATGCCATGCTTATACAACATAAGAAACATTTTAGGCTTTTAAAAGAAAACATTATCTTAGGTTGCACAATAGCAAGGGTAGTCCTGACATTCCTTCAGTGATGAGAGGCTTAGTGAGGATTTTGTAATGCAGTTAAAAAGAACAGGAAAATTACTGGGGTGATGCTATATCTGTGGTGGTGGAGAGGAAGAGTTCAGGAATAATGGAAGGGAAATTGGTGTATTTTGATCTGTAGCTGTGGATTCCATAACACTGAAAAGAAACTAAAGAAATTAACTATTCTATGCTCTCATCTGAGACCTTGGATGATAGTGCACATACTAGACACGTTTACTAATATGTTGTCAGCTTTGAAAAATCAACTGATACTTACTAAATCTGCAGATGAAACAAAGGTGAGAGGATTAAAAGTACCTCAGAGGGTTGGATTCAGGATGATCATGATAAATGAGAGCAGTGTTCTGAAAGAATCAGAAGCCAACTCTATGTGAAAGTGTGCAGGAGACTGTTCGTCAGAGTAGTGTCTGCACCATTACAAGAATAAGAAAAGATGGGCGAGACAGGACTCGTATTAGAAGTTTTAAGGGCTCAAATGGATCCTAATTATAAGAACTGTGTAAGGGTATCTATTCTCTTCTAAGCTCCTACAGCCTCAACAGAAATGCTATATCCAGGCTTGCTGGCTTGCTTGTTGCAATTCAGGAGGGATGCAAACCAGAGAATTAGATTGAAGGAGAGGATAAAGAAGATAGAGCAAATGTGAGCTGCATGCTGTAAAGTGTAGAGAATTGTTAGTAAAACAGGTTGCTGACTGAAGTGGAACATAAAAATAATTTTCAGGTCCTTTAATTTTAGTTATAAAGGGAAAGGCAATAGTTTTCACTCTGTATCCAGTGTGGATAAGATGAGCAGAAGTGGCATAGAGTGCAGCAAGGTAAATGAGAGTAGGGGGTTAGAAAAACCCATGGGTCTGTATGAGCAGTTAAACTCTACAGTAAATTGCTTAATGACAAGGAAAATCTCCACTGGTGGGGATACTTGAGAATGTATTAGACAAACTTCTGGCAGGAATATCTGCAGTATAATTGAGCCTGCTTCCATGCAGAGGGATGTGACAGATTTCTTCAATTTTCCATGCTTTCAATGAAATACATAGAAAGACGCTCACTTTTGCCCTTCTCCAGAGACTCATTATGTTTCTCAGATAAAATTGTTTTTGGCCATTTCAGTTGATTTCAGTGCTGAAAAACTATGGATAGCCAAATCTTGACTGTGCCTCTTATGTGAACTCTGTGACTGAAGCAGAGGAATCCACTGTGGAAACCCACTAAACAGACCCAGAGCAAAGTTTATTTGGAAAAGTTGCATTTGTGTTGATATCCCAACAGCCAGGCTTTAGCTGGCAGAATCTTTTAAGACAAAAGCAAACAATCATCTTCATCTCTTTTAGAAAAAAAAAAAATCTTATTGGCCCATTATGGACAGGCCTGATAAAATTAAAGTACTAAAATATTGAGAAGACATCAGTCTTTCTATCAATAGTGAATGACAGAAATGCAGTTACCACAACTGAAGGAAAGATTATTTTCTTCCCAAACAAATTTAGAGGACAGTGACAGTTTAGGAAAACTTTGAAAAGATTCATTGCTATTGCTCTTTGCTTGTCACTGTGTTTGCCTTCCATTTAATTTGAAAATATCAGCTCTGCCTGACAGGGCCCATATATACTAAGAGAGAAGTAAATTTTGTGTTCCCCTGAGTCGATGAACTTTGGCAGTGTCTTGCACAAGGTCAAGGCTTTATCTGCAACCTTTTTGGTTTTTGCCTGTGTAATAGTGGGCACTTGCTTCATGTGTGTTCCTTCTTTTAGAACAGTGGATGGAAGTCCAGGGACTTTACAAAACCTGAGTTTAATTGGAATTTTTCTAAAAGCAGTAAGAAATAAAGCAGAACGGGAGCATTCATATGAATGGGCTTTGGAGAGCTGGGTAGACAAGTGTCTTATTTGTGATATGATCTGATGCTGGAACTCAAATGTTCAAAGATGCCAGATAGGTTCATGCCTTTTCCCCAGGACAGAAAATGATGGATATGTTTGTGAGTGACTATCAGATGTTTTAAATTCCATGTTGCGTAATCACCCTGAGTTTCAAGCTCAAGAATGAAAATACATATTTCAGTTACTCCTCTGGGATAACTGTTGTCTTGTTGAACAAGAATTTCATTGTTTTTGTTGCTCAGCCAGTCCTGAAATCTTAAGCGCTTTAAATAACAAATAAAGTAATTGAATTCATATTTTATTTAGCGAGTCTGGTCCCTTGTATAATCCAAAATTTTTTTGGGTTGGATTCACATTCTGTGCTGTATTATTCAGCACCACCTCTGGCTCTGAATCCAGGCAGCTGCCCTGGCTCCCAACCTTTACCTGGCAAACATCCTCCTTCAGACAGGCAGTGTTTGCAGGGATGACAGAGCAAGACAAAACAGCTGCAGCTGTTTTCTTTAGAATCAGCTGTATTTGTTTTTTTCAGAATTTAAGAAAACCCTAATCTACATGCATTTACTTATATTTCAGTATTTGGTAGGTCTGTCCCAAAGCTGAAATATGCATCTGATTTCTTTCTTTACATATGCATTTAGCTTATTTGCTTAATTACCATTCCTTCCACAAACAAAAAGCTATAGAGCAAGTTTTGTTGTTTGTGCTTTGATGGTACCAAATAGCCTTTAATTAAACCCTTTCCAAGTCTTTTCTAAATTTATTGTTTCATTTTCATCTTTAGTTCTCCTTAGAACTCTTTTTGTTTTCTAGTTTATTGAGGCCTTTTCAAGGCAAAAGAAACCAAACCAAATACAAAAACACAGGCGTTTTCTCTCCCTCAGAGACTGGTGGCAAATTATGTCACTATGTTCATCTTCTGAAAATGAATCAGAATCTGAGCACTTTTACTTTTTCTGCCATTCTGGTTGAATGAATTTTTCTCAAAAACTTTGAAATGCATTGTGTCTTCTTGCAAATAGTCTTGATAATAATGTGTGTCTGAAGCATTCTGATCTGATCTGTGGAGGAGGCCCTATTGGCATCTCCTGTGGTGTATGGCAGGTTCATGAAAAAGCTATATAATTCTCTACCCTCATTTTCCTGGTCAAATTACTCCACTTTTTCAGGCAGGAAAGCTGGCAGTCTGAGAACATCCTGTCTGAGAACAGTTCAGCTTTGCCAGAGATATGATTATGAGGAGGCATAATGCTTCTGTAGTGAGAAATGCCAGTTTTCATCCAGAACTGTGTATATTTTATTTACTTAGCAAATTGTCCAGAAACACCTTTGGAAGAAAGATTTATACTATTAATAGAAATGAAACTAAGGATACATACACATTTTGTCTGCTTTATCCTTTAGAAAAGGGAAATCTTCCTGTCTGAGAAGCTGCTAAAATTCCTCTCTCAATTTATCACGATTTTACTAGAATATTTAATATTTACTCATAAACTAAATGCTGTCAGTTGGAGAAGATATACTTTCTATGTGTACAGAAAAGAATGTTTTTCACAAATTGAAGTTCATGAAACATCTTGTAAACACATCCAAGAAAGAGAATGTGGCTTGTGTTTAGGATTTGGAGACTTGCATCTTCACAGCAGGAATTGCTGCGTGTTCTCTCTTTCTTCTGTTCTGAGCAAAAGGGATGTATTCTAAAAAAATTGAATGGTCTTTGGATCATAAAAAAAATAATCTCCAGCTAATACCACCACAGACTTAATGCATTGATGTGAGGTTTTGTTGCAGCTTTTGGTCAATTTCCATACTTTTTAGACTTGTGGAGTTCTGTGGGGACAGGGGTTTTCACTCTTTTATTACTATTTCCATGATGGATGATGGTCATTCTTTGCTACTTCCCATGAATTATTACTTCTGTCCCCAACAATGGATGTAATACAAGAGAAAGGAAAAAAAGATTTTTTTTTCACCTGTAATTTTACCTTCCCTCACTATTGATTTACTACTTGGTAAAGATTTTTTCCTATACTAAATTTTCAACCTGTCTTACATGTGGTCTGGCATAGAATTCTTGGGTTTTTGGGTATGTCTCAGTGAAGATAAGAGTGAGGCTCACATAATGCTACATCTATGTCCTGTACATACTTGATGCAAAGCTGTTGTATGTGTAAAAGTTTTGTGTCTCTTCTGCTGTGGAATTCTGCTTCTTGGAAAGCTCCACTGGTCACTTTGTGTATAAAAACTCAAATAGAAGGTTTATAAAAAGAGACTGGAAAATTGCATAAGCCTCCACTCATCTGAGTAATTATTGTCACACTTGAATTTGCAAGTGGCAAAGCTGTAAGAGAAAACAAAACATCAAAAAAAGAGAAAAACAATGTTTCAATATGAATATCCTGAGAAGAAAATTATGTATCTCAACATTAGACATCTGAAGGATTTTGCTAATATCAGCCCCATTATATGGTATACTTGATAATATTTACATTTCCTTGTTTGAAAGCAATCTTTTGGGGGAGTAAAAAAATAAAGCTCAGGGTAGTGAGACTGTAAAGAATGAAATAAAACAATGTGGTCAAAACATCTTATATTTTTGTTTAAAATTTTCCTGCCATTGCTTTGGGATTTTATTTAATCCGTGGGTATTTTTCCTATTTGGTTGTTTAGAACTCTGTTGAATAACTGATGCCTGTACCAACACCTAAAGCTTCCTACTTAGCGTGTCTTGCTACCTGATCTTTGGTTTTCAAAACTTGTGAAAAGCTTCTCATCTTCTACCTATTCCAGGTACAGAGGGAACATTTTGGACTGCAGTGGATTTTTTCTTTCGTAAAGGCTAGGAGGAAAAGCTGTGGTTAAAATTGACTAAGCTAAGAGTAGTTCCATATCCATGTTACATTTACTTTTTGAATAGCCTCTGAGGAAAAAATGGGGGAAAAAAATAGATAAGGTTCATAGTTAAAGGAATTGTTTGTCTGAGCTTTTTTCACCTCTTGCCTTTCCATTCATTGTCCCAGTGCCTACCTTAAATTATTTATTTGAAGATTCTTGCTACATCCTCTGTTAAATGTTTGCAGCAAAGTTGTATTGACATAAGCATCTGCATAAAGCCAGTTCAAAAGAATCTGAAGCTGTGGGAATTGTTACAGAAACAGCTGCCAGTTGACATCCTGTTTCTTCAAGGCTGGAGACACTGGCACACACCTAGCATTTTTCCTTTGTGCCTGTTGTGTAGACAGCTGAGCTGGCCAGAAATTACATTTCATGTTGTAAAGCCTGAAAGATTATGCCAGATATTCTACACAGCCTGAGTGTTACTGGTTCCTCATTAATTATTGAGTATGGTTTTGCTTCCTTGCTGTGATCATTCGTCACAAAAAAACAAAACAGGAATCTGGACGCATTTTGAGGAAGCATAGAAATAACATAACACCCCTCTGAATATGAGCAAACAATGGAGGCAGATAAAGGTAATAGAATAACTTTCCAGTGTTAGTAGAAGTTCTGTTTCATCCAAGTCTACTATCAGGCATAATCAGAAGCATATCAATCATTGATTTTTTTTTAAAGACTTTTGATTATAAGGGTAAAATCCCACTCATTAAAGGCAATAACATTTTATTTTTCATATTTGCTTCATTACTCCTTACTCTCCATTTCCAAAAGCATAAAAGGGGATACAAGAGGGGCTATAGGTTTGGGGGGAGAGAAAGAGGAGAGGAGATGTTTAAGGTTTTTTTTTTTTCTCCCTTAACTGAAACAGATTAAGAAACACTATTGGGTTTTGTGCCTGTATTGCAATGCCAGGAGAACATTCTGTTTTCACTGATGTAATGGTGGGAGTTGTCAAGGAGAGACATCAGGCATTTCTGCTCTATACACTACTTAAATATGGGAATTTACCACAAACAGTACCTGTTTTATTAGATTTCATATTTTATAATGTATTACTGCTATATTCCTCAGGCAATGGCATTTTACCTAATAAGTGGAGTGAAGGATCTAGGTGATAATTGCCCAGTAAAAGTTTCATATGCAGCTAAGGCAGTGATTAATTCTTGACAGATGAAACGGAGCAAGAGAGAAAGTGTCCATCAATGCCTTTTAAAGGCTAACAAGCCAGTATGTTTGTGTTAAGCTGTTTCAAAGCTCTGGAATGATGAGAAGAGAGAAATTCTACCTGCACGGGACTAGACTTCAGACATTAATTCCCATAAATGATAAAATCAAGGTGTGCTGTGCTTTGGGATTTGATGTAAAGCTGCTGGATGAAGCTTTTCTGTACACTTACCTCACCTGCACACACTCACACAGGTATCGCATACACACAAAACCATCAGCTTAACTTTGCAAGAGAGATCCCACTGTGCGCTACTCATATGTTTTGCTCTCCATAGCCAGAAAACACTCTGCAGTGATGATTGTAGATAATACTATTTTGTGGTGCTTTGAAGAACAGGCCCATTATCTGTTTCCTGCAGTGTTTTCAGGCTCTGCCATAGAAACAGGTAAACCTGGATTCTCCTGAGGCAGTGCACTGCAGTTCCTGGACTAGCCAGTGGAGCAAGATGTTACAGGAATGTCTGGTTTAACATAATAAGGACTTGCTCTATAGTGACATAGTCGTCAATCATTTCTTCATCTGTTTTCTTGTGCTAACTGATTTGTGCATTATCAAACTGTCTTCTATAGGTGCTGCCTAATCCCAGAAGAACACATGGGGGTTTCCATTTATTTGCATGTATGCAAATATGTTCCTACAGAGTTATTGCAATGCAGGTTTTGGAGACAAGTTGTAATTCCAGTTTTGAAGCTATGTAAACAATCTATAAGAACATAACTATTTATAAAATAAATAAAATACAATAAAATGTACAGAGAAAATTTTAAAAGGTCAGAAAAAAGTTTTAAGGATGGCAAATGTTTAATTTTTCAGAAATGTCAGCTGGGAGCACTGAGATACTTCTGCTGGAAGGAGTGCTGGGCCAGCAGCTACCATTAGTGAAGGTTAATGGAAGGGAAGTGAAAGAGGAACTGGCAGGTAAAGGAAATTATTCATCTTGAAGTGTCCTTTGATTTTCATTGGATGAAAATGGTTAGCAATGAGGGTAGCTGAAATGATAAGAAGAGAGCAGGTAAGGATTTTTTGAGAAACTTTACTGACTAGAATATCTTCTTTAGCGAATCCTGCCTTGGTGAAAACTGGGGGATGTCAATTCAGCAACTCTTCGTATTTAAACAAAATTCCAAAAGACAAGGGTTGGGTATTATTCTTGCTCTTAAAGACTTTTATATTTTTCTTTAATTTAGAAAGTTCTAGGCACCATAATTTTTTCCTTTATGAATAATCATCAGTCTTAGTTTGAATAATCACTCCAAAAGGAAAGGCAGAATATTTTATTGTCTTATTTTTTAGTGGTAGGTCTTTGGGGCTCCCTTGTAATGTCCTGGCAAAGTGTATCTCATATATAACGTGATCCAGACAGAAGTTGTCAGTGGTATCTGTAATGCATTGCACAAATTACTAGACTGTTTCATCTGGAATATGGTAGCTCTGTAAATTCAACTCATATGCAATTTTATCTAAAATTAGTTAGTTATTCTAAATGCCAATCTGTTTTGCATTATTAGAGAAACATTAACTCTGTTTTGAATTCTCTGAAGTTAAGCAGGAGATTTTTTCCAGAAAGAAGGGCAAGATCAAGTTGGAGGAGGGCCTTCTCTGCATGGTTTCTGCTGCAGATTATTTCTTTTTATATTGAGAATGTTGGTGTTAGCTGTGGGCACTGTTTGCAGCAAAGAATCCCACGCTGTGAGGAATGGCTAATACATTGCTCAAATTAAATTTAATTATCTTTTCCTATTGAAGCAGGGAAAAAGATCATCAGTATGCTTCAGAAAGTATGCAGCACCGTACGGTAGTAATCTCTGAAAGGTCAATATTTTATCTTTTAGCCATGTTGTCAAGATCTTCACAAATCAGCATAACTGATCACCTAAAATCACCTAGTGCAGAGAAACTAATTGATCAGTCTCACTTAGAGAAGCAAGAATTCCCCTGAAAATAAGGAAACTAATGAGAAAGTTCATTTTAATTAATGTTTACTGATGAAAGTGCAAGTATCCATTATTCTTGCTTTTCAATGTGTTTCCATTCTGTAAATCTTACCTTACTCAAAACCTTTTCATCTACAAAGTTATTAGAAGTCACATTTCACACAGGAAATGTCAGTTGCTCCAGCATTATTTGGAATACCTGTTGGCATTTCTCCAGCACAGGCTGGTGGTGTGCCTCCAGCTTATGGTAAAGTTTATTTTTCAAGAGGATTGACGGCTAGGGATTGTTGGGAAATTGCTTTCTTCTTTTTTTCCCGGTGTAGGGTATAGAATCACCTGTCATTTAGAGTAGTTTCTCATAAGGTACCTTTGGAAATCTAAATGAATAAGGAACAGGGAAGAAAAGTGGGGACCTTACACTTTGTGTATATCAAGGCTTTCTCCAGAAGTATACTTTTCTGTAATATGTGAACTTACTTTCTATGTTCTATATTACATGCAGAAAAATATGAGACTCTAGTACAAGGCAAAAGACAACCCTTTCTGTAGGAATTAGATCTTTATATCCAATTCATCCAATGTTTATAACTGAATGGTGTTATTCTGTGTGTCAAAGATAAAACCTTTTGGACATCATTGAAGTCTATGTTGAAAAAACTTGCCATCCTGGTGTACTTGCTCTTTACGTGTGCTAAGTAGACTGAATTGAAAAAATACAGTAGATAGAAAAAGAAGTTCTCAAGAAATGGCATTTTTGATACCTTTTGGCAGCAATGAAGAGAGTGCCCTGGAAATGGTGTTAGATCTCAGTTTTTAGCAGCTGTAATTTACAGTTCAAACGTTTTGGAGCAGAGACTTCTTGGTTAAACCAAACGATGGAAAAGAAATGTGATGATCTCAGTAAAAACAATCAATACATTCAGTGACAGCGGAGAAGAGTGCACAATTAGTGATATCCACTGTTTGCACTTGACTCTCCAAAGGCAGCTGAAGCTGACACAAGGGATTTTGGAGAGTAGTCTGGTGTCAGGCATCCTGTCAATTCCCTTAAATCAATACTTTTACCTTCTTCACCTTCATTGACCACATCGTCTTCTTGATCTGGCAAATCTGCACTGCTGATTGCAGAGACTCTGAGCATGCTTTTGTTATGCTTTTTCCTTTGTATTTCATGGTTTATCTCATGGCATTTTGCCAAGTGCAATACTTCAATCTAGGCAGAAAAATATGGATATTAACATGCCATACACTTTGAAAATGAAAATCTGTGCCTGCTGTGTGAAATCTACACTAACATATTCAGAAGAATATGACAAAAGGTTGGTTTTTTTTCATTTATCTTTCTGAGTATACTTTGTTCTCAATGATGTTGATAGAGATTATCTCTGTGAATCTGGGGAAGACTACACCAGAACTTTACTGGATGAATTACACAACTATTTATCTTTCTGAAAATGTCTCATTTTAAATTTAAAATCTGTCACCCATCTTGAATTGGACACACATGTCCATAAATAGAATTTTAATGGTAAAAGTTTTACAGAAATATCATATCTGTCTCCCAGTGCTAGATTTCAACTTTTTTCTGATCCTACAATACATGGGGGAACCTTTACATGTCTGCAAATCACACAGCACGTAATTCAGAAAGATGAGGAAGAGAAAGTGCCTTGAGATACAAGGGCACAGCTAATCCTGGTGTCCTGGGGAATAGGCTGGTTTGAACAAGAAGTTATGCTTCACGTGACCCAGCAAGCCTGGACTCAGCAGCTCCCTCTTGATATTCTCAGTTGATTTTGTGTCTGTTTGCTTCTGATGTGAACCACATAGCAGGAAGGTACCAGTTTTGTGATTAGCACAAGAGAAACTTTTGGTTTGAAAGCCACAAGTGAACTTCATTTCTGTATGCTCTGTTAAAGCACTTCTTGAAATAACAGTGAGTAATAGGACTGAGGTATTCCAAGAGGCATGACCAGCAGAGCAAGGGAGGTGATTATCTCTCTCTACTCTGGTCCTGGGTGACCCCACCTGGAGTACTGCTTCGAACTCTGGAGCCCCCAGTACAAGAGTGACATAGCCCTGTTGAAGCAGGTCCAGAGGAGAGTTACTAAGATGGGGTACTTCTCTGAAGACAGGCTGAGAGAGGTGGGGTGGTTCAGCTTGGAGAAGGCTCTAGGGAGACCTTATAGCAGTCTTCCAATACCTGAAGGGGGCCTGCAAGATAGTTGAAGAAAGAATGCTTGCAGGGGTGTGTGGCAGTAGGATGAGGGGGAATGGTTTTCAACTGAAAGAGTGGAGATTTAGATCAGATATGAGAAAGAAATTCTTTACTGTGAAGTTTGTGAGACATTGGAACAGGTTGCTCAGAGAATCTGAGTGCTTCATCCCTGGGCATGGCCAGACTGGAGGGGCCTCTGAGCAACTTGGTCTAGTGGGAGGTCCCCCTGGCTGTGGCAGAGAGTTTGAGACAAGTGATCTTTGAGGAGCCTTCCAAACCATTCTGTGATTCAATGAATTCTTATTTTCAGTATTGTAAAATACAGAAGGACAATATCATTATAATTCCACGGTATATCTTATTTTTGTATCTGATTTCTTGTCATTGTGCTATAAAAAAATGGGGAAAAGTATTCTTTAAAGGTTGCTGTCGCATTTTGCAATCAGGGTAATTTCAATATAAAAAGGAGTAAAAAATAATACATTTTATTATGGTGTAATGAGTGTAATGTTTTGTAGAGATTGCTAAATCTGTCAGGGACCATTGTCCACCCACATCTTAGCTAAATCATAGGTATTTCTTGCACAATGTGGCATAGAATAAGATTACCAAGGAAACACATGACCTAAAACTAAGATTCCACTTTTTTGCTTCAATGTGTGTGACTCTTCAAGACAGAAAATATTCCAGGCTGCTTTAGATAGTTTTTATCATTTCATTTGTTGCAAAATCTTATCCTGACTTTAGTCCTTGTGAGCATTTTAGTAGACCCATTGTTTTCAATAGGCTTTCTTATCTGAATAGCAATTATTTCTGTGAATAAGTGTTTGTGTTGGTGAGCTCTTAATCACTCTGACAATTGCCAAGTGCACAATGTGTTCTGCATAAAGGTACGCATTCATTTTCCCTCAGCATCACTGTGAAACTCCTCTATTGCAAGTGGGCGAGAAAATTTCCTGTCTTCCATGACCTGATTTACCCTTTTTACCTTTGTTTTTTCTTAAGTGATCCTTAATCTTAACGAACATGAGTTGAAGCCTTCTCTAATTTGAAAGGATTGTTTGAGATGTTAATCAATGAGGAAGAGCAAAACTGACTTCTGGCTTTCAGCACCACGAAGGAGTGATGCCACTGTACCCTTGCTTTTCCTGTTGTTTCTCTGGATGGGAGTTTTGAATGAGTGTAATCTGTGGACAATGACAAGCCCAAATGCAAATGGAAATTTTCTGGTTTGCACTCAAGTCTGGCCTGCTGGCTGTTCATCTTTTTTCAACATTGCTCCCTGTGGTATTGTGTCATTCACAGTTCATCAGTAAATAAATGAGATTATTGATAGTCTTAGATGTGGCTTTTACAATGCTATGATGACTCACTTAGGAATAGAGATAGTTCATATCTTTCAAATAGATATATTTGGGCTATCAGAACACTACCCACTCAGGAGTATATTAAAGCCGGTAGGAGAACATTTAATTAAAGAATCTCTTAAATCTAGAATTTCCAGAATATAATTAAGAACATACAGTGCATGGTTGGTCAAAGGATGAAACTTGTAGGGAAATTTGTCCCATTAATAAATGAAAATTGCTTTTTTTCTCTGCACTGAGACAAAGAATCCTCTTGTTTCTTTCATTCTAACTCCAGAGTTGTGTTCTTGTATAATCAGTGGTCTGACATGCTCTAATTTACTCACAAAAGAACTTGTACTAATTTAGTGATCTTGCTTTGATTTTACCTCATCGTTATTTGTAGTAGCATTGAGTACAAATCTGTAGTGCGAAGAGAACAGGTGAGTAAAAATGCTGCCCTTTGGATGTCTTCAAGATGATGCACAATATGCCAGTGTGCATGTTAAACCTTTGATGGCTTGTCATATTGCACTATGAGCAGAGAGAGGAATCAGTTTGAGTTCAAAACCAATTCCATACAGACAGGTAAGTTTCTTTTCCCTGGTGCATTGAAAGCTGTTTCTTCTTTATATTTTTAATAATCCCACTCATCTGCTTGCTGCACTAGACAATTAAAAACCAATAAAGTAGAGATCTTAACACTAACTTTACAGGCTGCTCTGTTTTTCTGATGACTGCTGGCTGCTTGTGAGGATAATCACTGAAAGTGGTTTTGCATTTATTAATTACCTGTTGAGAGCCACTTGGAAGGAGTTCATAGAGCTTCAGACCCACAAGTTAACCACAAGTCTAAAACCGAATTCTGTTAATTAGATGAGCCAAAACTAACATGAATTATTTACATGGAGCTTGGTCCTTAGTACTTTTTCACAGGAGATAAAAGACAACATGGTATTATATTCAGAGCATAATAGTAAATCCTATCATATTTTTCTCTGGAATAATTTAAGATTGCTTAAGGTGCTGTCTGCCTCTGTTTGTGTAGCTATTTTAGGAGATTAATCAGCATTCTTATGTTCTTGCTGAGTCTTCTTCATTAGTGTGCAAAAGAGAATGATAGAAACCTGAACTATTTTATTGCATTGGTTTTGGGATAAAGGAAAATTTAGTTTGTTTACCTTCTAAGAAGTTAAAATCTGGCATAAAGTTTTCAACAGAATTGGATGAGATTTTACTCCATTAGGTAATGTCTTAATTTTGTTTTTTAAAAATGGGAAGTTTATATTTTCAGTCTGATCTGTCAGTGTCTTACATTAAGAGAGTAAGCTGCTTTTGCCCTCAGGACACTGTGTGGCTCGAGGAGTTCAGTTTTGATTTTCATATGGGATTGTCAAGTAGGTACATCTGGATGCAACGTACCTTTAAAGCTTAATGTTCCTATTACAGAACAATGTAATTTTAAACTTGAAAACTTACATGCAATTTTTGCCAGCTGTGTGCTTCTTTGCTCATCTGATAAGCTGCATTTATCAAGCAATAAAGACAATTTAAAGATTAAAATCTTGGCTAAATATTTGTCCAGTCCTTTAAAATAAAGACAGGCTTAATAAGTGCCATTAGGAAGTAATTGCTAAAAAAATTGCCAAAGACATAAACCTTGTTAAGGATTAGGACTTCTGTAATAGCCTAAATGGTAAAATTCCCATGTTATTTGCATATAGAAAAACAAATTGATTTGTAGCAGCATTGCTGCTTCACAGAATCATAGAATAGTTTGGGTTGGAAGGGACCTTAGAGATCATCGAGTTCCAACCCCCCTGCCATAGGCAGGGACACCTCCCACTAGACCAGGCTGCCCAGTGCCCTGTCCAGCCTAGTCTTGAACACCTCCAGAGAGGGGGCATCCACAACCTCCCTGGGCAACCTGTTCCAGTATTTCACCACCCTCACTGTAAAGAATTTCTTTCTTATGTCTAGTCTAAATCTATCCCCCTCTAATTTACATCCATTGTTTCTAGTCCTCCCATCCGATATTATGTCAAAAATTCCTTCCCCTGCCTTTCTGTAGGACCCCCTCAGGTACTGATAAGTTACTCTGAGGTCCCCTCTGAGCCTTCTCTTCTCCAGGCTGAACAACCCCAACTCCTTCAGCCTGTCCTCATAGGGCAGTTGCTCCAACCCTTTGATCATCATGCTTGTTTACTGAGGACTGCTGGCCTTTCTTCTCTTTCTACCTAAGAGGAACAAGCAGGATATGGGAACGTGGAGCAAGTTTCTTCTCTATTTTATGCTGTTTCTAGACTTCTCAGAGTGACAGTACAGTTTGGGGACTGCCATATAATCTTACCACTTTAACTGAAATTACAAATACATGCAAAATGTCTTCTCATTTAATACCAAGAATTTAGTATTTAGCTTGAAAGGATAAAACGATCATTGCATCCTCACGTAATCATAGATTTCGAAGGGACCTTTGAAGGTCATCTAGTCCAAACCCCTGTAGTAAGCAGGTAGTTCAGAGCCTGGCCTTGAATGCCTTCAGGGATGGGGCCATTTCTCTGGGCAACTTGTTCCAGTTTCTCACCATCCATGCTAGTGAGAGAAAAAAATTATATTCTAGCGCTTGCTGTGGGCATGAATAAAGCCAGGTCAGCAAAGTGCCTGGCACATCCAGACAGTATGGCTGTGCTTTCTACTTTGCCCATTCCACAGGCAAGAGGGATGGAGGTCTCCTGCACCATGTGGTGGGCAGTGAGAGAAGAAAGCCCATTTCCCTGTGGATATTGCCCTTTCTCCCAGGAATCCAAGCTGAGCCCATTGGCTCCAGCAATATGCTCTTTGTTAACTGGTGCAGCTGAGTTTTGGTTTTGTTGCTAGTAAGCCTTGGGCTGTCCCTGACACTATTGTGGGAACACTGTTGTGAGAGGATGGAATCAAATATGAAATTAGAATGTAGTTTGGGTTACTGTAACATCTCTTAAAAATTAATTACTTAATCTTCTTACATTTCCCTTATTTCTATGAGATAGACACTGGACTTCAAGGAGAGAAGAAGCAGGTAACTGGAAACATACCCTAGGAGCTAGAATGTCTCTTGAGATGTATTTGGTTTATGTCTACCTGGACATTGCGTTCTTCTGTTGTCTTATCTTCTTGCCTTGTGCAAAAAATCTCTGCACTGACTGCTTTCCCTACACAATGCAAAATTAAGAAAAACACTGGTCCTGATCCATTGTAGAGAGTGTTTATGACCCTGGTGGAGGAGAGATGTTTGTCCTTCTCTAGCCAGAGTCATGGTTCTGTGGCTCTCACATATTCTTATCCCTTGTTCTCTATCCAAAGCATACACTGTACTTGACTGTGTTGTCATATGGAACTTCATTACACATGCTGTTAGTAGAGAGCCATGGGAGACAGTCTTACATAGAGTCTGCTAATTATAGTTGCAAAACTGTCTCTCCAGTCAAAACAGGTTTTGGGTTTTTTTAATTTTTTTTTGTTTGTTTTGTATGTGGAGAGAGCAGGAATGGCTTATTGGATGTGTAATAATTACATACTCTTAAGGAATTTACTTTCCTAGTTTACCTATACACATACAATATATAGGATTGCGTTTTAGAGAAATCCTGATGTCTCTAGTTTTGTCTTATTTTAAATTCTTACAATGATTCCTTTTGTATCTCAGAAATTCCCTGCCTCTTCCCTCATCTCCCTGTAGATTTAGCTCAGTTACATGTTGTTAAAATTTCCTGCCTGTGGTGTGTGTTACACTCAGAAGAGTTTGGCCGCAACTAGAAACCTCCCACTTCCTGCAGGCTCCCTTTATTTTGTTACAGTATTAAGCACAGACCAGCACTACCCAGCTTCTGCATGGAAACTGGGAAGATTTAGGGCTTCTAAAAAGCAGGACATGAATGCCAGTGACTGTGTACTAAGAAAGTGAAGTTCTCCATTCAGGAATATTACTTTTAGCACAATACCATCCAGCTCTTATATAGGGAATATATGCCTGAGGGAAGGACAAAATACTCTCCTTGAGTATCCCTTTCTCATTTTAGCACAGGGTTAAGTGATCCAGAGGAGCTCACATGGTGGCTCAACAAAAGGCTTTCCTCGTGCTTACTGCTTGTCCCCAAATCTGGCTGCCTGATCACCATCCCTCGTGTGTATTTGAATGTATCAGCTGATTTGACTCTTTAAATCAGAAGAAAGTCCAACAAAATCCTTTACAGCTTGGTGAGGTGATTTGTCTGATTGAGTGGTCAGGCTAAAGTTAGAGTCAACTCAGGGTTCACAGGGCAGAACCATGCAACCAGAAGGAGAGACTCTGGTATCACTCTAGTGATGGTGACCTGATAGCTCTGCTAAGTGATCTTGTCAGGTCAGACTCTAAGCTGTGGAAGTATCTGCTGCCTCAGCCTCAACCTGCCATCTAGCTCTGAAAGCAATGGAGGTCCTTCCTTAATTAAGGTACCACCTATATGCCCCCAAAGAAGAAAAATTGGGTTGTGAATGAATCATAAGATTTGCAAAGAAAATAAGAGTAGCTGTGGATCCATCAATGCCACCATAAAGCAGATCCAAAGGCTAATCAAGTTTGCGTTGGCTTTTCCTACCTTTCAAGAGCTGTTCTTTGTGAAGGTTTATTGGCACAAGGCATATTTTGTACGAAAAAGGAGAACAAAGAAAAAAATTACAAGAATCTGAGGAGCCTGGGATTATTCAGCCCTAAGAAAGAAGAGTGAGGTGGGACTTCATGGTTGTCTGCAGCTAAAACTGGGAGGTCATTGGACAAGTAGCAATGGATGGAAGATGCAACAAAAGAAATCTGATTATATTTTAGGGGAAAAACTAATCACAATATTTGTCATAGTTTTAGTAAGAGGTTGGACTACGTGATTGGCAGAAGTAATTAATCCCTGAGTAATGACTTTTTCAGTATGTCATGTCATGTACTGATGAGCTCTCTGCTTTTACTTTGCTTTTAAGACACTTAGTGTCTTTTCCATTCTGCAGTTTTTGGTGATACTTCCCTCTTCAAAAAGGAAAAAAAAGAAAAGAGGTTTGGCCTGCAAAACCAAACTTATATTTGTGTCTTCTCACACTATAAATTGATGGTAATAATTCATCACAACTAGATTCTTCTCTACTGCAAGTCAAGTGACTTCAATGTTACATAATATTGATTTGCCAGGATTATTAGATTGCATGCGTCCGGCTCACTGAGTTATGGCTGTTGATGGAGTTTGTCTGACAGATGTCCTGGCAACTATCCACATTCCTCTTGCTCTGAAAAACAGAGGACATGAGTCTGCAAGTCTGCCCAGCCAAACCCTTTCGTAACCTTTAAATTAATTTATTTTCATGTCTTCATTTTGGAAAGACATCAGCAAAATGAAGTTTGTGTTATTGCTGAAATCATAATATAAAGTATTTAGTTCTACCATTTTTAATTTCTGTTAAATATTCTCAGCCTGATCAACTATATAGTTGCAGTACGTCTCAGTTCACAGAATTATTTGGAGCAAGTTCACAAAAGTTTTAGAGGAAGTAAGTGTAACATAAGTAAAATTTTGAGCATTCAAATCAGCAAATGACTATTCTCAGTTTAGACCTGAAAACTCAGCTGGTTTATATCTTTGACTCAAATGTGATCTTAATTTAAAAAGGAAGAACAGAAAACATAGAAAGATAAAAACAAATTTTTGGCAGGAACACGACACTGAGGTAGAAAAAATTCACTGTCTCCAAAATATGGCATGATCTCACAAATGTCTCTAATTTCTTCACTGTTGTTCTTTTGAAGATGACTCTGCATAAAGGTTAGGAGTGCTGTGGAAGACTCCCCATAGACTAATGAATAATCTATTTGACAAAGCAAGTGTGTGTGTGTCTTAGAAACAGGCTAGAAAGGTCTTTTTGAGATTCATGTGTTTTTCATGACAGTTCCTTTGTTGGGAGCCAAGTTCTGCCTTGGCCCCTGCACAGATGTTTTTCCTGCGATACAGGGAAGAGGGAGGGGTTTGGTACTTCACACTGTTGGCTTTTGCTGAACATAAACTCCCCATGTCATCAGGAGGTGGAAGAACATCTTATGCTGCCTGAGATGAAGAGATAAGCACTGAAAACAGGGAGAAGGCCTTACAAAATTGGATTTGTGGCGCTGGATCCAGCCAAAATTCAGTGTCACTAAACTGATCTCTTTGATATTCAGTAGCAGTTGCTTCAGACTAAGATGTGGAAACCATTATATTGCACCTTGCATACCTGTTTTTTCTAATCTTAAAAGTTTGTGAGGCTGAGTTGTGTGTTTTTCCTTTCAACCACTCCTCACAATTAATTTATTAGTCCATTATGCTTACTTTAAATGTCTTATTGGCTCTTAGATTTGCAACACAAAATACATATTACCTCTTTAAGAAAAAACAGTAAGGGGGAAAAAACAAGCCAAATAGATCTGTTCTCATGGAAAGAAAATAGGAAGCAGCCATTGTATTTCTTGCAATTTTTACCTTTCTGTTTGTACTGAAATAAATATGCTTTGGGATACAGATAAAAACCTAAAAATAACTTAATATACATGTGAAAATGTGAAACCTGGTGTTTAAAGTTCCCACTATGATAGGTTTAAGTATAGATATGTTTGTTCCTAAACACTATAGGGTTTTTTGGGCTTGTTTTTAAGATCTCCTTAACAAAACATTTTCCATATAATTATAGTGATTTTTCTCAATCTTTTTCTAATGCTTTCAGCAACTGTCATCTCTGCCTCATGAGACTAAGAATGAGGTCATTCAGTGATCAGAATGAATATTTGTAAGTTCTAATACAAAAACATTGACATGCTGGCATGGAACAAGTTTATTCTCAAGGTTTCACCTGAGATCACCAAAACATGTTTAAAAGATGGATATGAGTGTTATCATGTCCTAGACCATTTCAAACACTGCTAGGATCCATGAAGTCTACACTGAAATATTTCTGTACTGATCTCAACTTTCATTTAGCAAAATGTATTCTCTTTGTTGCTGTATATAGACTTCATCAATGAGTCCTTGTGAGACCTGATTTTTTTTTTTAAGGTAGCCAAAATTATTGGAAAAATGGTAGCAATGGGATATAGACATAACCATTATAGTGTATGTCACTTTGAATTGTCTGTGTTTATGTCCTTCATGTGAGTTTCCTTCCTGAGTTTTTTATATTTTGCATTCTGATCTCTGAGGTGCAGAAGATCCGCTTCTCCCAATAAGATTTTTTTCACTTTCCTATGCTCCTAATTAAAACAAATTTTCATGTTGGCCCTTTCTAGCTGGTATTAAAACTGTCCTATAAGTTAAATGATTATTTCAATTAATGTTAAGGAAAAGCCTGCCTATATTTGCTCTTTGTTTCCTGCCTCTTACCCACCATCATGCTGACCACAAGAACAAACCAGTAGAAGAATTGTTTTGTGGTGGGAGGAAAAAAAGAGGTAGCTTTTTATAACCACAGTTAGACAGCTCTGTCAGGGCATATGTCATTTTGAAATAGAGTTAAAGCTGAAGCTGCTAAAGGCATAAGACAAACAAGGCATGTGGGGTCTAACATCCTTTCATCCCAGCCTATGGTCTTTCATGTTTAATTGCCTAATTACAGTTTACTGTACATTTTAATGGCACAGACTCTGAATCACTCAAGCTAAAGCAATGTATGATGCTGTGGTGCTCACTGCATTTTTCCAGTCTAAGTGGAATTCATTAATGTGCCTAGTCAAGCAAATTAAATGGTCTTTTGTGCTATTTACACTTGTTCTTTCCTGGTTTCCTCATATCTGTAGAATCCTGGGAGGGGTTAACAGCTTTGCAAGTGAAAAAAGGGAAGGAATGGGCTACTTTTTTGTGGTATTGAAAATGGCGAAAATATTGTTCAAAAATACTAATTAACCCAGCATTTAGAAGAAAGGAGCAGATTTCCATTTCCAAATACTGTTCCCTGATTTGTTGACTATTGATTTACCTTGGTCATAGATTTTTGCTACAGTCTCAACACAACATTGAACCTCCAGAGAGTCCTTTAGGGCAGTGCTCAAACCTTGTTGATGTTTAACAAATTATTTGTTCATTAATTAAACTGTATATCAGTGAATCAATTCCTTCTTTTTCCCCTGTTCCTCTCTTCCCTTTCCTCTTCCTCTCTTTCATGAAACAGAACACAAAACCTACATATTTTGATTTGAAATTTGCATGTCTGCTTTGTAGGGAATCTGTGGTGTAAATATAGATTATTTACTACTGTAATCACATCTAAGGAAGTACTTTTGTGATATGTTAGTAATCTTACCAGTTTTTCCTATATTTTGATAAATCATGATTGCTGCGTGGGCTATTTCAAATAAGAGCTGCAATCAGATTTCTCTTTTTCAGGTTTCTAGTGATTTTTTAAGTGATTTGCTTGAGCTCATCATCAGTAGAGTTGAAATTGAAGCTTGGCTTTAGTTAAAGTGATAAATATTTGATAGACGTTCATTAAAAGTGTCACCAGCTGTTTTGGATGATGCACTTCAGAAGGAAGACTCATTAGCTGTGGAATGAGTAGCTGCTGCTTTCCTCCTCATTAGTCCTTCAGGAGTGCCCTCATCAAGGGAGGAAGGGAACACAAAGGACAACTACCTCATTGAAACCATGCCTGGAAGGTAAAGTGCTTCAAGCAAATCAGTAGTAAACCCGTATTTGATTTCTATGGGACCAGTGATGAACTTGTAGAAAGTGTGAGTTCTTTTTCTGAGTTTTCTGCAAAGGTGGTCGATGGTTTACTGCAAGTGAGTTGGCTACAGAGTAAATCACACTCCATGTGATTCTCTGTGAGCTGCCAGGTGCTTGAATGCAGCATGAGACTGTGCCATAGTTGGGTGGAGTTGAACCTGGACCTAGTCATAGGAGGAAAATGCCACTACAATGCTTCTGGTAATGGATAGGTGACAGAATAGAATCATAGAATAGTTTGGGTTGGAAGGGACCTTAAAGATCATCTAGTTCCAACCCCCCTGGCATTGGCAGGGAATATTTCCTGTTTACATCATATTTTGGAGTTGGAGTACAGTTATTCTGTATTCTATAGGCTGTTACCCTATTGCTATTAGGCTGTATGAAATAGAATGTATTTTGCACGTGTTATCCCCTTCCACGGATAAAGCACCCCACATGTCTGCAGTAACCTACCCCATTCTCATAGCTTTTTGTCATGAAGTTTTTGTTGTGGCAGCATCTTGGGTCTCTAAGCAGATGGTAGAGCTCCATATGGGAAAAGGGGAGAGAAATATGCCTTGTATGCACAGCAGACAACATTGTAGATTGTGATGGTTACTTATGCTGCCTTGGGCCAGGCTCTGAGAAAGTTTTCTCCCCTGAAGACCACATTTACCCTTATGGTAGAGATGCTTTATCTTTGCTGTGGCAGTGTTTTACCTGCAGACTTGTAGTATTTTATTTAGCCTGGTGCTTGCATGTTGATTTTATTCCATTAAGAGGAGAGCATGTATTATTTAATGAAAATACAGAAAACAGAGGTTTAAGTTAATGTCACGGTTGTAAATGAGAATCTTCGCCTCTATTACCAAACTGAAGCCAATGGTAGAAATGAGTTACTGTTAGAAAGAGCAATTTGTGAAAATGTATTTTCTGCCTTATCTAGGCATCTCTTTATTTTTGCAGCTAGATCGCTGCAAGAATGATTTTTCAGTCCTGTTACTATTTCTCTCCCAGGTCAAATTGTCGAGTGCCAAAATGAAGAAATTTTTCACTTTGAAAAGTATACAAATTTCTGAAACTGGAAAGTTAAATGGAAGTGAGAGCAGTGCTACCTTACAGGGTTTACTTAGGGATGGCAGTTTCAGAATGTAATCTATTTAATATAAAAAATATACCCTTTCTCTATGGTGTGAGCAGAGGAGGAGGGATAAGGCCAAATTCAGTGAACTTCATTAAATGGCCACTTCTGCTGAATGGAAGATCAAGAAGCAGCAGAGTTGTGTTCTGAGGGCATTCTTCATCTATAACTATGTGAAAAGTGGTATTCTGCTCTTCTGACCCTGTGGGCAGGCAGGACACTGAAATATGCATTAGTCCTGCCATACATATTTTTTTGAAAAATAGGAGTTTTTGCACATTTCAGCACTGTGTCTTCTCAGAAATATTTGATCATATACAAAAACATATGCTCCATCCACTGAAATGCAGACAATGTGGAAAACCTTTGATCTCCTAGTATGTAATTTTCCTACTAGCTATCCAGCAGTGTGAATAGTCTGCTGCCATAAAGCACCTAAATAGGAGTACTAGTGAGTAGGTTTTTTTTTTAATCTTAGATGAATTCTGCTCTCATGTAATTACTAAGGTGCAATACCAGAACCACAAACAAGTGAATCAATGAAACAACCAGGTATGTCTGAGCTCTGTTATACCATGCTTATATGCATATTTTCATAAAGAGGCCACAGACTATTTCTCAGTTGTAAACAAAAATACCATGACTTTTGACCCTTGGATGCCTCTGAAGCCTCTGTTATCTCATAAAATCTGAAGCACTCTTACTGAGACCAGAGGGAGTGGCAGGTGCTGCTTGTGTGCATCCCTGGCTTATGCCTATAGCAGAACAGTTCCCTGATCCTGTCTCTCTCCTTGCTGCACATGCACTGCCTGCCCACTGCCAAGGAAGATGAGCCCTGCTGGTCACTGCCACCACCTCACATCCCCTGTGTGGTTGGCAGTGCTGGAGGAGCCCAGATTGGGGCTTGACCTTGATGTGCTCCAAGTGGTGTGCCTGCCTCCTCCTCTCCAATTGCCTACAAGCAAAGGTTCCACTTATATAAAGAGCTAAGTCAGGACTTGCCATTTGTATTTAAACTGTCAGGCATTCACATTAGCAGAAGGTGAAATGGGATAATCATTATTAATTTTTCATTTTTAGGTACAGTGGTGATGTAGCTCAGTGAAACAGAATAGGATTCCAAGCTACAAATCAAATTTAAAAGCATAACTCCCATTAGTGCAGCCAGCGTGGCTGGTTTGCTCCATGCTGAAAATACATCTATTGTATTCATCTCTGAACCACTGAATTGCTGCTTGCCATTGAGATTTTCTGACTGATCAAAGTTCTGCCTATCACAGTGTAACACTGGCTGCTACCAGGCTTCAGCAAGATCAGGTTTCTTTCAAAATTAAGGCTCAGTTCTAGGAAATACAAGGGTGTGCTCAGTTGTACTGGGGCGATTTTATTTGCAGCTGTAACATACTCCCATTTTTAAATCAATGCACTAAGTCTTAGTCTTGAAAATCATTCAGTAAATTATTGTGAAGTCTCTTTATATGTTCTCTGTGTAACTCTGAATGTAAATGTACTCCATTTTTGTTAATTCTGAAACACATCTCTTAGCAGCTGAAAGGAACTACCGATATTGTAAGTTTTCATTTCTTAGTGTTAGTGTGGCCAAAATGGCTCCAAGTGGCTTTCTTTGTGTCTTGTGAGTTAGGATTGTTCTATGTTGAAGATGCTTTTCTGGTTTATCTTCTGTCCTAAGGGACTGGTCCTGACCTTCCTCTGTATGAAAAGTAGTAATCTTATTTTTTGGTGTGACTGAGAAATGCATTCATATCTTACTAGTCACACTTCTACAGGCTTTAGAGGAGCTTGGCACAGATTGATTTAGCACAGTCTATGGAAGGTGGTGTTGGTTTTTTTTGTTTGTTTCACAACAGGAATACATTTTTGCAGGAGATCAGGACTTTGTGTAGCTTAAAATTACAGATGAATTCCTGTTTGTCCCAATCCTTTTGCTGTGTTCATGTGTCCTTTCAGGGGTGTGGATACATTAGAAGACCCATATTAGGGGCTGTTTAGACCTACTGCAGCTGGATGGTAAAAGCAAACCAAAATAATCATTGGGGCTCTGCTGCCAAAGCTCAGCTAATTGTTCAGGCAATTATGGTAGTAGTGAACTGGACCTACTTTTTAATTTAGAGAAAGCTTTTTTTTAAGCTAAAGAGAACATACATAACAGCAAGTAGTACTGCAGCCTGTGTCACTGTGTCATTTGCTTCTCCTGTATGACTTTGTTTTGCATTTCACTGTGTCTTTATTGACTTATTTGGATAGCAGTTATATCATCTGACAAAATGGTATTGTGTACATAGGAATTGCTCTCAAGTACAATTCAAAGGCCACAGACTTGTTCCAAACATCTGAGCACATTCCTGAACACATTAGCACAATCAAATTGCAAAGTGCATTAACAAATCTATAGTCTTTTTAAAATCTAAGCCCCCTAGGACTGTGGAAATCTGTAACAGTGGAACTGGTTGTGACAGCATTGCTGTCTCTGTAACAGCATAACCCAAAAGAACCCTCTGTCTCTGTGCAGCATAACCCATTACTTGCCCCAATGTATCATAACTGTGAAAAAGAGGAAGGGAAAACTAAGAATAATTGAGAGGGCAAAGAGGGAGAATACATTAGCCAGAGCAGACTAAATGTTCAACTAATATCAGTCTGTCAGGATAGCAAAAGCTCTAAACCCAAATCCACATAATTCTCTCAGATCTCTTCTCTGCAAATTCACATTAGTCATGTATAGCAAATACACTGATTAAAAAAGTACATCTGTGAGCTAAGTAGGCTAGAACAGGAAAAAAAAAAAACAACACAAAAACACTGATGAGACCATCCACTGGTATTTGTGATGACATAGTTTCCAGACCAAGTAAACAAAGCAAAACAGGAAAAAAAAAAAAATCTCTAGAAATCGAGTCTTGTGTACAACCTCTTAATTGCTAGCACACATTCTTTAGAGAACAGATGGTGTCCCTGTTATTTGTAAATTGGTTGCAGTACTGCAGAAATGAATGTGATCCTGGAAGTAACTACATTTGAAATGCCACTATTCCGTTGCACCAGCTTTGTGCATTGAAATGTTCATAGACAGCACTTTTCTGTTTTTTAACATTTTATTAAGATTTTTTTAGTCTGAAGTAGGAAAGACTTGTTCAAAAGACCAGTGCCTTGCCATGACTGATGATACATAATGAAAGCAAGCTTCATCTATTGATTCTTCTAGAAGTTTTCTACAGAGAACATTAAGTCAGAAGTTTCATACTGTGCTTATTAGTATTTTTTTAAAAAATTACATGACCAAAGTGTCAGTCTGCATTATGTTATTTTAAATGAGGGATAGTGTTCTAGTAGATACTGGTATGTGTGGGCTAATTATAATGGTGGTTTTTGACTCTTGAAAAAGGTGGGTTTTTCCATTTGCAACTAGAGGAGGTTTTGGAGTTTAGTTTTTTTCCCCACACAGAGACTTCTTTTCCTCCTTAGCACTGAACTCATAGAAGAAAAACATAATGTTATGATGGATTTCAGTCTGAAATACATAAAATTTTTGAAATAAAGATCCACCTAACGCCCCTGAAAATATGGTTATATGAAAGTAACCTTCTAGAAAAGGAAGTGTTTTCAAAAGTAGCCACTCTAGGTCAGTTTAAGAGCTGGGGTGGTGACCAATAGAATATTATTTCCAGTGTGCTTAGAGACCAAATACCATCTGCAGATGCATGAACCAGCCAAAGGTTCTAGAAATAATATGCACCATTAGAGGTTATTACCTTGTTCCTCCAGATGTAATACTGGTTAACTCATTTCTCCCACTGAGGAGCCTGACCTGCTTAGTTTATCAATCATAGAGTGAAAGGGTGATATTTTGTATTCTGTAGAAATTCTGGAGACAACATTAGGTCTAATAGAGAGCCACCTAATTTAGGAGAAAGGCATGAAGTGTTCTAACAGCTGTAGGCTTCAATCTAATATATTAGTACTTGCAATGAGAAATTACTTTAGAATAGTTAGAATAATCAATCCAAAGAGCAGCTTATGCAGGTTCTCCTTCACACAAAATCTTTAAATGGAGGGTTTTGCATGTCTTTCTGAAGGATGTGTTGTAGCTGGCAGGAGGTTACAGACTTGATCAAGAGACAGGGAATTTGCATCTGCATGCTTAGCTAAAACTGAGCCTCTCCCAGTCTGTCCCAGCATCCAGAACATCTGTTCCTGAATCTGGACACATACAGTGTCAGGGAAAATCAAGACCTTCCAAATAAGGTTCTCTCTGGTGGAAAGACAGGGTGATGGCAAACCATGCTGAGACTTGGTGACAGGCACAAAACATCCACTGTGAAATGGCCAAGAGCAGCTTCTTAAATTCAGTGAGCCCTTCTGGATCTATTTAAGTGTGAATCTACACGAGTTATTGTCAGCCAGCAAAAATGGAGTGAGCATGGTGAGTGATACCTAAGAGGTGGTTTATAGAAACACATGTTCTCACTTGTTCATTGCAGTCTTCCATAACAGTTAGCTTCAGGCCCTGACTGCCTATGGGAAGCACTCAGAGTATATTAACACCTTGCTAAAACACAGAGCACCTGTTTGATGTGACTCATTGACAGGGCTGTGCTGTTGCCTGCACCAGGGCATGGCAGGAGCTGCAGTGGGAGGTCAGTGGAGTCTGTGGCTGCCACACTACCTGACTCCTATGTCCTGCCAACCAGGGTGGGAGATCCCAGGTCACACAGCATGCAAGAGCGTTTTTGCTTCTGCATCTCCTCCTTTCATTTTGTTCTTTTGCCCATCCACATCCTAGCTGTATCTTGCTTCTATCTTCTAGCTTCTATTCTGTTCACTACTGGAAAATACCATAAAATTTATTTCAGAGAGTGTCAGTGAATCAATGAATGAAGCATGGTGCTGCTTTCATTTGAATTATATTCTGTTCAAGGCAGCATCACGTGCTATTTTATTCCTCATTCATTGATAAAGGATATTTTGCTGGTGTGTGTGTGTGCGCGTGGCACTTGATTGTAAGCCTTACTGTTGTAGGAACCTTCAAAAATGTGAAGAGAGGAATGGTTATGGAGAGGAAAAAAGCTTAGAAACTTTTGCAAATGTCTTGAAAATAGGCTGTGTATGTATTGCTTAAGAGGAATGGCTGCATTAATAAAGGGCTACTTTATTTTTAGCTTTGGTCCAGTGTTTTCTAGTACCTTTCTAACACTTAATGCAGGAAACATTCTTCTGGAATCACGTTTTGGAGTAATGGCAGGTTGTTTTGAGTGGTTTAATTTTTTTTCCCCATGACAATAAAAGGAGTATTGGGATCACTGCATCTAGATATTATCAGACACTGAAAATATCAAAAGAATGAATGAAATGTGAAGTTAACCTGATACAATTTGATCTTGTGCGTCACTGAAGTATGTAGCAACTGCAATGATCCTGGATTGTTGTAATCAGAAAACAAAGTACTGCAACTATGGTTTGAATGTGTAAATCACAACCAGCATACTTGCTGTCTGTAACAGCAACATGCATTCAAACTGGCATAAAAATTACCATCCTTGTTCCTGGGCTGGGAGGACCTCTGCAAAGCAATTTTCTGCTGTCCATTTTCTTCCCATGCAATGAACTGGGAGTAAATGCCATTCTATGAGGCTGCTAATTCCACATCAGCCATGAATGCAGAAATAGTTTTGGTTTAATAACTGCTGTCAAGGTGAAACTTTTCCGGGAGCTGGGTGCAAACAGTGGGGAAGGAGAGTCTCAAAGAATTCAGTAATTGAATTAATGGAAGTATAGTAAGAGGAAAGAAGGCTCCATCTTTGTTCTGACTTTAATTCACCACGTCCCTTTCAAACAGAGTAGGATGTAGCATTCCACTCTTTTCTGCAAATATTGTCAAGATCATTCATACCCCTTTTAACATATTATAAGGCATTCTTGCAGTGGGTTTTCTAATTAAAAAATAAAAGGCAGGAGTCAGTCTTTTTTGTTTGGGCCACTCAGTTTGTATTTCTTTCTTTTTTTATGGATGCCATGTTGAACCCTTAGTTTACAGACTCTATATCTACTCTTTGGCATGATTTGAAGTGAGAGTGAAACCATCTCATTCAGATTCAATAGACTTCCACTGAATTCCCATGCTCCTTTTTCTGCAATCCACTTATAGAGGAGCAGAAACATAATGCCTGCAACAACAGAGGGAGCATCCATGGAAAAACTGAAACTAGTTACTGATTGTGAGAGATAGAACCCATAACAAGCTACTTTAGGTTATATAGCTCTCACTGGTTTAATTCCTGAAGGCGGAAAGAACTTGCAGCTAAACTGAATGGAAATTGGAGCATCTTTAAGACTATCTGTGTCATATGTGTGCTCAGAGTTCTATACCAATGTTTACCTCTCTGTTGTGTTTTCACTTGCATACAACTAAACTCCTTAGATGTGTCTAGTTTTTTCCTTATTTTATTTTTCCTTACCTTTTTTCCTGTCTCCATCTTGATTTTCCAGGATGTTATTTCTGGTAGCAGGATGCAGGGTATGGATGAATGACTCCACAGGGGTCCTCCTGCTCAGTATTCCACAGAGGTTCTCCTCAAAACCCTTTAAAGCCTTCTGCCATGTGACCTCACAACAGCTTTATTCTGGGGCTGCTCAAGACCCTCTGGAATATTGTTACAAATTATTTGTTAAGATCTGACACTATTGGACTCAAGTGAGTTCTGGCTACAAAGAGCCATAGTCCAGAGAGATCTATGAGGAAAAAATTACAAGGGGAGACTCCAGAGGCAAAAGAAATGTGTATGGAGGTGCAATGTATACTTTCAATGCAAGAACATGCTTTCAGAGTCCCCTGACCACACTGTCAAACTTCCAAACAGATTCAAAGTGAGTGACTTTCAGTAGGTTTTGCAGCAGTGCATTTGTACCTGAATAAAGGCACTAATAATCAAGAGGGAACTTGTGAATGAAAAGGAGCTTAACAGGAATAAGACCATGCTTTGTTGAGCTGTCAAGTGCTCTCTTAATAAGTCCAAATCTACTGACTTTTGCACTGCAGTTTTCATCTTCTTTAAATGGATATGGCCTTCCTGTGACCACTGGGGCTACTTTGAGTTACCTGATGGAGAAAGCTGATATGTTGTCTTTTATAAATTTTTCATTTAATTTTAATACCCTGCTTTTCCTTGTTTCCTTTCAGAAGTAACAGTGAACTCTGCTTATCAGTTCTATTTTTCTCTCACTTTCTATATGAGCTGTTTGCAGATGCCTATGTAAGATGTATTGTTAGTCCTTTATACAAATAGGAGTGTTTGTTGCATTTCCTTTTGAGTAATTTATCCTCTCTCCTTGTCTCCTTGCTTGACATCTGCTATTTTTATATACTTACTACTACCATTACAGGGAGTTTCTCTCTGCCTGGCTGAAAAGTGCTAAGCAGCTTGACTGATGTCTGTTACATACAATTCATTCTTTTTTCTCCTTTCTTCAGGTGAGATATTGTTTATAAAATGCATTTTTGCCTCTAAATGGGTTTTCTAATTTAAGTATACGCCGTAGGTATGCTATGAAATGCTGTATCAAAATCAAAGGACTATTGCACTTGGAAAAAAATGGGATGGTGAGGTTTTCAGTTTCCACAGAAGTTTGTTCTGGTCTGAAAATTGTCTTCTGTACAATTGACCAAAAGTCTTTCTGTCTGTAGCTTTAGTAGTCTTGTTGTGGAAGGAGATAATTGGATTTCTTGGCTGTAAGAAATAGCACATAAAAGTTGATATGGCATTTTAACATTTGTCACCATAAAACCAAAAATTGTTTTAATGTTTGTCTTAAAGTTTATTGCCAGTTGCCTGCTGAGATTACTGTTGTAGATCAGCTGGCAAGAAACAAAGGTTGGATCATCATCTGAAAAGAAGAAAGTGCAACAATATATGTGATTTGTTTGTTTATCCCAAATTATGGGATATGACTAAACATGGTCCATTCTATTGTCCAGTGCTTTCACAAAAAAAATCATACATGCTCAGGAGATTATTTGTATGAGTACCACTTTCATTTCTCTAAAATTGAGAATACTTATTTCATGTCTCCATTGGTAATTTTCTATTCATTCTTCACTGGACATAACCAATTTCTTATAGAAACTGCAAAATTCTAATTCTACAGCATCAAAATTCCAATCATTTGTTATTCTTCTAGTACATTATGATGAGACTATTTTTTTCTGTGCTATAAGAAGCATTGATTTTAGCCATACTGGAATGCTGGGGTTTTTTTGAACTCCAGACTGGCCCATTAAGAATGCATCCAAGCCCCTGAGGGGAAAAAAAAACAAAAACAAACAAAAAAAAAAAAACGGAGAAATTGTAATACCTGAAAAAGTCAGTATTTCTACATTGGAATTTTTCAGTGATTTTTACATTTGAGACTTTACCTTTCAATCTGTAGGGCAGGGCAGCAGTAAATCTGGTATGCCTGGTGCCAGTAATTCATGCAGAATGAATGAACTGTGATGAATTGCTTTGTTTCAACAATTGAAGAAAGCAGATGAAATTTTTCACTTTGAGCCTTAATAGCTGATGATGAATGGGACCTTCTATGGAAGAAGCAGTAAGATATACTTTCCTAGGGCATACTATAATGCTGAGCAGTCTCTGGGAATATGATGAAAAGAAGGGAAGCAGCTCCATGGAATTGTGCCCATTCCAAACAGAGAAGTTAGACACTCTGTGGAGTATGACATTTTATGAATTGGTCTCCAAAACTGGAGTAGTCAAAGTAAATTAAATGTCCCTTTCCGTCTGGTTTATTTCCTTTTACTCTATCTGTAAGACTGCAATAGCACAGATCTTTCATACTTAATTTAGGTGGAACCAAAAAGTTGTTGGCATTGTTCTGCTTATAGGCTTTCTCTCTTTTCTCCAAAATACAGTTTCAGGAATTGAATTTCTGCTCAATCCATGCTGGGACACATGACATTTTAATTTTAGGCTCTGGTAACCAGTGTCTTGCAGTACTCAAATCCACTGACTGTTGATAGATTTGGAGGATCTATAGGTGTAAGAAATCCTTTCAAGTTATAGTATCACCACAGCAAAATGAAGCCCAGCAATGTCATGCTTGCTCCTTGAAAAGGCATCTTAGCATTTCTTCTTCTTACTGGAACTGAGTCTTTTAACCCTGAACTGGAAGCCTATTAATAGAGGTTACAAAAATTTGCACGCATTCAGCACTCCCACTATAAGTGCTATTAAATAAAATAAATACTTGTTAATGAGACTTAAACATACAAGACAGAAAAGTATACGAAATTGCTTGGAGAGCTATAAAAACTTAGTGCACACCTACAGCATCCCTGTGTAGAAGAAATTTGCTTAGCAAAATCAAAAGCCTGCAGTCTATGTTTACAGGCTGTCAATCTCCCTTTAATGAAACAAATTGCTTTATTCATCAACAGTCAGGCATCCTGTGCACAATGACATTACTTCTTTAGTCATCTCTGTTTTTCTTTCCTTCTTACTCCTCTCCCTTATGCTTTCTTGTTTACCTGTAGATTCTGTGAAAGGAATTTTGCCTCCTCTTTGCAGCATGTGCTCAGTAGGAACCAGAACTTGTTCTTCTTCCCTTGGTATTGTTCAATTGCCTGTGCTTTGCCCTGAGACATAGTAAAAAACACCCTTGACAGATAGGCTGCATTCACTTGCTCGAATGACATTTATAACAGCATTTTAAGTAGATGTGTTCAGCTTGATGTGCCTCTAATTAATGTATCTGAAATCACCAGCTTTACTACAGCATTCAGAAATATGTATAGGTTAAAGCATTTAATGTAGCTTGAGGCACATGAGTGGTTTAAATATGCAGACTTGCCTGACTACTGCAAGTCAAACCTGGGATGCTTCAGGTGTTTATAGTAATCTCCCCTGCATATTTTTTCTGTACTGTTGAATACAAGGCTGCTGGATTTTTCTAGGTCAGCACAGTAGTATGGCAGTGATTTAAAAACTAAGCTTAAGGCTGTGGAGTTGATGGAAATGAGCTGTTTCTGAAATATTTTGCTGAATAAGAGGAGATGGAGGGGAGAAGTAGGCAGAAGGAGGAAAGGTTGCCCTTCAGCATCATCTGCACTCTTTAACAGGATGCACACCTGGCTGTCATAGTGACATGATGGATCCTTTCTTTGTACAAGTTCAACAAAGGTCACACTAGGTCTGTGCTAAGGAAATTTACAGAACCTTAAATTTATGCGGCATGCAGGTTAGGAGGGTTGGGCATAATACCTAAACCTTACTTTCTGAGCATGTCTGTATACCTCCAAAGTACAATCTGAACCAGTATTTACTTTTATGTTGGCTCTATGTCCCACTTTCACTATATAAACAGAACAGAACCAGATTTCAGATTTTAAAAACAGTTCTAAAAAGATTACTAATAAAAAAAAGATGGAGTTAATCCTCTCAAGCAGAGGCAATTTCTTATTTTACTAATGTGAAACCCAGTGGTTGTGTTTTGGTAGTCATGTAAACTATACTCCTGCTGAGCAAGTATGAGCAAATACCTTGTAGACCTGTGAAAATAAGGCAGCTTCCTCATATGCTTGATGTAAAATTTGTGCAATTCCAAGAGAGAGGAAAAATTCTAGACGAGGCCTGGCTGGGAGATTTGCTCTGTTGTTTTTTGCCTGTATGATGTTGGCTGGATTACTTTGGTCAAGATCAACAAGTACATATAACTTGGGTGCATAAATGTATTGCTCTGTATGAATCTAACTTACTTTTATGAAATATTTATGTGATCTATAGCTGCCTGTGAAACTGGGTAAGTCTGAGTCTAATGATTTATTCTCTGGGATCCCCTTGTAATCAGTGGGAGGGGTAAGTTTTAATAGGTGGTAGATGTGTGAAATGCTGGAGCAAGTGAACTTTTGGGTGCACTAGTACGTTGTCTTTTAGCACTGTAGGAGCTGAGACATCTATTCAGGCTAAATACAAGTAACTTGGAGTTGAAGTTAAGAGAAACTAATCTCTAGCTCTTTTTATTCTCCTACAAGGTCAGGACACTAGATGGATACTGTGAAGATAAAACCTCTAGTCACTGTGAGGTGCTGACAATTACTACTGGTTTTGGCTCTCCCACCCCTGTAAAGTCTGAGCACCTGCATGTCTTTGTTTTAGATGTGTATGAAAGTGTTAGGAAGCTGGAGAAGAGACATCTTGGGGTTAGTTCCATTTTAACTGAACTTAACTCACTATGTCATTCAGCGTGTCTGATTTTCCAGAACTTAGGAATTGTTTTCTCATGATATTGTTTCTTTTCTGTCTTGGATAATTCTAAGCAGGATATCCCACAGAGCTATGCTAGATTATTGTGCCTCAGACTGTAGGTTATTCTCAGAAACCAAGAAAAATTTTGAGAGGCTAAATCACAGAAGCTCCAAAAATTGAATCTTTTTTTCTCCAAAATGTCAGAGTTTTTCTTAAACATTCTCTGTGATTAATTTCTTTCTGCTTGGAGAAGGACTTTGCAGCATACAAAACTTTTCCTTAATGATTGGTAGTTCACTGTGCTATGACATAAGCTTATCTTAAGGTTTAGGCTCCCTTAAGCTTTATGTGTTGTTTTTATGCTGTTCTAGAGGCCAGCAGAATATATGTCAGCTGAACAGGACTCAGGTTTTCAGTACATGTGGTATTTAATATTTGATGTTTGATTTAAAAGTGATAGATTATTCTGGCTTCAGGATGTACAAAAAAATTCTGTCAAAACTAGCTTACATCTAGATTGCTACATATTTTTCTCATGTTTAAGCTCTGGCTTTTTTTTTTTTTCTCTTTGCTTTTATTTCTTTCTTCTTTGAGAGGGCTGAATCCAGTAAAATGGCGCCACTTTTAAGCCAAGTGAAGCTGACTGTAATTGTTGATGCTCAGACTGTGACTGATGGTCCTTAGCACCAAGCAGAATTGGCTCCCCTGTATGTGCTAAATCTCCTCATGGACTATTTAATCTGCAAACAGAGCTGTTATCTTTCAGCAGGAGCTTTCTCCCAGGTTCTATTTCTGAAAGCAACTGTGAGAACAGATAAGGAATGATACCAAAGAGAAATAAGAAATGGAAAAAGAAAGAAATGAGAACCAAAAAATGAGATATCTTGTAGAAGAGTAGATAATTATTTGAAATAAAGCTGTTATAAATTATTAAAATTTACCTTCTCCTAACTCTTACAATCACAGGAGATGTTATGAATTTCTCTTATTTTAATATATAAATTAATACATACAGGGGCTTCAAATGAGCTGACAATCTGGCTACTTCAGCCAATGTACAACACATGAGATATAGTATTTATCTTCAAAAGACTATACGATGAATCCATCAGAGAAGTTGGTTATTTAAAAAATGGATTGATTTTATTTTGGTTTACTTTGAAGTGGAATGACAACAAATGCTTCCAGGTAGCAGCAGGAGTCTTAACACCTTTGGTTTTTCAAGTTGGCAAGATCAGAAATGAGGTTTAATACCAGATGACCTTCTTAGGGCAGATCAGATGTCTTTCACATCCTTGGTTGGTGCTTTCATTTTCACCTCCTGTTCAGAACCTGCAATACTGGAGCTAAATGTAGTTCTTCAGATTGGCTGAAGCTGAAGCTCCCTATCACATGCTCTTGGTACTACATAATTATGTATTAATGTGTAGCTTAATATGAAATTCATCCAAACAGTTTTAATTTAATGGGGTCTTGAGGATGATGAGATAGCTGATCTGTTTTACACTTTCCTGGTTTCTCACCTGATGTTGGTAATCCTGTGACTCAAGGACAGGATGCATTTATACACAAATATGTTGAGATGACATGAAATTTGGTCGTGATTATTCCTAAGGTATGCTACTGAAGGCACTGTGGAGGAAATGTGATTTAACTCTTGTGTTTTTTGGCTCTTAATTTTACAGAAAAATATTACTTCTACCAGTATAAGCAATGTTTTCTGTTTTAGGTAATTAAAATACTCATTTTTCCATATTTTATGGAGCAAATTTTTAGGTCAGTTCAGCACTCTTAAATTACTGGAGAGTTTTGTTGTTAATTTCAGTGGACTCAGAAGGAAGAGTCAAAGAACAGATATTCCTGCTGGCAAATTACTACCTAGAGAAGCATTTCTGGACACTGAAATTGCACTGTATTGATTTACTGATTTAATGATTTCCATTTCTTTAGCTCTGGACATACTATATTTCCAAGACATGACAAATGATTTAGAAAGTGCTCTACTACAATTAACCCTCTGTAGGAAAGAATGACGCAATCCACTAAAAATAAATTAGTATTGTCCTACTTCAGCATCAAATCTGCTCTGTGTCATAGCAGGAGAATAATGGGGAAGATCAAGGCAGCATTTAAAAAATTTATGAAGTCAGCAAAGACACTTGGTAAAATTAATCTAAGGAATAAAAGCAAATTACACGAGAAAAGTTTTGAAGAGGAAATTAGCGTAAATATAATAATTATTTTTTCTGTATTTTTAAAGACAGCTTAAATGGCTTCTTGTATGTGAATGTTAGGTTTGTAGAGAAGCCACCCTGTTTCCTTCATAACACAGAATGAAATGGAAAATTTCCAGAATTTTACTCAATTAAAAGCACCTCATATAAAAGCCTTATGTAGACCTCTTATGCTTTGGTTCTTCTAGAACAATTGCTTGTGAAGCCAAATCTGTTGCTTTGCTTTTCCCCTGGTTCAGTGCTGGAGCCAGAGGGCTATCTCATCACAGACAGAGCTGTTCTTAGTTCTGTTCAATGGTGTAAGATGGTTAAACCCACATTGTTTTGCATGTAGGTGCTTAGTAAAAGGAATGTGAAGTCCTGATTCAAGCTGTCACATTGGCTCAACTTTATGAGGACGCTGTTGCTGTAATTCGAAGGTTTATGTGTAGTGTTGGAGAACATGGGATAGCTATATTTTAAGTCTTTTTTGTGGTGTGTTAGCTGTTTGCAATATGATACAGTTTTTGCTACCAATCTGCGTTGTAAGCAAAAACCTATTCTTCATAAGACTGCAGCCTTGTTAAACGTTTTGATTGATGGTTCTTTGCATCATGGCAGAAGAGGCCTAAGCACCTGACCCGTTGGCTGTTGCTCTTAGCATGTTGTCAGCAGAGTCCCTCATGATGTGTACATTCTGTTCAAAGCCTGTCTTCTGATTTAATAATAGAAGAATTCTGCTAATATTCACGCTGCACCCCGAGGGAATGAGCTATGCAATGATTAATGACCTTAACTATCTAGAAATATTTCCTTTGAGTATTTTGCATTGTATTTCAAATTGGAAATTCCACAACATTCTTCTAACATACCTTAAGTATCTTCTACTTAGCTTTTGCATGTTTCTTACACGTGGCTAAACCAAATGACCTAACATTATGCATCAAACCTCCTGCATTAGGCTTTGAATGTGTCCAGGCATAAGATGAAGATGGCAGCCCAATGCATGGGCATGCACAACTTTAATCCTACTAACTCCCCTGCTAGTAGAAGTGCAAGTGCAGCAAGTGCTTTCTGCATGTCTCTGTAGTTTGACAATCAGACTGACTTGATTAAACCTATCCTGTTCCACAACTGTAGACAAAAGCCTTCATGCTCAGGTTTTCTTTTCTGAGTAGTTGTTCTACCCACATCAGCTCACATGCACCATTGACACAGGAAAAGTCACTCAGACACTAAAGTTTTCCTATCTATTGGTTTTTGTTTTGGTTATTTATACAGAACAATCTTTATCTGTAATTTAATAAATCTGCCGCACAAATATTTTTGGACACCACATAGGTTTTCATCTTTAATACAACTTACATAGTAGTCTGTAAGTATTCAAATCAGTGACAGAAATGGAATTTCTAGCCCTTTTGAGGACAGTCCTAGAAGTTAAAAATATAACACAAAATTTTGAGCAAAACATTTTGAAGCTGATGGGCAAATTAAATCGGAGCTTATCCCAAGAAAGCTGTAGGTGATTCTAGATTTTTAATTCAAGATTAATAAAATTTGGACCTTAAAAATGTAACTGGTTTTAGATCCTTTGTAATAAAGGCAATTACTTTCTTTACATTTTACAAATTACCTTAGGCTGTGGATCACTCAAATCTCAAAATAGTATGTCTGAAAACAGTTACATTTTTTAAAAATAGTTTTGATTGCAACACCCAAACTGAAAAAAAAAAAAAAAGAGTGTGGGATAAAAGGAATGAGAGTAGCAAATTTACGTAAACATCACCTTTGTATTATAAAAGTAGTGTATTGCAGACAATGCATTCTGGTGCTAAACTTGGCAGCTCATAGGAGTGCTTGAATTATGTAAATCAACAGCTCAGAAACCTTCTTTTGCAATACACTCCATCCATCCATCTCAGAGGCTTTATTGTTGAAATTTGTGTTTAAGACTGAAGGCTAGAGTCTGTGGCTCCAAGATAGGGAAATGCATATCCTAGGTTTTAGTGCTTAGGTCTTGCATATGCCTTAAAAGTCAGAGCTTTACATGTACATAGTGCTGAGTCAAGGTGATTGCAAATAGTAATCTATGAAGAGGCCTGTCAATATTCAGCTTAGGTAATTAAATTTACTTACTTAACAAGTTTCTTTCACTTTGGCCAGAAATCTGCAATATTAATGCCTTAGAAATTATTTCCCTTTGCTTTTATTTTTTCAAATGTGAGCATCTTAATAAACCATATTTTTGTATTTACTTTTCTTGCTGTTAGTGGAAAACACAATTCCATTGTAAATAAAATAGGCAAAATGAGATGACTTATCAGCCTGCTGTTGCTAAAAGCAATGTGCAGTGGAGAGGTGCCAGGAATGCTGTGAAGGTCTCAGAGCTGTTGCCAAGGGAACTCTAAGTTGCACATTTTAAATGTTTTTTTTTCCTGAAAAGAGAACAAAAGTCTCTTGGGCACTTTGGCTGGATCCTTTGCTCAGAATTGTGGTGAATTCTTAAACTGGAGAACTTAACATGAAGCAGGCTCTTGTGTCAGCCCCAGAGTTAGTGGGTCTGATTCAGAATCAAGTTTGCTGCAGATGCCAGGTAATAACATTTCCTATTCTTGTCACCAATGTCACTCATAGTTTTTTGCTCTGATCAGGGATTAGTTATTGTTGGTAATTAAAGCTCTATAGAAATCCTGAAAGATGTATTATTTCTCTCCATGTGATTTGGTATTACTCTTTCTATGGACAAATATTTTCACCTTGATTAATTTTGTATAGATACGTATTCCCTTCTGCTGTTTTATTATTAAGGTGCACATATGATGTTCTTACTAACTTTCAGCATTTCAAACATTCATTCATCTTTTGGATTAATTCTTCTTTTGAATTTTTTTACTTTGGTGGAGACTGTTTCCTGAAATAATCACTTGCAAAGTGCTTACTGTGTTTATTTGGCCATAGTTTAAGATTATACTAATGAGGGAGGTTCTGAGTCCTCCCTTACTTCAGATACTTGCAGTCAGTTGGGCTAAGTCGCTGTCTAGTGACAGAGAGGCAGACATGGTCTGTGGTAAACCCAGCCTGCAGATTCCAGGTGTGTGTTTGCAATGGAGGTGTTGCCTTCAGTGCTTGAAACCACATCCAAATTTTTGTGTGTACTCAGCACCTCTTGCCCACTTCCTCTAATTTGGTTGTATTGTCAAAGGTGGTGGTTCCTGTGAAAGGCAAACAGTTTGCTATTTATTCCATCAGAAGAATAAAATTCTTTTTATTTAAGATTAAAAAAAGAAAAGAACTAGGCAGAGCCCTGCAACAGCAGCAGACAGTTCTTGGTAAATTTAGGGAATTTGCTGGGGAAGACAACTCCTCACTGCTGAAGAAGTTGCTGCCTGGAAATGAAAGGGGAAACATTATTTTTAAGAGGCATCTGTATCTTTGGTTGTTCAGGGATAGTAAGAATGTATGTGAGAGTTTTTAGCTATGGAGATCCCTCTCCTCTTTTTGCTGTATTCCTGCCTCACAACTTCATTGATTTATATAAGGAAAGCTGCATTTTCTTGGGGCAGTCTGCAGCACTCAGAGAGGCAGTTCTGAGTTTGCAGAGATTGCTATAAGGGGATTAGGGAACAAAGAGTCTCCTCCTAATCCAGTGAGTTTCTAGAAACTGTTGGGTTTGTGCTGCCTCTCACATGAGTGTTTTGCATGTGATGCCACCAAGTTTTCATTCTGGACAAAGGGCTCCAAAAATTTATTTACAATTCATTAGAAGAGACAGAGTGGCTGTAATACCACATGTACTGATTTCCCTTTCTGATGTTACCCATTGATTGTTCAGTTCTTGCACTTGCACAGTTTCATAGTTGAAGCCACTATGAGTGAAATCAATTTAATGGCGTTTTGTTAATTTAAGTGGGTTTGTTGTACTCTGCTGCATGGACATTAGATAGAGAATTCTCCTTGAAATTAAATAAGGTACTTTAAATTCCAAGTAATTGCAGTAACTACTCTTGAATGCAGTTGTATACACACATGGTGATAGGTTTCTTGTGTTACCTTAGTGCTACAAAGATTGTGGCATTTGAAGAGGTAATGGCTCTAACTAAAGACCTTCCCTGTCTGAACTTCATAGTGTTCATGTATGTACATAAACCTGACAGTACTGCTGGAATAAAACTGAAAATTCATAAGTTACTGCAATGCAGGGGCATTTGAGCATCGCTTTGGAAATTGGGTTTGACATTAGTTGAGAGTATGGAACCAAGGTTTCTTCCACAGTAAATAAGGCTTTCACAAATGTGCAAACATATTGTGTTCTAAATTTTACTTTACTGATCATTGTAACATTCAGCTACCTGGTGAATTAATTGTCTGGAAGCAATTAAATGTTCCTTTGAGCTTATTAGTAATTTTTGTATTTTAGTTGTGACCCTATGTATGTAGGTAATTTTATGTAGCTTTATGTGTAAAATATGATTTCCTATGTATGGTTTTGCATAAAAAATAGAGAAATCAAGTTACCTCTAGAGACAATGTACTTCAGAATAGACCAGCTAAATCTTATGGAGTTTCCTTTGCCATGCACACTGATTTTAGCAGAAATCTAGATGAATAACTTAGGCTTAGAATTTTAACTCTGACATGTTTCTGGGAGCAATTTTTGGAGAGCAGTTAGTAAAGCAAATCTAAATTATAGTGAAGCTTTTCCTCAGGCACTGTAAAAACAAGCCTGCTAGAGTGGCTGCAGATCCAGTAGAACTGGAAGAGATGAAGATAAGATAATAAAAGGTAAATGATGTCTTTGTGTAGAAGTTCACTGTAAAAAATTTAAAAGGAACTGCAGGGTTTTCATTATGAAATCTTGTGATTGAAGAATAATGAGAGCTTGTGGATTTCTTGGTGGAGAATCTGTTGAAAATAGAAGGAAGTTGTAGAGCAAATTAAGCAAAATATGCTCTCAAGGATGAGAGAGTCTTCAGCAAAGAGTTCTCACAGAACTCATGGTTGAGTACAATGAGAGTACTGAACCTCTTGCTTGAAACTACCTTGGACTTTGAAAATGAGAGGAAAGGAAATGTAGTGCTGCTATTTATAGCAGGCTCTTAGGTACATAGGGTGAACTTGATCTCTGTAGTCATGCAGAGATCAAAAATGTAGGTCAAATTCAGTACAAATAAATGTGAAGTAATGCTTGTATGTAAGAAAAATTATGCTAACATCACAAAAAGTATGATTGAGCTTGAGCTGGTGACTGTAACTACTGAAAAGCAAGATCTAAGGTTTTTGGTGGCCAGTTCTGTGAAAGCTTCAGCTAAATGTACAGGAGTGGTACAAAACCAAATAGAAAGGTAGAGTTTTTTGGAAAACTATGAAAAACTAACCATAACAGCATTGCTACAATTGTAACATTGCACAAGGCATTTGTATACTGAATAGTGTGTGCCATCCTGATCTTCCAGTCCCAAAAATTGTTTAATAGAACTAGAAAAAGTTCAGAGAAATGCATTAAGGAGAATCCAAGGTTATTATGCTCATTATTTTCCCTTTCTGGTGTCACAGCATCTACAACAGGGTAATAGATCAAAAAGGGCTACCTCAAAGCCAAGAAAGTGACTATTTTCTAGCTGATGTTGTGACACATTTATTTTATGATAGGAATGCTTCTTCATGTGTTGTCTAGCTAAAGCTGACAATAAATAACTTCTGATTAGATTCTCAACTGAAGTATTCCCAGTTTTGTGTACCCTATATTTTTGCATTATCCTAAATGTTATCATAGTCCTATCTTGCTTTAGTAGGATGTTTGTGTTAATCTTTTTAATAAAGAAAAGTACATCTACTTTTTATATGTGAGTAGAGGGGCTCCAAGGACCTTGCATATGTCAACCATAAAGTTTCATTTTATTAATTTGGCCTAGAGAGAGGGTTTCCTTTGAGACTGTGAGCTTTTTGCACATCCTAGTTGCTACAAGACAGGTTTGGGGAGGGTAATGGTGCTAATGTGTGCTTTTAATCAGTCTGGGTTTTGTTTTAGCTGTAAATTTGCTGTGAATAGCACAAGCATACAAACAGCACTTTGTTGTCTATAGGAGAACATTGTTAGCAGAATGCCTCAGGGACAGGGGAGATGTGATTTTCTGCTTAGTGCAAGCACCAGCAGGTGGACTTTTCAATCTCTTTGTATGCTTTTTTTTTTTCTCCTATAGCATTTTCATCAGGCATAGAAAATGTAATTCAATTACTAACAAATTACTAACAAACTCTGCTTTAATTTTTCACTTTAGAGTTCTAAAATAAAAGTGAAATATATGTTTTAGGTTTTTCCTTTCTCTGGGTAGTGTACAAGAAATCTTCTAATTTGTCTTTATTTGTCTCTAATACTTTTCTTCACAAAAAACATGTACAAATTTCAAGAAATGGGTGTTTTACAAATGAAACAGTGTATAGTGAATGTTGCAAAATGCTTACTTTATGTAGGCAAATAAAAAACAACCCAACCACAAGACTTTCATAAAACCTCAATATTTAAGCAATCTGTGTTTGAGTTAGATACTTTTTAGAAAGGCATCTGAGTGAACCACTGGAAATCATTGCCCAATCATCTGAAACATAAGCTTTCTGAAGTGTAAAATCAGATTCTGACAGAAACATCCTAATCTTCATGGGAAAGATTTATTTCACTTTATTCAGGCAGTTGTATTCAGACATTTGTTCCCTTAAAGTGAAGGAATGAATTAAAGATATGAAAACTTGAAAGCTGTTGTTCTTTTAATTTTCATTTTGTGGTTAAAAGGCAATATCAGAGAGGGTACTGCTTAGTAGTTCTAAAATTTTAAAGACTGGGCTAACCAACATAAATCTATTTAAATTCCATAATACAGCTACTACATCCTTCACATTGAAATTATTTCACTTATTTACTCGTGTTTCTCATGTACTTCAATATTTAGATTAAAAAATATGAAACATTCCACCGAGCATGAAGTACTGAATTCCAATAAAAAATTTTACATTCCATTTTTAATCAGAATAGAATTGTTGCAGATGAAAGTTATGTGAGCGTATTTCCTGACCAAAGTAGTTTAATGTTTTTTCCTGGTTACTGAAACCAAGTTACAATGTAGCATCCATAGGAACAGACCTAAACAAAGTAATAACATTTTACCAGAATCAGTTTTGGAAAAAATACTCCATTTATTATTTTCATACTTAATGAAAAGTAAAAACTAAAAATTTAAATAAATTTGCACTGACACAATTATATGGGTCACTGTTCAAGGGTGAATTGTATCTAATGTTCTTTGGTTGCAAGTGGATATGAAAAATTATACTTTAAAAATGACTCAACTTTTCTTTTAAGAAAAAACCCTACAAATCTAAAACAAGTATAAACTTTTCTGCAACTTTTGAACTCTTGATTAAATTTTATGATTCCAATAATTTTTATTCAAATGTGTATACTGACTGTACAGTGACTTGTCTCACTAATTTTAATTAGTCTGTTCCATGTGCAAATAAAGGACCTGTACAACCCTTTGCAGGAAGTAGTCCTTGGTTTCTGCTTTAATTATTAGATAGTCTTTGATTTAGTGTTAATTCATTGTTTCATATTTTTAAAGAGATTATATGTGGGTTTACAACTTCAACTGCAAGTTAAGCCTTAGAAGTAGGTTTATGAAGTCTTTTGTTCTCTAACTGGCTGGAATCACAAGATTCCTTGCAACAGCAGGTTTGTGAACTAGGGAGAAATTAGAGAGTAAAGAAGCTAAATATTTGTGCTTTTATAGAACCACTTCTTCAACTTTAATCCTCTTAATAGAAAAGAGAGGGGGAGAATTTGTTTAACATCTATTATATCAATACCCAACTGGAACAAAATGGCTGTGGAAACTCAAGTTCAAGCTAGGCCTGGAAGCCAAATTAATTGACAATTTGTTTGTAATATATTTCTGATTCAAATTCAGCTATGTAGTGCATTTCCCACAGATCTCAAAGGTCAAAGGACTGAGTTGATGACAGCTGACAGAACTGTATGTTTTCTCAATATACTTGTTAGTGCTGCTATCAAACTGCTCATCTTGTTTGTCAAAATTCATCTTTGGAAAATGTCAACTCTTTTAAGAAACCTGGAATGTTTGGATTCACTTGTGGCATTGTCCTGATTTTTTTTTTTAATGCTGGTAGTGAATAATCTAACATGCTAGTTTATTATTTCTCTGAAAACAGCTTATGCAGAGCATAGTAGAAATGAGCTGATCACTTTAGCAGAAGTCCAGACATCTGGTAGGCAAATGTAAATGTAATAGTATTCCCAAAGCCTCATGTTTAAAAAGTAGGTCAGAAATGGAGAAGTAAGAATACAGAAGAAAAGACATTGGTGGTTTACTGTATGTGTAAGAAGTAAATTAAAAGAATCAGGTAAGGTTCAGCTAGAGATTGAGGCTTCCATTATTAAGCTGAAAAAGACTGCATGGTGTGTGTATTCCATGTGTCAGTGTGACTTTATCAGGCAAAAGAAAAAGTGCCTTCAGCTCTTAAACTGATACAAAAGGGATGTTTTCATTATAGACAAACAGGATTTTACTAACTTGCTGATATCTTGGTGTGGCACCTGGCATTCTAAACATTAGAACATGTAGCTTGAGCTGTCAGGACTATGAAGCAGAGTATTTTTGAAAATGCAAAAAATGTAATGGAGATTTCATTGTATTTTCTTTTATTCTGCTCCTGAAGCTGTCTTATTTTTCATGATAAACCGTGAGCAACTATTCTGAAAGCGGCACAAAGAGGAACTGATGTGTTTCATTATCAGCCCACTCATGCAGCAGCAGTTGATGTGAGGATCTGTGTATTTGGCACCCAACTCTGCTTCTTGTATACTGCAGGAAGCAATTCTTTTGCTTGGCCATCTCAGCAAGTTGAGGCCATGCAGCAGCCCTGCTTATTTCTACATTACTGACAGCTCTTCATGTGACTGAAAAAAAGAGGGGAGGGAAATGATCCACTTTATTTATTTTCTTATAAATCCCCACATGTGTTCAATGAAAATAGTAGGATGATTAGAAAATGGGGACTGTGGAAGTGTGGGAACATATTTAATTAGCAGTGCTGGTGGATTAACTACAGAGTTCCTCCAGCAGTGCTCCTGCTCAGTACACTTCAGTGCTGGTAAAGGTCCTGGTGTGAGATGTTTCTGTTCACATTTATCCCTACTTTGCGACCTTCTAAACATTTATAAAGAACGTAAGAATTTCCTGTTAGCTAATCTCCAGCAGTTACAATCTGAATACGTGAATGCATTTGTGTGGGTGGGCTTGAAATGCAAATCTATTCTGTGTTTTTAAAAATCCAGAGCTTATTTTATGTGACCAGCATATAATCACCATCATGCTTGAGCTTTGCTGAAGTTGGCAGCATTACAGGTGTTATTTTATGTGACCTGCATTTAATCACAGATGATCCATGAGTCTTGTTAAACACGGTACCATTACAGAGATCCTATTTTCACATTCCCCCCAATGCAGTAACAAGAAATCTTTGTGCCAGCAGGACATAGACTTATGTTTACTGATTTCCTACATCTAGCTAATTAGTTTATCCTGAAAATTTCAAAGGATGCTTCTGTTCCCTGTCAAAGTCCTCCTATTTCAAGCAGTTGATCTAGATGCAGTGATTCTCTCCCCAACCCTCTACCTCTCCTTCATGTCTCCTCTTAACTTTCTCTCATTCAGCCCTTATATGTGGCTGAAATATGATAAATTCTCTTATATAAAATATTTTAAACATCTGCCATGTTTAATGAGAGGCATAAATTTATCTGAACACTTCAGAAAATAGGCAAGTATTTTTAACAGTTTACATATCTTGTTATACTTTGATTATTTTTTTGCTGAAATTTATTTTAACCAGGTATTTACTTTAGTTCATGATGGTAGAATTAACCAGCATTTTCATTTTAAAATGCCCTCTTACTTTTCCCTCTTAAAACAACTTCAGGATTGCAATAGGAATGTTACGATTTTAATGTATTATATGATACTGCTGAAGCTGTAGTTGGCAGCAAGATTCACTGTTTTTTTTTACAGTCCTCTGTCACAAGCCAAACTCAATATTATCTCTGTAATTATCACGCTCCAAAGGTTTACACCAACAAAATCATTCAACAAGTTCAGCAAATCCTAGGGCCATGTTTATACTTGAGAATAAGCCTGAATTCTTGGTGGTGGATGCCATTTAGGACATTTCACATGTTGGGGTTCTTAGTAGCTAATTTAACAATGATGAGAGGCTAGTGGCAGATTTAATTTAGAAAAGCTTGATGTCTTGTAGCTTCCTCCACTTAGCAAAGTTTGTTTAAACATATTCATCAAATGGTTTAAGAAATATTATGTAATGTCAATCAACATCACATATTTTAAAATCACAACATATTGCTCATCTTTATTTGATCAGATCTATGCCATGGTCTGTAGTTCTTGTAAAATGAGCTTGGGACACTTAATATTTCTGTTCTAAGCATGCACTGTATAAATATTTTAATGAACTGTATATTGCAAAGCTTTCAACATGGCTGTTCTGCAATTTTCAGTTGAATTTATGGAAATGTTCCTCATTTGTGCACCATCACACATTTGTAAGTCTCATCAGAGGAAAAAAGAATTGGTTTAAGGGCATAATAATGAGCACAGCTTTAATCTTTGGTCATAGTGTGGTCTTTGCTGAAAGTAAATGGCCTTTTTTTTGGTTTCATATTTCTTTCACTGTTGGAGGTGAAGGGGAAATGGTCAAGGCACATTTCCAGAACGTTTTCAATAGTTAATCTTTTTTTTTTTCAATATTTTTCAGCGTATTCCTTATTTGATTTTTACATACTCCATGGCTGATAAAACCTTGTTTAATGGTGTTTGACAAGCTAAATCAAAGTTTTACCTTAGGCATACCTGAGCCTGGGCTTGAATGTCTACAGAGATGGGGCCTTCCACCACCTCTCTGGGCAACCTGTTCCAGTGTCTCATCACCTTGATGGTGAAGAACTTCTTTTTAACGCCTAATCTAATTTAAAACCATCACTATAACTACATGCCCTTGTTCATACTTCATCCCCAGCATTCTTGTAGACCCCCTTCAAGTACTGTGAGGCCACGATGAGGTCTCCCTGCAGCCTTCTCCAGGCTGGAAAAGCTTCAACTTTCTCAGCCTGTCTTTGTGGGAGAGGTCCTCCAGTCCTTTGATCATCCTTGTGGTCCTCCTCTGGACTTGCTCCAACAGGTCTATGTCCTTATGCTGAGGGCTCCAGAGCTGGACACTGTACTCCAGCTGGGGTTCTCACAAAAGCAGGACAACATCTGTATTGTCCTTTAGTGCAGTGGGTTTTTATTCCAGCTGGACACAAAAAGAGCTGCTGTTTTTCATGAGGAAGTAAGAAAAGAAGCAAAAATTAATAATTGTCTTTTTTTTGAGCTTCTTTTTCCACCAAGAATGCTGCATTTTAAATCCTAAAGCAGTTTCCACTTTAGCTTGTTGAAGTCATGAAGAACTTGCCAAGAAGCATTGTCACCAAGACAGGAGGCCCTGTAAGAGAAGAGGGAGTCCTCTTGAAGGGAAATATCAGCCTTGATCCAGATGGGCTGAAAAGATCATATGGTTTAGAACTGAATGAGAGCTCGGGTGAAAGGAGAGGTAGACAAACTACTGGAAATGTACTGCAGATGAATTGCTGAAAACCTGTTGCAGCAGGGTTATGATTCTTTTGACTCTGACTTCCTACTACATTTGCAATGAAAGGACAATATTAAAGTAAAAACTTACATTCTGAATCCTTAGACTTGCTCCTCATTTCAGTGGGAGTTAGGAATGCTAAGCACTGAAGCTTTAAACATTTCTGAGGTTTTGGACCAAGCTGTGTAGGCTGCTTGCAGTTTTAATCCTCACTGGGGAAATAACTAATATATGATGTTGTTGACACATTTTCAGTGTCTTTAAAAATCTTTATCTTCCAGAGAGAAGAATTTTTTCAATCACAGTGTACATGGGGCCTGCCTAATTCTAAGGAATAGTGGACAGGAATTTTTCCTGGTCAAGGCCAAGGACAATCAGATCATAAGGGAATGAACTTTGAAGTAAGGTATTAGAGCTAGGTCTTTCAACTGAAATACATGATCAGGAGCGAGTGAAGAGATCAAAACGGAAGTTACAATAGAGTGAACCAAGTCTGTTGTAATTTACATGTAAATAAACTACAGGAGTACCATATAGAAAGACATGGACAGTGTCTCTGAAGAGAGAGAACTTCTTGAAGCAAAAAGATGGAACTTGCCAGAAGAACCCACTTCAGCTCTCTTAATTTCAACTGTTCAGCATGTGATGCTTTGAACAAGCTTGTTCATGAATATTAAACATCAGCTTTATCCCAAGTGGTTTTTAGCTTAGATTAATAACTTAAGCACAGCCTTCAAGAGTCATCAAACAGTAAGAGCACAGCTTTTTGCTGGGGAAATATTAGAGAAGACAAACCTGTCGGCACAACTAGTTTTCTGCAACAATCCTGCTAATCTAATAATGCTTTTGCAAACTGGAAGCAAAATTTGTGTTTTCTTTGCTTTGGCTTCGTTCCATCCATCTGAGAAATGTAGTGCTTTGATCTTTCGAGTGTATTAAACCATTCTTGTGGAGTGAATTATGTTGATAGCTTGTTTTTTTGGAGGAGAAAGCAGCAATAAAAACTAGTTGTGACTTATTTTTTTCCAAAAGATGGAATTCAGACATCTGATAAATCAGGATGGAGAGGACGTGAGGCTCTGTTGCTTTTTCAAATAGGCTGCCAATAAGCCTTACCCTTGTTTGGTTGGTTTTTTGGTGGTTTTTTCATACATTGTGCATTTTTTATGGTCATTCTGAAAGTTTTTAGAAAAAAAACCAAAAACAACTTGAAACATATGGTAAGGGTATATTCTTATAAAATTATCTTTGGGACTTGTGCAAAGGAGAAAAATCCTGTTAATATATGTAGAATTAATTCAGATAAATTATTCAACATGTAGGAATAGAGGGTATAATCTCTTTGAATAATCCTCCCATCTAAAAGCCTTCAGTTCTTTTGGGACTGAACAATGATGGCTGATAGTACTGATGGTTGTAATACATTCTGATATATCCTGTCTCGTTCTAGTAAAGGTAAATTAAAAGCAAATTTATTTCTAATTAGCCAGATGGATTGCTCAGAGGACCAGGTCTGCTGGGTAGTGTTCAAGCTTTTAATTTCTTGTGATCTCAAGTTGAGGTTATATATCACTGATCATTTGAATTTCTGAAAGCTTCAGTAAGTCTTAAGCAAATGTGGTCTGAGAAATGATGGCTGCCTGTGTTCAGAGCCATTGTAAGAGTGCTCACCACAGTGTGTTACAGCATCAAAACAAAGATGTGGTTTTCTCTATGTATTCTGATGAAAAAGTCATTATTCACCAGATTGTCAGAGCTTTATGGTTTTATAGAAAAATGTGCTTTGTATTTTACCTTGCTGCATTTCTTTTTTATTTGGTTTGACTTGACTTGAAATGATGGTAATGCCATCTTACTGGGATGCAGAGCATATTTTGGTTTGTAAGTAAGTCAGGCAGGTCAGAACTGTGATGACTGAGGTTTGACTTCAGCTGATCTGCCACAGTTCATGAAAGAAATTTCAGAAGGGTCACAGAAATAAATACACTCCAATGGTGACATGATCACACGGTGTAATATTTGAGGTGTATCAGGTAAACAGAAGCTAATTATGTAGCATGGAGAACTGATAAGACTTTTTTTTTCAGAGATGCTCAGAGCTTTCGTCCTCTGAAGGGATTAACTAAAACTCTAACTGAAGGAAAAGCAAAATTAAATAGAGAGCTGTCAAAAGAGAAAGCAAAAACAGAGCTGCTTGATCTTTATCCCTTGTTAGCAGGGTAAATAACACAGGAGACAACCTATTTAAGCTAAAGAGTGGTAATGGCAGAAGAATAAATATGCATATACTACTTGTGGATGTGTTCAAGTCAGAGTTTAAGAGAAGTATATATGATGTTATGGGATGGCTTTCTGCTAGGTTAGTAAGACCACGCTATGATCAATTTATGAAGGAGCTTGTGTGAATTGTGCAAGTATTAATTTTTCTAAATTAGTGTACAATAGAAAGAGACAGAATAGGCTTCCAAAAGGCAATACAGAAAAATGTGGCATGTTAACAGTGAGGTGTATGCTTAAGTTTCACACTCTCAACCAGTTTTTTAAAACGAAAGCAACAACTTAAGAGCAAACTGATTGAGAGCTTGCCATTTCAGACTATCCCAATCAAAGCTGTCATTCCAGTTTTCTGAATGTTTTTGGTATGTATTCCACAGTCATCTATAGCAGAGAGCAACAGCCAAAGAACTGATTTTCTAAAATGCAAGTTTAAGCAAACTGATATAGTGATAGGAGAAATCCAACTGCAATAACAACCAGTATGATAAAGATTTTCTAACACACAAGGCTTCATGTAGGCTACTCTTCTGTAATGTGTAGAATTAACTAGTACAGCTGGCAGCAGTTTCATCCCAAGCTCAAAGACATCTTCATGTCTAACTGCAATGGCATCTGCATATCTTCTGGGACTATGCAGGGTTAGCCACAGAGAGACAGTAAGAGCTGGTACTTCAAACCGTAATTTGCTAGCACTAGGAAGATATTGAATTAAATTAACTGAGGGGCAGAGTGGACAAAAATGCTCTCTTCCTAAAATATGAATAATTCTGTCCAAATCTGGCCAGCTTGTGTTCCATTAAGTGCCCATTAATTGATTTTATATTTGATGTGCAGTAGATGTAGCTGCAATTGTTTCAATTTGGCTTGGCAAAACATACTGTTACTGATAGTAATTGTTATCCTTGTTTTAGCTCACTCTGTCAAGCTACTAAAATGGATGTAAAATGAATTATCTTCTAAATCTGTGAAGTCGAAATATTTTGGTAGGTAAAACTTGATTTTCTGCTTCTCCTTCCTTAAATAAAGGGAGACTCGAATTTCTTGTGCAGTCAAACTAGAAATACCACCTCCAGTGGAATTTGGAGAAAAATAATTCAAAGTAGTCAAGAAGGTCAAAAGTGACAAGAGAAGAAAATCTAATAGATATGAGGTCAAGTTCTCTCAAACTGTAGTTTCTAGTTCCTATTTTAAAAAACAAGAATAAAATAAAACTGGGCAGATTTTCCCATTTCCTTTAATGTGAAATTCCATTAGTCTGCTGGATAAAGTGGTGTTCAGCCAAGGCTTAGCAATTGTGTGCAAATGTAAGTCAGCTTAGCAAAAAAAAGTGGTAATCGAAACTTTGGTTGTTCTAAAAACAATGTTTAAGCAGAATTACAAACTTTACTCAAAACATGAAACATATTCTTATCTGTGAAAAAAGCAAACTTTATAATGGTCTTCCATTCAGCTCAGCAGAGCATCTTTGAAGCAAGGAGAATTACACTGTTTTCCCAGAGTGATAGTCCCCAAAATATCTATCCATGCTCATCTTTCCAAGCATGTTTAGTAGGGTCCAAATGTCTGTCTACAGTTTACACACAGATTTGAATCTATTTTTTGTTTTACAAAAGCCCTGTAAAATTCAAGAATATGCATATACCTACTATAGAATTCAAAATCTGACAGGACATTGGTGCTAGGTAGCCTAGTGTACTAGTCAGGTAGTGTTCTGGCTAACTGAAGAAGCAGCAGAGCATCTTAACACTCTGATCTTGAAAGGCAGCATTGTGTAGCTGAAATGTTTCTCACTAAATTAAATCATCCATGTATGTAATAATTTTATAAGTTGTGTTATCTTAATCCCTTTATGCCCATTGCACTTGGGTTAATCACTCCAATAAAATGCCCCACCTTTGCAATAAAGGCCTTTTCAAATAATTCCTCTTTCTTCCACCTCAATCAGCAGCTATTTTGAAGTCTGAAATAAAGCTTTTATCCTCAGTTGAATGTCCACTAATGTCAGTAGGGACATTACTGCTGTCCTTAAGACCTAACAAATGCTGAATTCCTGTTGCAGCAGTCACAGATGTTATTTTATCTCCATTTTACTGTGTTACATAATTGACAACAGATAAGTGCTAAGGCAGATGTCACTGTTACATGTGTGCTTCCAATTTCTTTTCCTTCATGTGCAATGTGGTGTACAGTCTTGGGAAATACGTGTTGCAGCATTTGTCTTCTGTTTCATTAGGCTTTGTAGAAATAATAGCAATTGGAGACAAAGTTCTATGACCAATACTAGAGCCTGCTATTGGCATTGACCTTTTATCAGAGCCTGTTTTGGAAGCAGAATTTCTCCTAGAAAATGCTCTACGTTTGTTGAGGTGAGAAATCATTCTGCCTGCTTTTGGTTTCAGTCAGATGCACTGGAAGTATACATCTGGAGTAGCAGCTGTTCATGGCAGAGCATGTCTGGCAAATTAGTGCCTGGGTTACACTAGTCTAGATATGACATTCTTCTATAAAAAGCTGTATTAGAGCTGTTTTGTTTGGACAGACATTGCACTCTCTCCTATGGAGTAGTGAGGCATATAAGAGAATATATCTCAAGATTCTCAGAGTTGAATTCAACTGCCTGGCTTTGATTTAATGATTTCCTCTTGTAAAGTGGAAAAAAGAATCTGCTCTTTCCACTCACTAGCAGATGTGGTCAGACTATTTCCTTATAGTCTGTAATGCTCATGATTTCTGTCTAGCCTGTCGTCTTACAAGTACTGTGGAATATCAGTGTTGACTGCTATTTTGGGAAACACTGCCTATTATCTTCTGCCCCTTAATAATACTACGAATTACTCTCTGAGAAGTTGTAATCACACATATACACATTACAGTATGATGACAGGATCATAACCTTCGTGTCTGGAGGTAAAAAGCCTGTTAGACACCAGCAGTTGCGTTGCCAGTTCTGGGACTTCAGCATTCTGTGATGATAAAGGGCAAAAGTGAGAAAATGCTTAAATAACAAAAAAAGTGCACCTTTGGTTACTCAGGCATGGTCCAGAAGATTTGAAAATGGGTTGCATACCTCTATTTTCAGTGTGGAGAAACCTGTACTGAGAATGTGGTTGGTTGTGAACAGCTCTGTTGCTCTGTATAACTTCGTATTTGAGATAAGCAGCTCTACATGTTCTTATATGTTAGAACTTTTTGTTGGATATTTCTTTATTCTCTCTCAAGAACTTCTCCTCTGAGAGGACAAATAGGAAACTACTTCATTAAAAGTCAAAATGACAGGCAGCTCAGAGAATATAAAGCCTGTAGTGCAATGTCCTCACACCAATGCTGCAATTACATACAGAGTGTGGCAGAACAGGCCTCAGGGACTTTCCCTCTCTTCCTCTTCTGAGCCACTTGTCTGGGGCTGTTAGGATAGTTAGAAGCAAGGGCAACCATCCTAACAGGATAGGTCTTCACCAGGACGAGCATCTGCAGTGCTTTGTCCTGCTGCCTCCTGGCTGCTGTGTGCACAGAGCTGTCTGCAGACTTTACCCTGCCAATGGCAGTTCTGCTTTGTCACCCCATCCAGCTCGGGTCAGTCTATTAGCTTTCCTCTGTTCTGCATGGTTCATGCTGCAGCCTCTGCTGCTGTTTTACTTGCGGAGTCCTTCAACTCTTCAGATAACATTTATTTTTAGGCAAAGAGAAGTGATGCTTGCATCCTGAAAATGCGTTATTTTCACTGTGTGAGATAAGAGAGGAAGCAATAGAGAACTTTGTTCCAGCTCTGCTCCTCTTTCTTCTCAACCCTTTAGACAGTAAGAATGTCCTATGTGATTTACACTATAGAAAAAACAATGCAATAAAGATGGGGGTATTAAGTACTTCAATATATAACCTGGTGGACTCAAGGTCTTCTATTATTTCTGGTTGTGGTGACAATAGAAAATGGGAACTTTCTGGGAGATCCTGGAGGACAGACTGCAGCAGGTGGTCATCAGTCTGAGATAACGTTCTTCATTTTGTAGTGTGTGATTACCAGGTTAAAGTAGAAGGGGCTCTTGAGATGCAAAGGAAAAATGGAACATTTGGTTTGCCTGGAAATTTGGTTGCATGTTCAGAATTCCAGCTTTATTGGTGATTTCCTGCATCATTACACAACAATAGGCTAAAATTAAGGCCAGGATAAACAGGATGTTAAAATAAAATGCTGCAGCATACCAGCATTACAGATATCTGTGGCCCATGTCCCTCTTAGGTGGATACAGGATCTCTAAGTCCAAGAGTATTCTGGACCTAAGACTGCCTCAGTGATCTTAGTGTCTAATATCTGTATTTCTTCTAGTGCTTCTCTTGTGCTGATTTCAGGGAGAATGGAAAGTCTGTTGTCTTTTCTGTGTACCTGAATGGCCTAGGATAACACTAATAGCACTAAGACTTCTCTGCGTGTAGAAGTGAGTACCAACATCAAGCCCTAGCTGCCCCTGTTCAAGTTACAGCTGTGTGCAGGAGGGGAGAAGGCAACAGGCAGAGTTAAAAGACACCAACAGATTATTCTCAGCTGAAGTGATGCATTAAAAACATCATCTCACAGTTTGTAAAACTTCTGGATTACAGTGTTGCATGCATACTTAGAGATGAGTTTGGTGAATGAGTAAAATTTACAGTAGAATATTATTTCTGTCTATTCCAGAAGTTATCATGAGCCAAGTAGCTATTCAATGAGCCAATCTTACAGGCCCACACAGTTAGTAATAGACTGAATTTGTTTTCAAAATCTCCGTTATTTTTGAATTAGGATAATTGTTGTCTTTTCATTTCTTGAGTCACTTGTATAATTAGATTCCAGGTAGTACTTTTTATGTAAAAAGTTAAAAGGGATTAGTTCAAAATTTATTTATTAAAGGATGCTTCAGGCTGAGCAAAAATAGTCAATTCCAAGGGGTGAAAATGGTTATGATCAAGTTAGACTTGGTAGCAGATAAGAGGAAAAAGTTTCTTCCTATGATACTGCTATATCTAGGTGAAAAATAAAGTATTAACAATAAGGCTGTAAGTTTGTGCTGTTTTGATTATGTTTTCTGAGTGAACCTAGAAAAAGATAGCTTATCTTTAGAATTTTCTTAAAATAAATCAAGTGGAGGGATAGGAAACTCTTATGTTTATACTCTGCATGCACTGATTTTTTTTACTTCAGCCATTCCACATCTTTGTTTTTAATTTGGTATTTTACAACATCAAAGAGGCTAATTTATAAATGTAAATATGCTTTTTTGACACTTGTAGAATCCACAAAATCACTGAAGTCACACTGAAGATTAATACCATAATTACTGGTAAAACTTGCCTAGCTGGCTGAAGAGGTTCTGCATCCTGGAAAGTAATATTTGAAGCATTTTCTAGAACACAGCTGAGCAACCAGATATTATCCTGAGAGATTTTCCCATGCATTTTTAGGCTAATTTTACAGACAGTCAATTTGTGCTAATCTGGATTAATTGCTTTAGCAAAGTAGGGAGAAACTATTTTAAAATATGCAAAGTTTTACTTGAGAAAAAGTCTGCTAACAGACATGAGTGATGAATAGATTTCATACTTTCTCTATATTTGGAAAAGGCAACCAAACCTCTGCCTTTTACAAGGAATAAAATGTACATGAAAAGCAGTTAAGTACAAGGAAGAGAAGAATTACAAAAAGCTTAATTTATGTTACGCTATTATATAACTCTTAACATGTTTGAAAATTCCTTCTATTGAATCAGAATCTAAAATATTTAAATTCTTATGTCTAATTACAAGCTTTCTATTTAGAGGTGATGTGTACATCACTTTATCTTTATATCCAGGTCTCTTTAAGAATCTGAAGTTAGCTTATTGACTATTTTTTTAAAGTTATTTATTCACTGAAATCTAAGGTTGAATGCAATACTCTGAGTTATTACACTGTGTAATTTTTGCAGGGATTGTTTGTATATGTTTTGTGAGAGCTCTGTCACAGTCATTGGTCTTGTCCTGCAGGCATGTGCTAGATAAATAGTGTAAATCTTACTCTGAATTAGGGAAATACAACCAAAATTAGGGACTTTAGTTATTGTTTAACTCTTTAAAGTTAGACCAGACTGTACTGTTTTCAGTGTGGTTGCCTTTCTGTTGTGTATTCTGGTCGAGAACATTAGAGCTTGCACTTAGATTATTTATGCTTTTAAACTATGTACCTACCTCTGTCCAGCTGTATTTTAAATCACTGCTTGTTTTTCAAAACCCTCAATTTTTCCATTTGGCACTCCTTGGCCAAAGAAAACAAGAAAGTCATCCATGTATCTGTTGCAACCTTTTGCATTATCTGTTTTTGTATCCCAGAGCTGTAGCATGAAGGTGCAAAACTGTGTCAATCCAAGGAGCTTGAACAGAAAAAAAAAAAAAAAAAGAAGAAGTTTTTTACATCTACATTAATAGTATGACTTTCAGAACTCTGAGAAAACTTGTCCAACTTGTCCTAGGTAAAACCATATTAAGGTGGTAGAACACATCAGAAGTAAAGCCTTGGAGAAGGTCATAAATGTGAAACTCTGCAAGCAGTTTCATAATGGCTTTAGTATCTGGATACAGGACTGGTGATGAGATATTTACCTGAGTTCTTCATTTACCCTAGGTTAGTACATGCAAAACTTTATTTTTAAGCATGTAAGAGCGAAAGAGAATTTTAAGCATATTGGAATGAGTTTTTTGCTGGATTGTGAGTGCTTGGTGTGAAGGCCTAAACTTGCAAGAGTGTTCAGTGGAACAGCAGGTAAAGCTCTAATTTTTCCATTTTGAACAAAAGAGGACATCAAATTTTCTTTTAGAAAGTTAAACAGAAGAGACCTGTTGCAAAGCAATAGATATGCTAGCAACAATATATTTATATAACTGCATTTTCACCTTTACTGAGAAAGCAGAAAAGAGTGGATGACTATTTTAACAATGAGAAATAAACACAAAATGTCCTTGTGGATGCAATAACTATGCTGATCTGTTGAGAATGTTTCTCCCACATTAGAGCATGTGTGTTTATTCATGCAGTTTTGAAGATGTCTGAAAGTATAGTGTGTGCCAGATGAAACTGTCTCTCCTAGGCACCAGGCTCTGCACCTAGTCCTAATTTTCCAGCCAACCCAGTCCACCATTTAGGGCTTGTGGGCAGGTGGGAGAGCAGTCAGATAAAGGCACCCCCATGGCAGGCATAGAATTGAGTGCAGGCAGCCTCCTTGTGAACTACAGCCTCTCCTTACTCACATTTTGATGCTCAGATTCACAACTCGTGCTTTTGACAGTGGGTCCAGTGAGGCTCTGTGGTTTTCCCTCTGAACATGTGTGAGCTTTTGGAGAACTTGTAGAGTGATCTAGATAAACTGAAGTGAGACTTTATTTGTTCTATTAGGGGCTGGCACAGAGCGCACCAAAGTAAGCAGAAGTACAAATACTGGGTCTGATCTTGAATCTGTTTGGGTGTCATCTCTTTGGCTGAAAGCTTAGCTCCTATTGTTTGGTGTATTTTATTTAGCTGAATCAAAGAAACAAAAGTAAGTGCCAAGGTTTCTTTTTCTGGCAGAAAAAGAAGATTCTTTTTTGTTGTTGTCTTAAATTAAACATATAGTCTTATTTCTGTTACACAGTTATACTGCTGAGTGACAAACAGGGGGTCTTTGCAAAGAATGAAGTGAATTAGTTTCAGCCAACTGCATCTGAAAAGCAGAGCACATGGTCTTTCAGCTTGCTCTGAGTAGCTCAGCTAGTGTTGTTTTGGACAGCAAGCTCTCTGAATATCAGACCCAGGAAAAAATGTCACAGGTTATTAGAAATTGGATGGATGAGAGCAGGCTTTACTGGAAACATTGGCTAAGCTTACATCATAATTGCAATGCTGAAGCAGTAAACAGCTGCTGATCCTGTGATCTTTCTGATGAAAAACAAGCATTTGTTGTTGTTATTTTTCAGATGTATGTTGTTGTTTGGATGGTATTTCAAATGTCCTGCTTGGTATTTATATTATTAACGCCGTGTTCTACATTACAATAAATGTGTTTACTTATTACAGAAATACTGACCCTTAAAACATCTGCTTCTCAGCTGAACATCCATGGCTCAGTGGGTGTGGGTAGCTTCTGTTGGCCATTCTTTCATAATATTTTGCAGTCTTTGGCAAGCAGTTGAGTCAGCTTGTGACCTCAGATGCACTCCCATACAATGGGAATAGCTGTGCTCCAGTCAACAGCATTCTTCTTGGTTTATGTCAGTGTTAACTGAGGTCAGAGGACATTGCAGTAAGTGGGCTACAACCATGCCTAATTTTTGCTTGGTGGAGTGAAAGACATAAAAACTTTATTTGCTTCAAAAAAGATGCCCAAGTCACCCTCACTCTTCTAGAGACAGAGTGTGAGCAAATGATATGGCAGACAGTTAATGTAATTGTTAAGAGGAGTAGAGGCTTCTGTTAGCATCAACACAAGAGCCATAACCACAGTCTGATGGGCTCGGACGACCATTGGCTAGCTGCAGAATGCCTTTTGGTCTTGTGCTGTCTCTTGCCTCTCTCAATACTGAATCTGAGGGGAATGTCTTGGCAGCTTCTTTTGGTGAGGAAGAAAGAACTTAAATTGTCTCATGAACTGGAGAATGGGGGGTACATTGATAATTTCCTGCAGCAGAAAGAAAACTATATTGAAATCTCTGTGGTTGGTGTTGAAATAATTTTAAGGATTTTGGTGTCTTAGCAAGAAGTCATCATTTTCCCTCTTCCTCTTATTCCCAACTTTGGGTCAATAATTCAAAGTCTCCATTTTATTATCCCAAGTGAGTTTTCCATGGTCTGTGATCCATATCTGCTCTGCCTTTCATGCACATGGCTGCACCTGGGTAGCTCTGAGACATGTGAGGAGAGGGAAGAGATGCAGCAGTTGAAACAAGACTGCATTTGCAAGCAAAATACTTGTTGTGGTTAAATCTGTGATCAAAATGTTACCAGGAATCTCCTCTGCACCTTATCTCACAGTCTGGGACTGTCTTTTTCTTCTGCGTTTTCAGGGCATCTGCCATCCTAGTTCTTGTTGACTGTGAGAGAACTCAGCTATTGTGTCAGCCAACCATAAGCCATGTGGGTTGGTGTCACCTGGGGCTTCCATAGTGGAAACAGTCCAAAAGTGAAAATGTGGTCTGCATTTAATATGCACAGCATCCTCTAGAGGTTTGTGCTGCAACTTGGAGACTGGATAATTGAATGATCCTTTTCCGTAACTGGCTCCTCTTACAGATACCATCTAGTACTCATTGTAATAAGAATAAATGTTGGAATTAGTTTGTGAGATGAGTCATGGCTTAAACAATATTGATGATACATTTTGGAAAGTGAGTGTTACTCCAAAATGGAAAAATATTTGACAAAACTGTTTATCAATATAGTGAGCTATTCTGTATTTCTGTTTATTTGCTTTGTCACCAACAAACTCTGTTTCTTGCCCAAGCATATTTATTAACTTTTTTAGAATGGATTAAACTGTTATGTTTTCTAGTAAGTAGATACAATATTTATATCACTGTTTCTGTGAATTGAATGGGTTCTCCTAAAGTGTATGCTAGATAATGGATATTCAAACCAAAATGCAGTTGAAGTTGGCCTGCACAAGTCTTGTAAATGCCTTCATATGGTTAATTTGATGTGTAAAATAAACCATATTCACACCATAAGTGAAATTGCTTACTAAATAAATCACTGTTTGATGTGGTAGAGAGTTTTGGTATTTCCAGGCTATAGTACTTAGTATTTGTGCAAGTGAGAGGAGCTCTTGATAGAGCTCTTCCTCTTTTACAGTCTGCTAAGTTGAACTGGTGATTGAGCATGGAGAATACAGCAACAGATGGCACAGCCCCACATCAGGTCAGTAAGCTGGAGAAATACAAAACTGCTAATCCTGAAATTGAAAACAGGTGGCAAAAATTTCACTCAGAGACTTGGCATCTGTAAGTAATCAGTTACTGTAAGAGCTTTGGTCAGACACAAATTAACTTCATTGCTGATTGCATTTTCAATAAGTAAAGGAGCAAGCAGCTGTATTTGGTTAGAATCACAGTACAGGGGAGAAATATATAGAAAGTGTTTAGAAACACTTTATTTTTCATTGTTTTTTTCCTTTTATTTTTCATGCCCCCAGTATTTTGGCTTAGAAACAAGTGTGTTTTACAGCAATTTTAGCAGTGCTTCCAGGATTGAGACTTTTCCTCAGAGCTTTCAAGCTATTTCTCACCATTTCTACATCACTTTCTGCTTCTAAAAATATAAATAAATAAATAAACACAGGACATCTGGATTTGGTTTGAGGAAATTTAATTTCAAATATGGAAATAAAAAAGCTATTTTGACTAGAATTAAACTATGCTAATGGAGGATGTTGTGTTCTTGAACTTTGGCCTTTCTGGAGAGTCTTCTTTCTCCCCACAAATAGTATTTACCTAACTGAAAATGCAGATGCCTGATTGTGACCTGATCTTGACTTAACAAACAATGTCAGTAGGTGCTAGTTTGAGAAAAATGTAGTTGCTTATATGCCAAATTGAAATTTAGAACACTGTCAAAATGTCAAAATAGTTATTATTGTATAGGCAGCAAGCCTACCTGAAAAAGCACACAGAGTTTGGAGTTGATTATCTAGCATATTCGACTTTTAAAGGATCTGAAGTTAGTTAATACAAAACCAGCTTGATCCATAGAGAAAAACTAATGCAGTAACATTAGAACCAGAGCAATCGTTTTTTTAAATTGTAGTATTCAAGAGGATTTAAAAGTTGGGGAGATGATCTCCTCTGCTTTGTGCTGCATGAAGCAAATATATTTGTGAGTAGGTAGTAGTATCTGTTTCCAGAAATTTGTCTGCTAAGTTGAGTTCAACTCAGTTTTCTGTAGTTGGATGTTTCAGAGAGGCTACTGCCTCTGGTCAGGCACTGTACCACACCAGAAGCAGCTTGACATTATAGTAATTCTGAGCATTCACAGGTCCATGAAATCATTAAACCTTCAGGAGGTTGCACATTTACATTTACCTATCCCAGAAGTGATTATAATTCTAAGTCTGAAATCTGTGGGCATACTGCTAATATATGGAAGAAGCTGAGCTTACTAATGAGAAGGACCAGAAGATCAAGAGTTGGTGGATATCTGTGGGGACATGTTTCTGGATGGAACAATGTTCAGAAAGTGCTAATAAGTTGCCCTGCAAAAATTATGCCTCTTTAAGATGCTTCAGTCAGGCACCTGTGAAATGTGAAATGCTCAGTCATGTTGAGCAAAGCTGGCCAAAGGGTTTGGTAATACACAACATTCACAAGTTCATGTTTCAACAGAGATGTTGCCTCCTGGGCTTATTTCCCAGCCTATTTGCCATTGCACAGATCATTATCTTCTTTCTGGCAAGAGAATAATACTCCTGTGGCAATAGCAGCAATTGCTACCATGGGCCAATGAATATCAGATAACTATTTAGTATGAGTTTAACTTTTTAAATGTTGTTTACTAGCTGAATATAGAGGAAGCAACGTGCAGTCACTAATTAGCTCTCTGCAGACCACCGGCTACTACTCCTAATTGCTGTAATGCACAATATTTGGCTTCCAGATGACTTTGTGAGATTTAAAGTTGTCCGTTTCTTTAATATATGGTGCATTTTGCAGAAGAACACTAGAATTCTGTCTCTTTTGGACATCCCACTGGACTCAATGCACACAGTAATCTGATTCCAGTCCCTATGTGCATGCAAACCACTTTGCTGTCTTGCCACTGCCTTGACTAAATTATTTTCTAAGTCACATTTATTCATACAACAGTAAGAAACCAATTATGTGTTTAGACTGTTTTGTAAATTAAAATAGTTAAGTTCAGAGTCCCCAGGTTTGAAAAGTGGGAAGTGAGCTCACTGTTGTTGCTATGCTCTCATAATGTAACACATTTGTGATAGTAAATTCAAGAATAAAAGGTCCTAATTTTAAAATTTTAAGATGAGAAAAAAAGACCCCTTTTGTGATACTGAGAAAATATATGATAGCAAAATACAGTTCGGGCTTGTCATGTTGCTTATCAGAGCAGTTATTTTCTGACTGTGCAGCCTTCCTTCCTCCTCTGCTGTTTTATCCTACTCTGACAGGTCACTGGAGAGGATAACCTCTAATTTCAGACAATAAGGCTGGGTAGAGGTAGCAGGCAAATGAGTTCAAAGTCTGTGGATGAGGCTATGAGACAATCTCTACATGCAGCATTGCCTTTTCCTCTCCACTCTCCTCCTCCTTCACTCTGGTAGTTTGGCTAAAGGAGAGGGATGCAATATCATGCCTCTTCCTTAGAGATCACAAGCTGACCTAGAGTGACCTAGAGCTAGAAAAAAGGGAGGATATGATTGGAATAAGGCTGCAAAATGTTGATTTGCTGAATTGGAGGCAGAAGGAAACCTGAGGAAACAGCTTAAAGGAGGATTTCCCTCTGTAGGTCTGTAGCTGATGGAATAGAGCTGTCAGGGCTTTGTGTGATAGAGCCTCTAACAAAAGCCTGTGTTCAAGATATGGGAAGGATGAGTTAGGTTGGACTGGGAGAGACTTGCTTTGGAGTCCAAGAACATTGGAGGGAGTAGGTAGTCTGGGTTATTCCCTGCAAGGGAGGTGGAGGGTGTATCAGGGACAGGGCACATAGTGAGAAGTGGTGGCACGTGCACAAGCAAGAGAAATACAAGAAAAAGGACTTGCTTTGCAGATAGATATTTGAGCACCAGTACAGGCTTAAAGGATGTTGTTTGAGCTGGTACTAAAACAATCTATTGATGAGCCTATGTTTCTTGCAGAGGAGCTGTATTTAATGACTCCAAAAGTTTTCTCTCACAATTTTTAGTCTCCTTACTTCAGCAAAACTGATGGGAGTAATAAAGTAAGTTGCCACTGTTTCCCTTCTTACTGCATTTCTATGAGAGGAGGAGGCTGACTGTGCTGCCTTTTATTACTTTTCTCCTCCGGGAGTAGGTAAAAAGTGATATATGCTTCATCCTTTTTTTTACAAGCAGATGATACTAGACAAATGCTTAGAAGTGGCTTAGCTAAATCATGTGCAGGGAAGCACACACTGTGTGGAAATTCTGCAGCTGTTGGCATAACCAGACAGACGTGGAGATTCATTTGGAGCAGAAGTTGTGAGTTTTTGGTTTACCATTAATGGAAAAGAGGGGAAATTGCCACTAGGAGTTGTGCAAGAGTTCAGTAAAATCACAGGCCTTTGAATCTCTCTGGTTCATGGAAGTGTCAGTGCTTTCAGGGGCTCATTTAGAGCCAAAAATTGTGCCCAAATGTAGCAAGCTATGAGAAACTTCCATACGACTAACATGAAACCAGAAACCTGAGATGGAATGTATAAGCTGCAGAAGCATATTTAGTCTTTGAATAAAAAGGGCATTTGCTGTTCAAAAAATTCTTCCTCGCAAATTTGTTTAAAATTATAAATGTGATCATCCAAAAATTCTGTGTTTTCCTGACCAATTTGTAGCCTTCTAATTCTTGGATGGAGTTAAAGCCTTGTGATATGAAGACAGGCTGAGGGAATTGGGGTTGTTCAGCCTGGAAAGGCTCAGAGGGGACATCATCGTAACTTATCAGTACCTGAGGGGGTCCTACAGAAAGGCAGGGGAAGGAATTTTTAACATAATATCGGATGGGAGGACTAGAAACAATGGATATAAATTGGAGGGGGGTAGATTTAGACTTGACATAAGAATGAAATTCTTTACAGTGAGGGTGGTGAAATACTGGAACACATTGCCCAGAGAGGTTGTGGATGCCCCCTCTCTGGAGGTGTTCAAGACCAGGCTGGACAAGGCACTAAGAAGCCTGGTCTAGTGGTTGGTGTCCCTGCCTACGGCATGGGGGTTGGAACTCGATGATCTTTAAGGTCCCTTCCAACACAAACTATTCTATGATTCTGTGATAGTTGCATACTGTAAAATTTTAATCCCAAACACCAATTTGCAAATCTGGGGGTTGCCTGAACATGAGAAACAGAATCAAGCAAAGCCCATCATGTGTCCAAAATCCTGCTTCCTTCTTGGGATTAGCTACTTATTTAAGGGCTTCAAGAAGAGACTTGATTACCTCAGGATCCACTATGTGCAATGCACTTGTGAGAGTGGCATCTGCAACTGTTCTTTGCAAGAAACTTTGCTCTGCACTTTGAGAAAAGCTCTCAGTTTTTCTTTTAAACCCAAGTCTTGTGTTTGTGTAGTATGCTAATGTTTATGCACTCTCCAGGGAAGTAGGACAGATGGTTAAAGGCTGCCTTTAACCTGGAGGAGGTCTTCTATCTCATAGTGAGCCATTCTGCTTTTGAAATTATTCCAGAGGACATAGAAGACTAATTGAAACAAAAGAGAGGAGGTGGGGGAGACAGTTTAGAAAAATTGTGGAGACTGTCTCTAGCCCTTATTCAAAAAGGAAAGAGTTTTCTCTGCATTTCTTGTTCACAGTGAGCTCCTGCTTTTGAGTGCAAGGGAGCGGCTCAGGCAGGACAGAAAGATGGCCAAGCCACCTTAGTAAGATGGGGACATACAGCCTTTCAGAGTCGTCTACTGACTGGGCCTGGCTGTGTCCTTTACTGCTAAATTGTCCAGTCCTTGCATTTATCCAAAGAGAAAATACCATAGACCAGGTTTGCTAACTGTAGTGGATTTTAAAGTGATGAGTCTGTGGGACACACTGCTCAAGGAGATCCAGCCTCCACAAACTTTGCAGTCACTTGTTGATGACACCTGAACATCCAGGAACTGAGGCATCAAAAGGTTCATCTGTAGTGACCAAGCTTTTTCTCTGCATGAGTAAATGAGGTGTAAATGCTAAGGAAAGCAGTCCACATTCAGCAAGAAGACAGATTAACTGTGGAATTAACTGGAAGACAGATAGACAGTGGAATAGAACTGTCAGTCCTGTGGCAGATGAGCAGTTCTAGGAACTGTTGAAGTTCCAGCCAAGTTCAACATGCTGAGACATGTATAAGTAATTTGACAGAAGGAATATATATGGTGCAGAGACAAAATCTGTGCCTTGCTGCTTTTCTGCTCAGAACTATTTAGGAACAAACCCCAAATAACTGTGAAGATATTCTTAGGACATGTAAATATGGTTTCCAAGGTAACATTCTATCAAGGAATTGGGTTAATCCTTGCATTGTAGTCTTACAGCACTGAATGAAGTCTAGTTGCTGTTTGAATCAGTTCCCTGCTGCAGGATACAAAGGGTTGGTTTCCAAACCTTACTGTGGCTGCTGTGGCTCTGGATGGGCTGTCAGCCAGTCTGTGGGTTAAAACCTTGGCAGCAAGTTGCAATAACATAGAAATATAAGACTGCTGTAAAAGATGACTTTTCGTGGAACTGGCTAGTGCTTTACTGCCATTGAGTCTCAAGGACAGGGTAAGGGGAGTCACAGCTGACTGCTGGCATTGTGCTTCATTTGGAAAGGGAAATAATTGCCCATTGAGGTAGAGTTAAGATCTGCTTGTTATGAATAAGATCTGTAGTGTATAGAAGGAGAAGAAACAGGTGATTTTTCAAGTATGTTTTACTGATACACCAGTCTCAGTTTAACAAAATGGGGTACATTTCATCTGATTGATTTTCACTAATTGTTCTATATGTGAAGTAATCTTGTCTTTGATTAATAAGCCAGGAGGAAGTAAACATTCAAATGTGCTTGTGTCCATAAACTTTAGAAACCCACTATAGTCACTCTTATTTCTAGATATTTCTCTCTCTTCTTAAAATTTGTTTTCTTATCAGCAATAATAAGGAACGTGAAAAATAGTTTGAGGAGCCACCCAATGGAAGTGTAAATGCTCTGGAATATAGTGATTATCCAAGAAGATTCCAAATCTTCTTGTGAAGAAGGTCTGATCATCACATTGAGCATTGTTTGCACGCATCTCGGTCAGATTTTACAAAATCTGACCCCTTATAAGCTCAGCTCCATTTACCAAATAGGCCCCTCTGAAGCACTTAAGAACACTTGGGATTTTTAAAGAAATGGCTTGAAGTATATTTTTAAATCCTAAAGGCCCTTTATAGGAATTGAGTCCTTCTAGTCCTATTTCCTAGTTAAAAACTGTGAAAACATGTCCTTCCTGCACTTTACTCCCTGCATCTGCACAGTCTACAATACTAGTTTTTCTGGGCAGTCCAATTAAACATTTGTTGGATAATTTCATTGCTTTGACAAGTTTCATGATTGATGCAATATTTTATCTTCTGTTTCTCCATTATCTCTGCCAGTTTTCACATGGATTATTTCTTTTCTGCCAAACAAATAATGTCTTTCTATCATTTGTATCTCTAACTGGCTTAACTCTTATTTTCATGTCTCTTGTTCTTTATAGCTTTAATATAGCTGTTCTTTGACTCCAAATGCATATCTGTAACAGTTCCTCCTTAATGTATGATTTATTTTTCTGCTCCCACATAAAGTCTAGTAATGCAGATTTTGTTCCAAAGCTTAAGAACAGTCCCTGCTCTAATTTCATCCCATTACTGTGCTAAAAACATAATCTTCAGCAGATCTCATGATGAAACTAAAACGAGAATCTTTCCTCAAAAAAAAACCCTGAAGGCATGTAGATCCATCATAATTCCAATGAAAAATTTAACATTTCTTTGATAAGACAGAAAACAATTTTCCTCTGCGCAGTAATAGAGTCTGGAAGAAATAAACAATGACATTTCAGTAATAAAATAGTACATTGCTATTATCTAGCATCAGTAACACAGAACATATTTAAGAAATAAAGCTGATATCATTATCTGCATCTTCCAGACAGAAAAAGTGAAGCATTCATTGAGCTGTTATGCCATTGAGCTGTTATGTAAAAATATACTATAAAAAAATTATGTAACCCAAGCTTTCAGAGTATGTTTTTGATTCCTTTTATAGGATCCACCTCTGCACCATATATATTTATTTTAGTTACTTAGTTTCCCATTGTGCTTTCTGAAAGGTTGAAAGATTCTGACCTTCCCTGGTGCCTGGTCTTACAGAGGGACATATCTACAGTACTGAATTATTGTGTCAGGCCAGCCTTGATCCTTTAGTGCTTAAAATAATTGCTGTGTTTTATTAAGTCCTGAAAACACTTACTTAATGCATATAGATAATAATGGAAGGCAAGATATCATTGATGACCTAAAAATGCAACCCTCCGTATAAGCTGAATGAGATCATCTTTATTTCTCCTGACCCTTGGAGCAATTTCACATTTGAATGTGCCCATTTACTACTTTTTACTTTTCACAGCATGTTTTATGGAACCCCTGTCTCACTACACCTGGAGTGTAGTGAGTTCTGCCACTAAGCCTTCAATTTTCTGAAATGAATTAATTCATTTTACTTGGGCATAAGCTTTTTAAATCCTGAATCACTGTTGGTCTAACAAATCTTCATCTGCAGAAAATTACAGAAAGTATCATTTTTCTTATTTAATCCACAATGAAAATGAAAGTGTTTTAATTTTAAGTTTTGTTGAAATTACTTGGTGCATTTTCACATTGAGCTGAAGGAAAGCCCAAGTAATATCTCCACAAACAGTTGTGAATTTTAACTTTCCCATCTTCAAAACCTTCCCTTTACCACCAGAAAGGAAGGGAAGTCGCACAGCTTTTTCCTTCAGCTTTTTCAACGCCAAATACTATTGTATTCCCTGTTATGCATTTTTGGGCAGCAGCTATTGCCTGCTTATTTTCCAGTTTTCCAAATCCTGAGCTCTGAGAAACGCCTAATACCGCAAACCACTTCCTCTCTGCTCCCGTGAGGGGCGCCAGGGGGAACCGAGGACAGTGCAGAAGAAATGCGTGGTATTTCAGTCACATTGGGGCTACATTGTCTGATCTGCCTAGTTTTAAGATGTGCAGGTTAATGTGAGTTCTGAGGGTTGGCACTTATGACATTGGCTATATTTTAGCCCATTGCCACAGCCTCACTAAAAAGTTAGTTAGGAGTGAATAAGGGGCTTAGCAGTTTTTAGACAGACAAACCTGTTAACAAGGTGATTATAGTCTGTGGGGCACTCCTCACAATGGGAGAAGATGAAAACCTTGCCCTATGTGTGTCTGTCACCGTTCATTGTACTAGATGAGGTGTTTGTTATGCTGCCTTTCTGACTTCCATTGTACCAGGTTGCTCAAACTTTAATCTGCCTGTGAGGTGATGTTGCAAATACATGGGTGTATGGGCAGCTCCATTGTGTGCATCTGTGACCTTTGTTTTCCTGTCTGTCTCTCTTTGCTTGAGCCACCAAACCCATCATGGTTGCCTTTGAGGTGAATGCTGACATTGATCCCTGTGCCTGACTCGAAGTCAGCCTGACAGGGCTACCCAGGTAGCCAATTACCCTCTGATGCCACTCCAGCACCAATGAGTGACAGGCCTGTGGAGAGCTAACTGATGGTGTCTTGGCCAGGGTGGTGTCCCTGGAATTGCTGCTCTTTGCCTCTGCACACTACAAAAAGACTAGTGCTGTCTGTGTGAGGACATTTTTCAAGCTACAGGCTTTCATCTCTCTTAGCCTCTGGCTTTTCCTCAGGCTAAAACTGACTGCTGGTGAGAGCATAAATTAGGCAAGATAACTGTCTGGTACATCCCAGAAATTTGCTGTCTTCTCACTTGGCAAGTCATGCAAAAGATGTTCCAAATGTATGTTGCAGTTCAAATTATGAATAACTGGTTCATTTTTGTATGCTTTTCTCTGCTGCCCAGAATCAGAAATTAGTCCTAATGATGTGACTGCAAAATTGTCCATCTAACTTTTTAACACCTTTCTAATATCCTACCTATTTGTGCATATGTTCCAGCTGAGAGGCTTGCTCACTCATTCTGGTTAAGCTTTCATCTAGCAGAGAAGCTGACCCACAGTGGAGTTAGTGGCCTTAAGGTGTTCTAGGGCATGGGTTTGCCAGATCTTTCAGGAAAAAGAAACATACTTTCAAATTAGATCTGTGAAGACATTGAGTACAGCTCTAAATCCTATTGACCAATATTTCCAATTGTACTGTAATCCAGTTATTAACTAGAAAAAAGCATTTATAAAATTTTGTTTGTATTTAAGTAAAGTTCTGTTGGTATTGGTATTCTCTGGAAAACCTTTGAATCTGGGTTGGAAAAGCAAGAATTTGCATATAAATAGAATATTATAGAGAGATTCCATTTATCTTAGCAGGACCATTTTTGGGGTTTTTTATTGCTTTCTGCACAAATAATTTTGTAGCTTAGCAAGAGTGTGTGATATAGTGAGATTTGGACAGAAGATGCATAAATTACACATGAATCAACACTTAGACATTATTGCTGCAGTGGTAATCAGAAAACCTCAGATGATTTAAGCCATGTTAACTTCCTGTGCTTCTATGCTGTAGTTTTATAATCCACAAGAAAAAAATTATTAATATTTTGATTTGTGTGCCAGGAACACAAGAACTTTACAGCTAAGATTCCTTTTGCTTTAAGTGGAAACTTAGTATGTGATAAATATTCATCTAAGTACACTGGGTATTTGCATTACTAATAATTATTGGAAGTGCTGCTGGGAATGTGAATATGAAACCTCTGTGTATGGTGCACAAATGTTAAGTGATATTAACGGTGCTCAATATGAGTAGCTGAAAGTGAAATGCCAAAGGAAGAATCTCAACACTGCTCAGTGTTTGAGAAAGCATCTCTTTTCTGCCAGTCAAGTGAGATTAGAGAGTCAGGCTTCTCTTCTATAATGCAAAATTTTGTGCTGAAATGAAGAGGAAAACAAGAACTGTAAAGTATTAGTTGTAGATTTAAGTCTACTCAAAGGAATAACTTTTAATTAAATCTACTACTAGGGGGATTTTTAGGAATCTCTATGAAAAAAAGTGTGAAGGCCTGTATTAAAAAATATTTATATGTGTAGTAAAAATCAAAGCTATGCGAGAGGAGCTGTACTGAGTCACAGCAGCTGAGACAAGAAAAACTTAAAACTGTCATTTTTCAAGTAAAACTTGGAGTTGTGCATTGTATACTGGGTTTACATAGGCACTAATAGCATGGCTTTGAATTTTCTCATGCAGTCCATGAAGTCCAGCTCTCTGACTGAATCTCCCTGATAGCTCTGAAAAATATCACATTAGTTAAAATCTACCTGTTCTATGGAGTTTTATATTAAGTCAGAACTGTACAACTTTGGTTTTCTGTGTTTTTCTTAATAGTCCTGCCAACTAGTACTCAAATTGGATTTGCTGTGGCTGGGTATCTAAGCCTATTAGAGCTTCTTCATTTGTAAGGAGAGGATAAACCAGAATCAATTCCATCTTCATTTTCTGTGACTTCCTTTCAAAGTGGTTTTGTCTCTCTGTCTCAGAAAGTGGAGGGCTGCAATAGTGGATTACATTCTGCCTCATTAATGTAAACCTAATTGTGTTTTTATATTCCAAAAGTAATACAAAAGGCCTTTGGAATGCAGATGTGCATAAGACCTCTCATTCTGGTGAAAAATTATTATCAAATAGATAGTGGTTGTGAAGGAAAAGGTCTGAATTAATGTTGTTTATAAAAGGCATATGTAAGCAAATTGCTGTTTATGTTATTTCCCTGCCATAGTACCTATTGTATTTAAACTGTATATTACACAGGAGTCCTAGTAGGTATTTGTTGCATAACTGCAAGACAAACATGCATCAAGATGATGTTGTTGTTTTAGACATTATTTCTCATTCTAAGCACACAATTCAACAGAAGTAGTTTCATTACTACGAACATAACTTGCTATCATTCAGTATTTTATTATCATTAGCTTCTGACTCCCTTTGCTGCAACACAAATTCTTGTCCCCTGCTTAGTGAAAATAGAATTATTCTGAGAATCATTCTGAAATATAGTATTAGAATTCTTTCAGCAGTCTCAGGCAGTCTTTAGAAAGTATTAGTTGGGTCTTCTGTTTCTAAAATCCTGATCCAAGTTGACAGAGATTTTTATGTGATAATTATCATAGTTATTACAAATCATGTTATCTATGAATTCATAAAGACACGTATCTTATCATTATCACAGACATATTCAAAGTTAAGCATATTTGGTATTTCTTTCCTAAATCAGGGTCAGAAAGATGGAATGGGTCCTAGTCCCATGAATCAGGTACAGGGGAGAAAGAATTCTCTATAGTGCTGAGCTGTTACAACGTAACAGATTATATAAACTGGAAACTCTTAAGAGGTTTGATTGATTTTGCTGTACCAGAACTCTACTTGGAGAATCCTTCAAGGGACTGTTTATGTTTTGAAGAGTCTATCACTTGATGAATCTCATATTCCTCTCTTCAACCAACATTTGCTGGTTTCATACCTTTATTAATAAAATAGTCAGAGAAACAAAGATTTATGAGATGGGCTATAGAAAGTTATTTAAGTTAAAGGAGTCTGATGACATTTTCAGTTTCTTGATGAATAAATTTGTGTATTTGTTATTTAATTTCATTGGCATTTGTGCTAAGGCAGATTTAGAAGGATGATACTGTTATCTCACAAGCAATCTGTTGGATAGCGATTTTTATGTGTATTTCTGGGCTTTCAGGAAAAATTCTTGTTGATTATGGTGCATTTATGAAATTAGTCAAATTGCAGGGTTGGCCTAAATATGTGCAATTATGAAATGTAATTAACAGATGTTTTTCAGAAATGCAATTCTGAAATTCTGATGTGCTGAAACGTACCCTAACCCTCTGTTTGACCTGGTGGAAGGGAAAAAACCCCAAAACTATTTGATCAAGTGATATTTGCCTTTTTTGTTTCAAAGTAGGGTCTTTTTCCCTTTCAGTTACATTGTTGTTCATAAATTTTTTAATGTTTTTTTGAATGTGTTTTGACTTCCCTACTAAATCAGACCTGTATTACTTATCAATCTCTGCTGTTTCATTTTAATTTTATTTACTTACACATTTTTCCTTCTTACTGGAGAACAGCCTTGGCAAAGCAGAGAATTTGTGCTCCTACTGCAGCAGGAGGCTTCTTCCCTTTCAACACATCTTTTATAGCCCAATCCACACTTCCAATTTATGGGAGCTCCTTGCATAATTCACAGTCCTGAAGAAAACAAACTTCTCTATGCATTCAGTTCTTTTCCAGTTTCAGCAATTATTTATGTTAATGATGTAAATGTTAAGCAGTTCTGCAGTGCAGGACACTCATCTTCCTATCCAAAACCCCAGATTAGCAGAGCCATCCTTAAAGCCAGGTCCAGACACTGAAGATAGGTTTCAGTTGTGTATCTTGCATCAAGTTAGCTTAATGCAGTTTGAAAGCTTGTTTAGTAGTTCATTAAAATGCAAGGTAAGGTAGTCAAAAAGCTATCTGTTTAGTACCTCATGGTTTAGGCAATAGAGATGGAATGTTTTAAAAGTCTTTTTCCTTACAGGAAAAACCTGTGTGTAAGCCTGTACAGAAGGAAACTTAAAGGATCAGTCTTATATATGAGCCTTTCTGTAATTTTTACCCATTTTCCCGTCCTCAGTTACCTCTCTAAATATTCAGCATATGTCTTTCCAGTTTGTTTGAATGAGGTCCCTATTCCCTGAAAGTCTTTGGTGATAATTCTCAATTCCAGCAACTACAAAGGGTTGGACCGGCCAAGTGTGACAAGGACTTGCCAACAGTCAGTCATTAAATCCAAATCATCTCAGAGCAACAGAAGGTTTTTATAGATTTGTTTCCCTTACCCACATGCCACTGCCTTTCTAGCTTTATTTGACACAGAGTTGAAGTCTTAAATTTTAACTTAACCCAAGGGGGAAAGGAGCTGCTGACAATGATTTTCACTGCTAATTTTACAAAAACTTCAGGGACAGGAGCTGAAAGATCAGACCAAAACACCAGCTGAATTATATATTCATTAGAAAGTCCTGTAGTCTATTTTCACTACTTCCAAAATACTACAGTACAGTATTGGCTCTACAGACCTTCACAGAGAGGTATTTGCATTCCAGTGACAGGACTATATATAACACTCTTGGGGTTTGCACATAAAAACTTCAGTTGAAAACTGTCATTCCATTTTTTGCCAATTTGAAGGCTCATTATAGTTTTGAGTCTCTGTTCATACAGGTCAAACTAGTTGCTACTCTTCTTTGTTTGCCAATATTATGATTTTATTTTTAATCAGATATTATGACATTTGGCTGCTTTCCAATTGATTTGAATGACATGTTTTCATTTGGTGTTAATTAGGGGCGAGCTGTGAGATCTAAAGGATAAGAGTATAATATTTTGGTACATTTCCTCTGTAATATCTTATGTGTTTTATTAACTACACAGAGATTTCAACCAGAAGCATGAAATACTTCTAACTTGTGAAGTGTTGGAGGTTTAGACCTCTGAATGCTTTTTCTTTCTGAGATGCCTGTGTTTAGAGCTTGAAAATTAAGGTATCTTTTCAATTATCTGAGAATTCTGTTCATCCCATTTTAATAAAAAATCTTTGTCATCAGTAGAGGTGTGTTGGGTTGAACCACAGACTGCTGGATAACAGCTGTTCTGGCCAGCCCCATCACCTCTCATCCATTGCCATTAATTTAAGGGAAAGGTTTAAGGAAGGAGGAAGCCTACAGTAAATTTCTCTTTATTCCCTGAAAATCCATCCAGATTTTGTTTCATGTTTTAACTTCTATGTATCCCCTCTGCTAGCCCAGGACAATTAACTAGTTTAGCTATCATAGATAACAGAGAAAAGAACCACAAATACTACCTTTAAACTGAAAATTTTATTAGTTCATGCTTTTAATTCTAGTAAATGTAGAAGGATCTAATGCATTCTGGAAACAATTAGTGATTACAAATCTTCCTTATGTTGGTATAGGTTTTACCTGTAAAGTAATGTTCATCAGGGTAATAGTTCAGTAACAATGCAGTTTAGAGTATTTCCTATATTTCAGGGGGAAAATAATTAATTATAATGTTGGAGTAGGATAAAAATTGTGCACTGACAACATCAAATATTTCTCCAATGGAGAATGGCTCGTGCCAATTTTTGCAGATGCCATGATGCAATTATACTGTGAAAGTAAATTAGGGAGACTTGTATAGCATTTTCCAGTGGAAATACCTGAACATAGAATCATAGAATCATAGAATAGTTTGGGTTGGAAGGGACCTTAAAGATCATCGAGTTCCAACCCCCCTGCCATAGGCAGGGACACCTCCCACTAGACCAGGCTGCCCAGTGCCCTGTCCAGCCTAGTCTTGAACACCTCCAGAGAGGGGGCATCCACAACCTCTCTGGGCAACCTGTTCCAGTGCTTCACCACCCTCACTGTAAAGAATTTCTTTCTTATGTCTAGTCTAAATCTATCCCCCTCCAATTTATATCCATTGTTTCTAGTCCTCCCATCCGATATTATGTTAAAAATTCCTTCCCCTGCCTTTCTTTAGAACCCCCTCAGGTACTGAGAAGTTACTATGAGGTCCCCCCTGAGCCTTCTCTTCTCCAGGCTGAACAACCCCAACTCCTTCAGCCTGTCTTCATAGGGCAGTTGCTCCAACCCTTTGATCATCTTCGTGGCCCTTCTCTGGACCCTCTCCAATAGCTCAATATCCCTCCTGTGTTGAGGGCTCCAGAACTGGACGCAACATGCTCCTCCCCAGGACTTTATTGTTATTATTTTTTAAAGCAGCTTATGTTACAGCACCATAATGCTTAGAAATTGTATTAATTTCTATTCAAGATGCAAGAGAACAAAATATAATTGTTTTCCTTTTTAGATGAAGCTCAGTCAGAGGTGAATAGGATTTAAAACCCTCCCCTTTGCATTTGATCTTTGCTAATTTTGGTGATTCCCTCAACAATATTGTTAACTATAATGATTAACCATAAAAAGAGTAGGCTGCAGTGAGAGTGTAAGACGAGGTTAAATTTATTTTTTGGCTCTCTGAATGTGGGGGTAGCCAAGGAAGATGCTTGAGAAAATGGGTGCAAGCTCCTCTGGACACATAGCTGCCTCACTGTGGCCTGGAATCTCTGTGAGTCTCTTGTGCTGAGGATGCTGAAGTGCCTCAGTGCTACAGACCCAGCTGTGACAGGAAGGCAAACGTTGCCGCTACAGATACAGTGTTGTGCTTTACATATCACAGGCAGAAAGAGTCTATCTGTGATTGTATCTTAGAAGTTTGCTGTGTCTGACAGCTTTCTGATGCCCTTATTCCCATAAAAGCATAGTGAGCGTCTCCAAGCTAAAGCAGGGTGGACAGCTATGGATGGATTTTGATAAGGAATGCATAGGAATAAATTATTTTCTCTGTTGAGCTGCCCCTCTGCAACCAGCAGCTGATTGCTTGATTAAACAGGGAGTGCAGTGGCAATTTGTTGAAGGCAAGTGTTCTAAAGCTTTTTAAGAAATGTGAGGAAACAGGTTTCAAACAGCCACCAATTAAAATTAAAGAAGCCTGATGACTTAGCTTCTGAGCAAAGTGATGGTCTGACATTGCTTATGTTTCATCTCCATTAAATTCTGATTTCTCAGTGCAGTTGAGACTGATCAAATAGTGTAGGAAATAAGCTTAGATTTGGAGGAATTTGGTAAAAAAAAGAAATGGAACCAAACAGAACCTGAATCATGTTAGAGACTGTTTCTGAACTGTAACTCTTTCTGGTCTGTTGAGAACAATGTCTGGCAGATTCTACTACATCCAAGACTCATGCCTGTTTCTGCTATAAAGCAGTAAATTCTTGTTTAAAACTTTGATAGCTAATTCACTAGTTTTCTGTCATGTCTGTACTGAGACATCATATACAATGCTTTGTAAGGAGCTTGGAAGTGGTGCCTTCCTTTCCTCAGAAGATTCTGACAAACAGAAGCAATGGAAACAGTATAAACAAGTCTATCCTTTCTCTCATTATTTTTCTTTCTCTTTGCTGCTTCTCTTGAGAGTTCATTTGGAACCTCAGAGTTCTCTGTTTTGAAGAAGATCCTCTTCTTTCTCGCACATGGGAAGTGCAGAGCTTTTTTGAAACTCTACCTTTCCTTCTAGATCTGAAGATAGAAAGTAAAACATACCTGATTTTTAGTGCAAAGTATGCAAAATTGCTCCACTCCCTCTTAGGGTATGAACTGAAATCAACAAAAAATACTTTGATTGGATTTTCAGTTGAACAAATTGGAAACTACAGAAGAATTTATGGCTTTACCTTGGTGATAGTTGTATTGGCTTGAAAAAAGTTCTTAATGAGTATGAATAAAATCCAAAGTAATATGTAAAATACCATGCAACTGCTCACCCTTTGCAGGGAACTGAGTGGGTATCTGTACACTTCATGCATCATTTGCATTTATCACTTATACCATAGGGCAGCTTTATTTTACACTGGAACAGATGTTTATGGGAATTTCATGCCTCTCACAATGTTTATTTGGCTGCCTTTCATCATGGGTTCCAAGCTCTTTTCACATAGAATCAGTAGCAAAAGCTAACTTCTTACCAGTGTTTCTCTGCCTCTTCTACTTTTGTTTTGTTAGCTCATGAAGTTGGTGTTTTTCATAGATTTATTTTGTTTTGAAAAGTCACACCTATGGGTAGGCAAATATAAAAGTTTCCAAAGTTATAGGGAAAACTTTTCCCAGACAGGAAACAAGCAGGAAAATATTAAGGATCTTTAGAGAGGTCTAAAAAACTTACTACAAATTTTTAAATTTTTTAGTAGTATAATATGGAATCCTTTTAAACTCTTACACTGTTGTAGAGATATAATTTGCTATGTTTAAAAGACTTATTAAAAGATTACTATTCTTAGTTTTTCAGTTATAATTTGTAAATGAAGGTGCCACTCACTTATTTTCTTGTTCTTTTTTGGTTTGGTTTGGTTTTTGTTTGTTTTTTTCGTGTCATACAGGTGTGTTTTATGAAGTTGTTCATGGCTTCCCTGGGGTGGAGGAAAATGTGTTAGTGGATTCACATGTGAGCAGCCACAGGTGGAGAAGGCACTTAGATTCTCTCAAATCAGTGGACACCAACAGAGCCAGCATGGGGCAGGATTCTGCCGAGCCAGGGGGTTTCACAGACCTGCTGCTTGAAGAGGGACATGATAACACCACACAAATTGAGGTAGAAATTCAATTTGTATACTTTTTTCAATTCAATTTGTTATCTTTGATTTGGAGCAAGAGAAAAAAAATTGAAGATGTTTACTTTGGTATATTCAGTTATTAATAGAGAGGAATGCCTTATGGCCTTTGTATCTCTGAACTTGTCAGCACAGGGAAGCTAGCTCTTTCTCTTCTCCTTGGAATTAAGCCTGTCCTGTCTCATTTTTGAAGGTAGCCTCTTGAGGATATCTGTCTGTGCAGTGAAATAATTGTGGGAATTGTCATTTTGTAGCAGTTATTGCTGGAGAACTGGAAAATGAAATAATACTCTTAAAAAGTAACTATTTCTTAATAATTTGGGTAAACATCTCCATTTGTGAGATTTTGCCTGTTCTTTTTTCATGGAGAATGACATTCAGACACAAAGGGGATATGGTCTCAGAAATAATAATTGGGAAAACTTCCAGGTAAGTCATTAATAGAATTTGCCCATAGTGTTTGATTGTTGAATCTTGCAAGAAGCAGAAATTGACCACACTATTATGTTGTGTTTCATTGATGCAAAATGTGTCCACCTATAATGATTTGTGGGAATTGTGCTATTCTGCTATTTTATCTTAGTGCTTCTGCATAAACACCCTGGCTAAATTAAGTTTTGTCTTTATAGACAGGTAGCAAGGTTTGATATTGTTATTACTGGAGTTACAACTAATTTTTTTTAAATGTTAAACTTGGGGTTTTCTTACTAATGAAATCTACATCCTATTTTTCCATAAAATGCAGTTTCAGATAAAATATGCTTAACATTTTAGGCCTTTATATTCTGCTTCTGAAGTATCAGTGCTATTTATTTTTAATTCTGAGGAGCATATTGTCAGACAAACAGAACAGATTTTGGATTTTCTGTTGTTATCTTACAAAATAACAAAAGCAAAGCCTGTCTCTAGATAAAATGGCATCCCTACAGTGTACATCAAGACCAACAATGATTTCTGAGAGTTGTGTTTTCTGTTTGTTTCTTAAGTTTCCCAGTTCACACAGCACTTAACTATGCTTCCTCTTGCATAAACATGGAAGTTGTTAGTTGGTAAATTATATTTTTAAATTACATGTTGGTTTTATAATTTGATTTTTGCCCCCTGTAATCCCCATCTGGCCACACTTGTAGCAATTCACTCAGGAGTGACACACAGTGATTGATCCATCTTCTAATTATTTTAGCTGCTGAAGTGGAAGATGTCTCAAATGCAGGCAAGTTCCTGTAGCACATCTTTCCATGGCTAACCAGTAGATCCTTTACAGTGTCTTCTTCGAGTTGAATTCTAAGCACTTGTGAAACAAAATGGGTCAGAGCTAGGAGTTCTGTAATTTCACAGCAGCACCACCCCAGATCTTCCATCAGTCCATACCTTTGTGTGTGTAGGTCAGATGGGAGAGCATCAGACTCCTAATCTGAGGTTCGAAGGTTCAAGTCCCTGTCCAGGTCTGTAAAGCTCATCAAAGTTGGGTTGATGGTTGGACAGGATGATCTGAAAAGTCCCTTCCAACCTAGATGAGCATGATACTAATCCATAGGTTCTTTTATGACCAACATGAAGTTCAGGCCTTTGTTAACAGACAAAGGAATTATATTTTAAATCATTTTACTATGTCTTTCCAGTTTCCAGTGGACCCGCTCCTGTATGTAGGAAAGATGCTAATGGCATCTCTAAAGAGTCACTTTAGAGATTCTGTCTCTCTGGTGCAGCAGCTGAGCTGGGATTCAGGACATTTTCTGTCTCTTTTCACAGCTCTGTTTTGTTCCCTTAGATCTGAGATTCTGGACAGAGCTCATGCAGAATGATGGACAAAATGAGATACTTTTTTAATAGAGATATGTTCTCTTTAACTTTGCTCACTCCAGAAGATGAGTGGCACTGGGGAGACAAGCAGAAGCAGTAGCTAGAGCCACTTCATAGGCAAGATCTACAGAAATGAACAGGGCTTTGGGAAAGAGAAGACAAGACCTCCAAAGCACACTGTTGCTGAAGAATAGGATTTTTGTGATCCACAGGTGCACTGTTCTGGCAGCACAAAGACACAAAGCTGGAGATGCCAAGCAAAAGGGGAAGACCAGGTTTTTGCCACATGACAGATTTTCTCTGTGTGTAGCACTTGTAGTCTTTTTGGAGAGCTGGAAATTACAGGATAAACCAAATGTATAACAGATGCTAATCATAAACACTTTGTATATATTCCTCTCCTCCCCTGGCTTAGAAGGTTTATTCTAATGTGGCAGTTAGGGATGAGAAGGTTGCAAATATAAAAATTTGCAAGTTGGCATGACTTGTTTTATTGGCAATTGATACTTTAGAGCCCAAATATAGAGAGAGAACATATAAGCCTAGGGGCATAGTCCTTAAGCAGCTTATTAAAATCTCATTCCCACTACATAATCAAGACAGTGAGGATGAGGAAGCTCTGAAGAAGGACAGCTTTAAAAAGAGTGAGATCCCATCTGTAACAAACTGTTACAGTTCTAGAGAGATTTCCCAGAGCAGACAGCCCTGGAAGAGTTGGAGAGATACATTCTCAGCAGTCCAAATAAACTCCAAGGTCAACCTCCAAAAAGATGGTTGTGATGCAGTGTAATTGAATTGGCCTTTTAAAAAATTAAAGTATCAAAGTGTTTCCATTTAAAGACAGAAATGTCCATGACCAAGGCTTATCCTAGAGAAAGTGGCAGCTTGTTGGTTGAGTTTGGTTTTGGGTTGTTTTTTATTCTCAAGACATTATTACTATAGTCTAACTTCTTATGTTCTTTTTATTATTTTCTCTGTAATTTAGCTTTACATTTGGTAATTAAGGATTTAAGCTTTTGTTTTTCTAGGGGAAAGGTTGTTAATTCATAGTACTTATAAAGAACTCAAATTGATCTAAAGTTTTTCTTCCCAAGAGTCACAAAGACAGACATCAAAGTTTTCTACCTGCAATAATGGAAAGTGTAATACAGAGAAATGGAAGTGGAGTGGTCTCTAATTTGTAGCTTGCCTTGGAATTAGCAGAAGATAACAAACTTAGCAAAATAACTTTGGATATGTAAATTACTTTTGAATTTGTTTGATACTACATCAAACAGTGTTTCACAAACTTCCAATAACAAAAAGAAATGATGCAATAAAATAATAGATGAAACAGTAGTCAGACTTGAGGTGAGTGTACCAATGCTAATAGCAGGGGTTTATTGCTTTGCATCGTGAAAAGAGAGAGAAAAACTTCATTTTTTATATAAACACTTAGGGCAGAATGAATGATTGGAACTGTATTGCAGGAAAGATTCAGTTCCAAGAGCATATTAAGTCAAATCAAACTTGACCCTATCTCACTCTCTCCACTCCTCCCATTGTTGGACTTGTGAGCATAAAATATTGTAGCTCTGTTGAGGCAAAACAAATTTGGTTTTTAGGTGGTGAAGTAATTTGTTTATTCCTGTGAATCTCACTGCTGTTGCCTGCTGTGAGTTGCTTTTAACCAAAATAGAGTTGTTGCTAACTGAAGACATCCTTTCTTTTTCTCTTTCAGCTTCTCTAGGTGTTGTTTGAAGTGTAAATTTTAGCAATTCCTGTAGTTTAGACCTGTAAAACGTCTTGCCCCTATCAGAACACCACCGGTGGGTTTCCTACTGGCAACAATCTTCTGCTGAATTTTGCGTTTTCCCCCAGAGTTTCTGCCTAGAAGGTTTCTCTGTTACGCCTGGAAGTGAAGATGTCTGATTCTGACTGGCAAAAACAACAGAAGGGATTGAGTTTTACAGCCCTTGGGAATTGAGAGCAATTACTTTCAGCTACTGACAGGAGTGTCAGTGTATCCACTGCTGCAAGTCTGAGCAAGGGAAAAAATAATGGTTAAGATCGCATTTCCCTCAGCTGAACAAATAATAAGGCAGTGCTACAATTACTGCTCTAATGCACTGTATTATAAGTGGAAGGATTTGTCCATGCATAGCCTTAAAATGAAAAAATATAGTTGCATAGTGAGCTGTCACTTTGGTCCATCCTCTCTGTTTTCTTCCTTTTTATTTTTTTTTCCAGTCTCAGTGCCAGTTGTATGTGAGGGACTTAGCAGCAAAGAGCAAAGCTAGTAGCACTGTATCCTGAAACCACAGTCCCTCCAAGTTACTGAGAAGAGTGTTCTGTAATTAAAATTAAAAATCCTTATTATCCTGTAATTTTAATGAGTATTTCTATTCCCTTTCCTCATCCCAAGCTATGAGAGAGACATGCTTTACTTCTAAAGTCTGTTTTCTGACATGATGTCTCTGACAGTCTTTATTTGTGTAGGCTAGTCAGTTTGTTTAGATTTTTAATTTGTAGTTTAAATATTTTGCTTAAATAATATTTTTATCTTCACTTTTTGTGATCCTCAGCAATGCCAGCAGGAATTCAATAGCCAAAATTTGGATATAATTCTTAAGTGTAACAAAATAGGGGAACCTGATCATAGCAGAATTTTTTTTTTAAAGCATAGTCACATTTTAGCATGGATTATGAAGTCTCGAATTAATGCATATTTGGTTCAAAGGTTTAACCAGATTTTAGGGGTTTAGTTTTTATTTGAATTAAAGGATTTTACACACAAGTGAGGAGGAATGAAGCTTTGCACAATATTAATTTGTCACTGCTGTTGGCAGCTTCTTCATGGAGCAGAAGAGTGGTACTTCTGTCCTGAAATCTCTACTTGTAAAAAGCCATGGGCAAATAATTTTTAAAAACCAAAGAGGCAATCATTTCTGCTTGGATATCTGCTTTCTACCATGAATTCATTTCGGGGACTGATCATAAATGCAGTATTGAACTCAAATAATATTGAGCCCTTGCCTAAAATAAGTGAAACTATTTTTGGTTTAAGATTGCTTTAATTTCTAAGTGAGGAAATACACTTTAACTGGATTACTTACACGAATGCAGCTTGCCTGATCTACTTGTAAAATCTTTATTGTAACAGAAGTTGCATTTTTATTTATTTTCATTTCAAATTTTAGGGTAGTATAGTTGTTTTTGTTCATGATTATGTTATTTTTGGTGTGTACGAAGGGCTCATTCAAGAGAGAGGGAGAAACTTTGAGCACACAAATATTTTTCCTAATAATTTTGATTAATCTTTGGGCCAACCAAATCCTGGGTT